>JAMKFB010000105.1:0-15424 GCA_036247105.1 Cirrhinus mrigala
GTATATATATATACCCAGTCAACAATTTGATCTCACACTGATCTCACCATGTGGTCACAATGTGACGTACCAGTGAGCTAAAAGTGTAACCTCACAGCGTCCTCAATGTGTGCTCACACTATGATCACAATGTGAGGTCAAAGTGCACTCACTGCACGGAGACTAGGTACCCAGCATGCATTGCTGCAGGAAGCTTTTGATTGTCACCATTGTTGAGATTCATACACTGATTCTTGATGTTTCTCTGTTTTTATATGACACAGTAGTTTAAAATGTTTGACTTATGACAAATGTGGTTTACAAACATAGTTTCACATCGGTTGTACACAGCAAAATCCCCAGTGTTAATTTAACACTCTGAGTGTGGGCACATATAAACACTGAAGCCGTGTTGAAGGTAATGAGATAATTAGGTGATTAACAAAGTGATGATTGATCATAATTGAAGACACCTGATGTTAATAAGCAGAATCACCAAAAGAGAAAACCAAAATTTTTAAGCAACCATTATAGTGGTCAGTGTTTGCATTAGTTGGGCTCTTGACCCTTAAATCATCAATATTAGGTCCTGTTTGGCTGCAATTGCTGAGTTATAACAGCCAGACAAGCCAAGAGCAAAAGTCAGTACGATGGCATTGACTGTGCTTGACTTAATCATCATATAGTGACTTGAGTATTTGACACAGAATTTCCATACAGATTCCAAAAAAAAAAAAAAAAACTGTGAACAAAAGACCAATCAGCTTTGCTATAATCAGACAGATGATGAAAAAATGTTTATCTTAATTTAGACACACAGACATGAAGAATCAGTGTGAGAATCACAACAACGGTGACCATCAAAAAGCGTGTTGTAGCCAATCAGAACTCATCCATGACTCCCATCATGCATTGCGGCATGAATAAATTATGAGAGTTCAGAGTTGATCTGTTTATCTGAATATGCCGTTTGTCGCCATTGTTGAGATTCATGGGCTGGTTCTTGATGTCTATGTGAAACACTTTTTTTTTTTTTGAACAGGTTGTAAAAAAAACTTTCCAAGATGTATAGGAAGTGCTGGATCTTCTGTGGATTGTTAAGGCAATTACAATAAGCAAAAAAAAAAAAAAAAACTTAGAGGTTATACTCTAGATGATTTAAGTCACCAGCTGATTATGTTAAAACATAATCAGCTGGTGACTTGAGCTTTTGGCTTGTCTGGCTGTTTTAACTCAAATACAGCAGCCAAACAAAATCTAGCATTAAAGATTTAAGGGTCAAGAGCCCAACTAATGCAAACATTGACCACTATAATGGCTGCTTAAAAATTTTGGTTTTCTCCTTTGGTGATTCTGCTTGTTAACATCAGGTGTCTTCAATAATGATCAATCATCACTTTGTTAATCACCTAATTATATCATTACCTTCAACACTGCTTCAGTGTTTATATGTGTCCACACTCAGAGTGTTAAATTAACACTGGGGATTTTGCTGTGTATGTTTGGAGAAGGTTCTTATAACATACATTTGTTATCTGGGTGTGCACTCATACTGTGAGCTCATCATGTGACACCACTGTGATAGTGTTGAGAAACAGGAAGTAGAATGTCCCCTGGTGACCGATATTTGCAGTGCCTCCTCTCAACCTGCACAACATTTTGAATTCACAATGAGCTCACATATTACTCACACTCTTGAGTATCACACAATGAGAATGATGTGATGTCACTGTGAACATCGCATGATCTCACGTGTTGACTGGGAACAACTACACACAAGCAGGTGAGCCCAGAATAAACGCAACGCCGCGTACATTCGCGTTTTCCTATAAAGAATAATCTCTACAGCTGTTTTATATCATTGCCTTTTGTTTATATTGATTTTCTACAGGAGGAAAACGTCTATTAACGCATTGCGTTCACGTCTGCTTGCCTATACAGAGTTGGTCCTTTTAATATCACATAATGCCTTTCTTATGGCGCGTTCATATCTGCTGGTATATCGTTTGACAACAGTAAGGTTTATACTGAATTTGGTCTTTATCATCTTAGTCCGTTTTGCCACATTAAGCGTTTGCTGGACAAGTATGAAAGTGAAAGTTTGCGCATTCATGGCCATATGCTTGATAGAAGTACATTAAATTAATAAACCGTATTACAAATGTGATCGTTTAATGGCACTTAATGTATCTTAATACTTTAAGCCATATCAAGTGTTAATGGTTTTCTACGGGAGGAAAAAGCTTAACGAGAGACTTTGCGCATTGCGTTTATATTCTGCTGTTCTGTGGCCACGGATTTGCGGGTCTTGTTTTTATCTCCTGCAGATGACTTGCAGGACCCTGTACGTTATGCTATTAAATTAGTTTTAATCGTTTAACTACCACAGCGTCTTGTCTCTATTGGCAACACGCACCATTTGTGCGGATTGCAAGTGACGTGCAAGTAGCAAAGAGTGCAGGTGGCGATTGCGAGTGACATTGTAATTTAGTTTATTTTTTTTTCTTGTCTTCACCACCTGGCTACTGTTGTAAAATGTTGAGAGATTCAATTAAAATAAATAAATAAATAAATAACTAAAATAAAGTAAAAATAAGTGACGTCACTTCCGGAAGTGCAGTTGTCTGAGGGTGCAGATGTCTGCAGCCAGACCCTATTGACTGAACATGCAGACACACTTTACACAGAAGTCTGGTGCCATTGCGTAATTCAGCCTAAGGGTGGCACTCTAATGTTGATTGACAGACACATGAATGCTATCTTAGAACAGCCCAAATGTAGTTTTTCTTGCCTCCAAATGCTGATTTAGACTGTTACAAATTGTGGAAGAACTCTTAAAGGAAGAATGTTTGTAGGATCTGGAAGAATCTACAGCATCTCAAAGATCAGCTCTGATCACAGTGGAGAATACAAGTGCAAGTCCAGAAATACACATGGAGAGTAGTGATGGGAAGTAGTGATGGGAAGTTCGGATCATTTTACCAACTCGGTCCTTTGAGTCTCGTTCAGCAAAATGAACGAATCTTTTTTCGAGTCATTTCGTTCATTTTGTTCATTTTAGCAAAATATAATTAAAATGTCACGTTTTACTTCCCTAACACATCTACTGCTTACACAAACGTTGATCACACTACAAACAAAACAAAACTATAATGCTATAAGAAACAGAAAATATTAATTCATTGTTTACCTGTGTCTTTAGTCTATGATTCGCTCACCTCACCTCTTATCTGACAAGATTTCGGTTTTGAGTCGTTCGTTCATCACCTGACAGCCCAATTAGCTTAACCAACGCAGCCTGAGCCGGAAAGAGAATTGATTAGTTCATTTCTCGAGTCCTCGGGTTTGAGTCGTTCGTTCATCACGTGACATCCCCGTAATGTTAACCTATGCAGCCTGAGCCGGAAAGAGAATTGATTAGTTCATCTTTTGAGTCTTCGGGTTTGAGTCGTTCGTTCATCACGTGACAGCCCCGTAATGTTAACCTATGCAGCCTGAGCCGGAAAGAGAATTGATTAGTTCATCTTTTGAGTCTTCGGGTTTGAGTCGTTCGTTCATCACGTGACAGCCCCAAAAGATGAACGAACGACTCCAAAAACCTGAAGACTCGAAACAGGTGAACTAATTCCAGTACAGAACCTAATAGGATGTTGCACATATGGGACTGAACGAATCACTCCCTGAGATGACTCGTTCGTCCCGAGTCACATTAAAGATTCATTCAAAATGAACGAATCGTTCAAGAACGACCCATCACTAATGGAGAGAAATACTCTGGTGCTGTGACTTTAAACATCATGTGTGAGTTAATGATGGTTTAGTAACTGTGACAATAAATCCCTTAATAAATCCGGGGGGCAGACTACTGATGAAATCGGTAAAAATACGTTTAATACTGTAAAATACGCCCGATGTTACAGTCACTGCCCTTACCGTCCTGAAAAAAGAGAACGTCCCAATCGAGTGAAGGGATTTGTGGAAATGGTTGTTCCTAATTATTGTGATCCAACATTTGCCTCGCATTTCAGGATGAAAAGACAAACATTTCAGGTGAAGGATAATCCACTCTGTAAGGGATTTACACACAGGTCAATTTAGCTCAAAGGGAATCCTTTAAGATTTTGTAGGGAATTTGAACAGAATCTCTGTTTTACGGCGGATCAATGAATTGGCCAGCGATTCATTGAGCGAGCCGTATAACATCAACTCTGCAATGGATACTAATATCCAAAATATAGTGAAAACACTATTTATTAGCCTGGTAACAGGGTCGGCAGTTTAAGACATTAATTTATAAGCACAAAACACACAAAAGATACTTCTCTTTTCAATATGAATAGGAATTTATTGAAAAAACCTAAGATATATAAACTAATGTAACACATAGACACGCATTCATACAAGTTGCGGAAAGAGAGTAGATGAGGAAAGAATGAGTTTAGAAGAGTGAACATATGAAATCCCAAGTTTATAGCAATATATGCAATTGCTTAGACCTGAACAACCATCAGTCATTTAATTAATCCTCGCGTTGAGTTTCTCAATTAGGTTATTAAAGTTTATATTAAATGCAGAGGTGGACATTCCAGGGGTCAGAAAGTAAAAGTCCTGCCATATATTTGTTCCACCCATGAACTGATGAAATGATTTCACCAGAGGTGGAACCAAGTCCTTCTGTTCAAGTCACAAGCGAGTCTCAAGTCAAATCCCAAGTCCTCAAAGAGTTAAAGGTAATTGATAATTAAGTGACTAATTAAATGATGATTGTGCATTAGTGATGAACACCTGCTGTTACTGAGAATTACAGAGGATCAGATGTTGATGTTTTATTGGTTAAAATGATGTTACCATCATGAAGATCAGTGTTTGCTTTAGTTGGGCTCTTGACCCTTTTAGCAATTCAAAGTAAATTGCTTCTAAGCAATTGCAATATTGTATCACAACAAGTGTTTGCACATTATTATTATTATGGTAGCAGAGACTATTTATGTTAGATCTTTCTATGCCACAACTTATGTAGTGTTGTAAAATAGTGAGATCAAGACTTTATGTGATCTGATAGTTATCAGGCAGTGACCTGATTATATGGAAAGCAGCTTTATTTGTGTTAAGGTTTTGAAAAACCAATCCTGTGAAGCTTGGCATGGAATTATAGTGCAGTTGTGAGAATTCTTTTATACGTGGGGCATGTAAATATTTTAGCTTTGCGCTGTTTAGACACACGCAGACATCAAGAACCAGCATATGAATCTCAACAATGGTGACAATCAACTAAATTCTTCATGCTGCAATGCATGCTGGGTAACACCATAGTAAAAACTCCCATCATGCACTACAGCATGAAGAATTATTGTCACCACTGTTGAGGATTGTATGATAAATGTTCAGGTCTAAAAGCCTGAGCTGCTGCAAATTTCCCCCCAATATTTAAGCTTTACAGTGGCATTTCCTAATTCAGCTTTTTATCCAGTTGTTTGATAATTTGTGTCAATCTACAAACCAAAGAATAGCCATTACATGATGTTGACTCAAACGATTTAAAAGCAAAACATGTTATCTCTGCTACCATAATAATAATAATGTGCAAACACTTGTTGTGATACAATATTGCAATTGCTTAGCAGCAATTTACTTTGAATTACTGAAAGGGTCAAGAGCCCAACTAAAGCAAACACTGATCTTCATGATGGTAACATCATTTTAACCAATAAAACATCAACATCTGATCCTCTGTAATTCTCAGTAACAGCAGGTGTTCATCACTAATGCACAATCATCATTTAATTAGTCACTTAATTATCAATTACCTTTAACTCTTTGAGGACTTGGGATTTGACTTGAGACTCGCTTGTGACTTGAACAGAAGGACTTGGTTCCACCTCTGGTGAAATCATTTCATCAGTTCATGGGTGGAACAAATATATGGCAGGACTTTTACTTTCTGACCCCTGGAATGTCCACCTCTGCTCTTTAATACTGCGTGGTTTATATACATGTTGCAGCTGATTCTGCTGACATTTTTGGCACACCCACCAAACAAGAGAAAACATATCAAACCCCCATTGCACATCGTTTCCAGGAAACATGTCATTCCACCTGGAAACCGTAGCAAAACGTTGGGTTTGAGCTTGAATGTGCCCCTAGGTGGGACTTTCAAAGAGATAAATTAATAAGATAATTAAGTGTTTAATCAAATGATGATTCTGCATTAATGATGAACACCTGCTGTTATTGAGAATTACAGAGGATCAGATGTTGATGTTTTATTGGTTAAAATTACACCACCATCATGGAGTTCAGTGTTTGCTTTAGCTGGGCTCCTGACCCTTTATGTAAATTGAAGCAGTTTACTGCTTTTGAATAATTGCAATGTTGTTTTTTTTTTTTTTTTTTAAATTATAACACAAGCATTTCTATTATTAAACTGTTTAAAAAAAAAAAAAGTTCTATTATAATGCTGTAACATTAGAAAAAAAATAGACATGAACACGTATCACATAATAAATATATATGGGAGTGTTTACTATGGTTTTACCCAGCATGCATCGTAGCATGAAGCATTTTGTTGATTGTCACCACTGTTGAGATTCATATGCTGGTTATTGATGTATAAATAATTATGAATAAATTGTTAGCTTTCAAGCAATTGCAACAGTGTTTTACTGCAAACAATTGCACATTAAGTCAAATGTTTGATGTAGCAGATTACATTTTCTGCTTATAAAGCATTTGAATCATCATCACAAAGTATTTTTGTTTTTTTTTTCCTCTTTGGTTTATTGACTGAGATTCATCTACATCACTTAATTATCTCATTAACTTAAACTCTGCGTTAGTGTTATTTTAACACTTTGGAGTGGAACCAAATACACTCTGAGTAGTGTTGGTTTAACACTGGGGACTTTACTGTGTAGATAGATGCTGTTATGAGTTTGGACATGCCTTGTTTTTTTCACATCAGTCACTGTTACAGAGGAAATTGAGTTAATCTTCATATTTGGAGTTTCACAAGATAACGGGAAACAATAGAGAAGTGACACAAGGCCTTCCTAAAAACCTTAGATGATCTCCCTTTTGAAAAAGAAGTGTGCTTAATTGTGTTAAAAGTGTAATTTTTGTGTGCTTCAAATCTTCAAAGTATACTTTTTAAAAAGTGCACTTGCAGATAATATAATACAATTAAATGCCACTTAAGTGTACTTAAAAAGAGTGCGCTTTAAAGACAATAGATCTTAACATACTTAAGTGAACTTTTTAAAAATCTAATTAAGTATTACTTAAATATAATTATGTAAAATGTATGATTTTATTGTTTTAAATAAGTACACTTAGGCCCAATCCCAATTCTATTTTCTACCCCTTTACCTACCCCTCGCCCCTTCCCCTTGCCCCTTGAAATGAAGTGGAAAGGGGAATGGGTTAAAAATTTTCCCCTAAGAAATGGGACACCACTACTACACTGTTATACGTCATCATACGTTGTCACTAGCTCCTAACGTTACGTAAGAGGACATGTGCCGTCCCTATACAGAAAATAAGTTACAAAAATGTTGTCATGTTGCAGTAAGTACGAATAGTGTAAACACCGTTCATTTACATGTACACATATGGCCGTTAGCAAAACAAAACAATGTGTTACCACATGCATGGTTAAAGCAAATTGCCTTGCCACTGGACTTTCATATTTGTTTCTAACATGCAGTCAAGTCACCGGGTATATGACATAAAAATATATTTTCTAATATCGTGCAATCAGTGCTATCCGCTAGCAAACTTCTGCGATGATGATTTATTTATTTATTTATTTTGGCAAACGTTTCTTTACACAAACACAAGATTGAAGGTCATTTACATATAATGAAAAATTGTCATAAAAACCCTTATTAATGGCAAAAATTACTTACATTTATGGGTCTGCTTGCTCGAGTGAGCAGCCATGTTGGAAATTTCTCTTAACCCTTTGTTTGAAGTGAGGTCCCGAAAAATCTTCATTTGGAGGGCTATCTAGCCCTTCCCCTTCCCCCTAGCCCTCCAGCCAAAAGAAAAATTGAGACACCCCTACACGTGAACGCGCCAAATGGAGGGGTAGGGGAAAGTGTAGGGGGTAAGGGGTAGAATTGGGATTGGACCTTATTTTGATATATTTATCATTATAGTAAAGCACATGTAAAATAATTGATTTTAATTTCAACTTAAGTGTGTTCTCCAAAATTATATTTGTTAATGTATTTTAAACGTCAGTCCTGGAGAGCCACAGCCCTGGAGAGTTTTGCTTTAACCCTAATCGAACACACCTGAACAAGCTAATTAAGATCTGAAAGGTTACTAGGAAGCTACAGGCAGGTAAGTTTTAATTAGGGTTGGAGCTGAACCCTGCAGGACTGCGGCTCTCCAGGACAGAGAGTTGTTGTTTTAAGTCACTGAAACACACCTTTAATTGCATTAATTGCAAGCAAAATTTTAACAAATCTATACACAATTAATTTGCATTCAGATACATTTGATTTTAATTAGACTAGGTTACATTGCACTGTAAAAAATGACTGACATTTAGTTAGGTGAATGAGCCATGAATGAGTCTATAGTCTTTGGTCTAACTACACAATAAATTAGAACAACTTGAACTTGAACAGAAATGGAAAGCTTGACATAACGTAACCACGAATCTCTTTTGTTTAAAGTGAATGTGCCAAAAATACTACGTCATGATGATGCACTACTTCAGCAGAGTTTGAAAAATGCCCTGTGTGCGCCATGTTTGTGTAATCACGATGCATGAGGGAACAAACGAGAAGAGAACAAAGGTGGCATTTACTTTGAGGAGCCAAGATGGCATCTCGTTGAGAAGACATGTTTTTGTACATCTTCAGCTTAAGAAGAAATTTTAGTCAACAGGTCATATGCCCCTTTGGTGATTCATTTAGTTATACTCTTTTGACTGCGGATGTTAATATGAGTTGGAATCCACCTTCAGACTGTTAATGGGCAAGAAACGTGTTAATAGGAACCTGCGTACTTCGTGGAACTTGGGCAGGCACTTATCAAGCGAAGCATTAGGCCAAAAGATGGATGAATCCAAACGTGTAGATGCCTCACTTGTCACACATGATTATGAAGGGGGTTAACAATCCTTTTCTTGCAACTCCCAGCAAAAGTCCCCCTGGGAAAAAGAAAAGAGACAGTAATGATGTATCACTTGCTGATATTTTCAACACCATCCAGTCCATAAATTCCAAGCAAGATTTGGTTATTCCAAAGATTACTCATATTGAGTGCTCCATTGAGGTCACTACGGCTGTGGTGAACTCTTTGTCTGACACTGTTAATCGACTCTTGTCAGATGTTGCCTCTCACGATGAAAAGATCGGTAAGGCTGAATCGTCGATTCAACACATGCAACATGAAAATGCTTCTCTTAAGCTCAGAGTGGAAGAGCTAGAAAGGTATAGTCGCAGATGGTGTTTGAAAGAACGTGAAGACGAAAACATTCAAATGACAGCGATCAGTCATCTTGACAGGGTGGTCCTGCGGATCAAGGATAAACTGGAGGAAGCTGTGGATGTGGTTCACCGTGTAGGCAAACAGCAATTGGATGTCGTGCCGCGTCACATCATCATTCGCTTCGTGACAAGGAGGCACCGCGACATCATATGGATGGAAGCCAAGAGTTCCATTTACCTCAGAGAGAATGGTCTGCATATCAAAGAATTTCTCTCCAAAGCGGACACTGAAAGTCGGAATAAATTCTGCCCACTTGTCCAGGCGGCTCGAAAGGAAGGGAAGAAGGCCGGTTTCAGCGGCCCCTTTGCTGTTATTAACAATAAGAGAATCGCTGCCAGTTCAGCACAGTATCCTTGAATTGACTGAGTTTCCAACTGCACTCCAGGTTCTACTTTTTCTGCACGTCTGCCTAGTTGAAATGACTTTTAGAGTTTCCAACTGCATATATATGCCTAGTTTGAACGTTACGTTAAGGGCTTTTGACCATTTTCCAATGATTATTCAATTCTTCTTGTACTAAACAGCATTACAGCAGTTCCAAGTTAAGTGTTTAGTGCACTTCGGGATCACAGTTTTCTTTTTCTTTCCTTTTTTTCCTGTCATTTTTGGTCATTTTTTTATTATTTTTTTTTTTTTTATTTACATATATTTTATGGACATATTTGAGTTTAATCATCTGAAAATTATTTCTTTAAATGTGCGGGGCTTAAAAGACAACACTAAAAGAAGGGCTATTTTCCTGTTTTGTAGACGTTATAATGCAGATTTTATTTTAGTTTTTTTTTTACAAGAGACACATTCTTCTGACGCTGACACTAAATTCTGGAAAGCTCAATGGGGCGATAGGATTTATTTTAGTCATGGCTCAAATAATTCAGCCGGTGTTCTTGTTCTGATTCATAAATTTAAAGGAGATATTATTCATTCCAAGTCTTCCCCTGATGGTAGATGGGTTAAACTGTTAAGTCAGAAAAGGCCATATTTATAATTTGCAATATTTATGGATTTAACTCTCATACTACGAATAGTTATTTTTTTGCTAATATTTCTGTTATACTATGTAACATGCTGAAAACAACCCTGAATGCCAAATTAATAATTGCTGGTGACTTTAACAAAGTTCCTGATGCTTTTATGGATAGATTTCCACAGAAAATGCATCCCCACTCTCAAAGTTGTAATATCATTGATTCCTTATGTAAAGACTTGTTTTTAGTTGATTCATGGTGTTACTTTAATAGCAATGCATACGAATATACATGGAGTAATGTTTCAAAGTCTTTAAAATCGAGAATTGATTTAGTCCTCATTTCATCTAATCTATTACAACATGTTCAAAACATTTCCCATCAATTGAAATGATCTTGCAGACTGTTCAGAATTCTTACAGCCTTTGTGGCTACTGGAAATATAATAACTCTCTTTTGGAAAACAAAATTTTCATAAGAAATATTGAAGCCACCAATTTATTTAATTCAGAGACAACAGATTTTGTCTCCAAATGGGAGATTTTTAAATTTAAATCCAGACATTTGGCTATTAAATGAAGTAAGGAAATAAAAAAGGATAGAGACCACATGGAAGCAGAATTGTTGGATAAAATTGATAAATCTTTGGAAAGTTCAGATTCTCTCCCCAGTACAGGATAGTGAGCTCCATTCTTTACAAGCAAAACTTAATGACTTGTATACTAACAAGGTTAATGGAGCTTTGTGCGGTCAAGAGCTAAGTGGATAGAAAAGGGTGAGAGGAACACAACATTTTTTTGCCCTTGAAAAAAAGGAATTTTAAGAGAAAATCATTATCAGCATTATCTATTATTAACTCCCTATGTGAAGACTCTAAATTAATTTTGGAATTTGTTAGCTCTTTTTATGAAAAAATTATACCAATCTGACTTTAATTATGATATCTGCAAAGCCTTTACTGATAATATTCAAAATTTTATTCCACTGATAAATAAGGACTTTAAAAATGTTTGTGATTCTTTTCTTAAAAGAGAAGAATTCTCTTGAATTTTATCGATTTATCGATTGAATTTTACCAACATTTTTGTTATATTTATTTTGTTATGGATATGTTCTATGAGAGTGGAAACATTTTGTCTTATGAAGACTTTATGCATGTTTATAATTTTCCCATCCCCTTTAAAGATTTTAAACAAGTGGTTAAAGCTATTCCAAATGGGTTGATACAACTAATAAATAATAAATAATCATCTCTCTTATGGAAGCAATGAAAGAATATTTCCAGAATTAAAAGTTGATGGTATTGCAATACTTTCTTCCTCTTGTAATAAAAAAAATATTAGACAAATTTTGCAATCAAAACGTAAAATCTCACCTAGAGGAAAATTCTTTTGGAATGCAAAAAATTCTGATATTAATTGGAAAACGACCTGGTCAAATCCTTATAAATTTTGTATTTTGAATAAAGTTAAAGAGGTGCATTTCAAAATACTTCACAAAATTTACCCATGTAAATTAGCTCTTTCTAAATGCATGGACATGGACAATACTTGTAATTTCTGTAATGCATGTGAGGAAGATTTGTGTCATTTGTTTTATAATTGTGAAGGTAAATATTATATTCATAAACAGAAATTTGTTAAATGCATACCAAATTGTAATTTATTTTTATCAGAAATAGAAATTTTGAAAAAAAGTCTCTAATGCAAATTAATAACAAAAAGAATGTCATATTGTTATGTTTCATGGAGAAATTATTTTCTGATATAGCTCCCCCGCTGCAACCTTTGAATATGTCCTGAGTGCCACGTTTGGATGATTACAGAACCAAGTATATCGTGTTATGAGGTTTCTTTATTCTTAATTTATTGGAAATACATCTTATATGCTAACTGTCCTCTTTCAAAATGTGCGTCTCTGTCATTAGATCGCAATTGGATAAGGGGCATTTGCATGTCTAGTCTCAGCATAGCAGCCATAATGGAAAGAAATGTGGACTTGCGATCTAAAACAATGGCCTCAGCGCCTAAAGGGTTAGGGATAGAATCACCAGGGGCTAAAACATAGCCCCTAAAACTAAAACATAGCGTACGGACAAAGCTGTCCGCAGGAACCCAGGCATATTGTCTTTGTACTTCCCAATTAATGTGAAATTGAGCACACATGCACGAGCCCAAAACCCCAACCGGTCTCCTCCCCCAAATCAATAAAGTTTAATATGGTAATGAGTCCACTTTGCCAAAAGCAAGCAGCAAGAAGCGAAACTTTAAACTTTAAAGTGAATTGTAAGTGCTATTATCCTAGGTAGAAACAGAATATTTTATTTGTCCTCCGGAATTAATAACAAAAGAAAAAGAAATGAGTTTGGCGGACGCCGTCAACACAGTGGGATCTGAAACTCGCACTGTAAATGAACTTAAAAAATATATAGATATAGATATATAGATATAAAGGTGGAAGTTAAGCGGAGAACTGCTGCGCACCCACAAAGTGTCACTCAGAGACATAAGCCACTCATTAAAGGAATTGGTCAAAAAAAGAACTTCGTCTCTGATTGCCATTTATATTTTATTTATATTGCCGCAATCACACATTGACGGGCCTGAATGGCTTCTTGGTTGGGCTGCACATACACTGGTTCTGGGTCGGGGTCATCTGGCGCCGGTGCCACCACCTCACCGAGTGATATGCCGTGCATGTGTGTGACATTGTGCAGCACACCACAGGCCAGCACGATGCGACACACCTTGTTAGGGCGGTATAGCAGCATCTCCCCAGTCCTATCAAAGCAGCGCCACCGACATTCCAGCTGCCCAATCGCCCGCTGTACAACTGACCGAGTGCGAGAATGGACATCATTGCATCTGCACTCTCGGTCAGTTTGTGGGTTGGTTAGAGAAGTTAACAGTCACGTCTTCAGTGCATAACCACAATCTGCTGATGTGAAGTTCAATAATTACACGCACAAATAAATAAATAAATACAAATATTTTAGATAAAACCATAACTTTAAATGTGTCACTTAAATGTGTCACACATAACTGAGAACATTCCAATAAGGCTCGTGTGACAATAGTAAATCAATTAGCCTATTTGATCAATTACAGATTAATAGCAATGTTTCTCTCAGGTGGTGGTGCAATAGACTATTGTAGAATACTTCGTAGTCTAATGTTTGCGACTTCACTTCATTGCCTCTAAGAGTCGCCAACGGACAAAAAACATGAGAAACGTATACGCCAGACATGAAGTTGGCGTGGAGGAACGCACATTCTCACGTTAATTTCACTGTTAGTAAATCCGACTGTGAGCTTGAAAACTGGTGTAAGCAAAATTATTGTGCGTACGCAGCGTTGATACTTGAGGCCCCAGATGTCCCGTTTTCCCCGGTAGTCACAATTCGTTGTAAATAAAATGTTAAAATACCTATCTGTCATTGGTGTTAACCAAAATATGTAAAATAAATGTATAGCCTACATGTTAATTAAACTTACTGTTTCTGAAAAATTATTTTTTTTTTTATCTCTAGCGTATTTGTCTTATTGTGCCTCTTTTTTTTTTTTTTAAAAATATATATTATATAATTATAAGTAAAAGTACAAGTATAACAATAAGTACTCCTTTTTCCATACTGTTAAAGGGATAGTTCACCCAAAAAAGAAAATCGTCATAATTTATTCAAGTTTTCCCAAATTCAATCCTTGATTCAAATTTCCCATAAGCTTTGCTTTGGTCTAAAGCGGGGGTGTCAAACCCCGGTCCTGGAGGGTCGCAGCCCTGCAGAGTTGAGATGCAACCCTAATTAAACACACCTGATCCAACTAATCAAGTCCTTCAGGCTTAATTGAAAACTGCATAGTATGTGTGTTGGAGCAAGGTTGGAACAAAACTCTGCAGGGCTGCGGCCCTCCAGGAACTGAGTTTGACACCCCTGGTCTAAAGAATTAATGATTATTTGTTTGAAGACTAAAATAGCTACCAAAATAAATGTTGGTAACTGCTGTTTGATTAAAAGTATTGACTAAAAGTTGAAAAAAATGCAATGACTTTTCGTCGATTAAAACTAGACTAAAACTATGAAAGACGGAATGTGATCGTGTGTGTGGACCAAGAAATTTGGCCAACTTGATTCCACAAGGGTAGTAATACCAGTAAATTTTGACCTTGTGGACATTTTTGGGTCCCCAATGAGGAAACAGGTTTATAAATCATACAGAATGTTTTCTATGATGGCGAGATTAGCTACTTTTGTATGCAAGTATGTATTCTCCAGTCTCTTACTAATAAATGAGTTATAGTGTCATAACTGTGTATCTGCTTGTTAAGTCTGATGTCAAGTGTCACCTCTTCCGTGACATGAGAAAACAACAAACGGTACTAATTATAAACTCACAATGTGATATAATACTACCAAAAATTATAATCCTACCCTTTAACTCCATACTGAAATCTCGGATAGCCATACAATGAAAATATAAATATAAATTTTAAAAAAAAAAGTTATTTGTGTTTGAGATGCTGTGAGTACAGAGACTGTAGTGTACACCGTAAATTTGAAAACATTTAGCTTAAAGGTTTAATATGAATAAACAGTGCTCATAAACACCTGCTAAGATAGTGTTCTCAAGTCAAATGAGTTGGGGTTTGGACTCGGAAACAGCGTTCGTTGGTGCGTTCAACTGACACATTACGTCATCACTTAACAAGCCCACACTGTAAAAAACTAAAAACACAATTTGTTGAGTCAACTTAAAATAATTTGTTACCCTGCTGCCTTAATTTTAAGTTCAGTCAACTCAAATAAATTTATTCAACTTGAAATGTTAAGTTGTACTAAGCATACTTAGATATTTGTGTTTGTTAAACTTAACAGATGGGTAAGTAACCCAGCTGCCTTACAATTTTAAGTTGAATCAACTCAAATATCTAAGTTGTCTTTTAGTATAATTTAACATTTCAAGTTGAATAAACTTAAA
>JAMKFB010000108.1:0-24713 GCA_036247105.1 Cirrhinus mrigala
AAACAGAAACTGTTTTGGACCAAACCTTCGTCAGAGCGCCATGGATCGTGAGCGATACTAGTCAATATCTGCACGGATCCACACGCTTAAAAATCTAAATAGTAGACCATTCGGGGACTTTAGAATACTCTTTTGCTTTGGGACACATCTTTTCTAATCTCACATACTATTTAGGATGGATAGTATAAACATTCGGACGCAGTTTTGTGCCTGGGGAGTTTCAGTTTTCAACGACTGCATGGAAGCCATTTGGTTTAGGACATCCGTATTTCAATATACCAATAAAATATGCGACAATTGTTCGCTCAGTGGTAATCTTCTTCGACGTCACAAGTAAGTAAAATATTTCTACATCTGAGTATGTATCTATTACTTAGAAAAAATTCAACATGAATTATTGGTTCTGGTAATCTCCTAATTCCAAAGGCTTTACAGCTAGTGTCTTAAATGACAAACTTGCAATTGTGGGTGTTTTATTATTATATTTATATTTTAGCATTTATTATTGGCATAGGCATTTTGTCAAAGTGGGACTTGCCTTTGCTTCAAATTGTCTTGAAGTGGGTAGGTACAATGCTAAGTAGGAGTGTAACTTTCTCTGCACACATGACAGGTTGCTTCCCGTTTGTCAGACTCCAGCGAGAATGAGGGAATGTAATATGTGGTAGCAGCAGCACCTGTAGGTTTAACCTTGCATGATACTTCGGGTTTTGAAGCTTTTTCTCTTGTGCGCAAAATGATCACCTTGGCCTGGTTCTTTATCGGCTTTTTATTCACAGGTACGTTCAGTTACATTTATATTTACATTTATTTGTTCAGCCTACGCTTTTATCCAAAGTGACTTACAATTGAGGAATACAGCAAGCGATTCACCATAAATAGGAATATAAACACAGGAAGTACTTGTAATACAAAGTTTAAGTCATTGTTCAGATTACAAGATAGACAGGGAGGGATGAATGAAATTTTAGGATGCAGTCAAATATTGAGGAAAGAGATGAGGTTTTTTTTTAGCTGTCGCTTAAAAAATTGTCAGCATTCCGGATGACAGTGGGATGATCATTCCACCCGCCAGGAATAGTAAATGAATATGTTCTGGTGTGCGTTCAGTCGTTACTAATAGTTCTGTTGAAGTCCATTATGGAATTAACGACCATATAGCTACCGATGCTTTTGGAAAACAAGTGTGTTTGGCCTGATTGCAACCAGTGGTCTCTACGATCAACTTATATCACGATGGTTTAGAGAAACGCAGCCTTTGAAGGTGATTTTGTGCCTCTCTTGCGTTATGGTATCCCGACCTGCGTCGCTGTAGATCTCAGGCTTTCTACATAAAACTCAACGTTTTTGTTTAACCCTGCATCTACAAAATGATGGATTTCCCCGTTTTTATTTAATTTATTAAGGTGATCTTTATATTTTCTATGGTATTTTTACAAGAATATAATATTTTGTATATGTAACGTATATAGGTTTAATGTACATGAATGTATATTCATATGTACATTCATATTCACCATGAACGTATTTCCTTTATTTAGCAGCGAGTGCTCGTGCTGAGTTCTCGAGGTGGAAAAAACCCTGTGAAAATGGTGCTCTGTCTCTTTAAAACTCTCTGTTGCGGTAGTCGCTGTAGATCTCAGGCTTCTGGTGTGGACTGAGGGGTGTGTGCGTTCAAGTCACTTTGGTTGGAACAAGATGGTTAACTTATAATGATGATTTAACTTTTCTACATAAAAGTCAATGGTTTTTTTTAACCCTACATGTACAAAATGATGGTTTCCCCCCTGTTTTTATTTAATTTATGAAGGTGATCTTTATATATTCTATGGTAATTCTACAAGAATATAATATTTTGTATATGTAACATATAGTTTTAATGTACATTAAAAAAAATACTGATTTTATTCATTTCAACAAACTGGCCGTCAATAGAAATTCATATTTCATATTTATAGTTTTTGTCTGCATCCATTGCATATGACACATTTTTTACTGACACGCATCCAACTCGGAAACTCGGGTCTTTAAGAACATTTCGAGTTTCCCATTCGTAATAACGACTTTGTGGCTGCGTTCATGTGCGTTCAACTCGTAAATACAATGTATCCGATATGACTTGAACGCACTAGTAGATTCGTACGAGTGAGTGGATGTGAGAGGATTCTGGCTCTGAGCCCGCGGATGTTTATACGCAAGCGTAACTGTCTTGAAAGAGAGGTAACATGGGCTCTTTTGGCCTCGTAGAAGACGGGTCGTGCTGCTGCATTCTGAGTAATTTCCTGTCTTGTCCCAGGGTTGTCGCTAGGTAACCAGATCCCCAGGGCCGGCACGTGCATATACAGTAGGCGGGGCACAGGCGGGACGGCAAAAAACACAGAGTAGCCAGCTGCTGTATGTATGTGTTATAGAGAGCAAGCGGGGGAGACACAGGTAGACCAAGTGTAGGCTAGTGTAATCTATTAAATACCTACATCCAAAATCCGTTTACTTAAAGTGCTCATATTATGCCTTTTCAAATATGATCTTTCATGTAGTGTGTCATGTAGTGTAGCTATGTGAACATAAACTATCTGCAAAGTTGTGAAGCCGACCAGTGGCGGGTTAAGACTCTTTGGTGCCCCTGGGCAACGACACCTAAAGTGCCCCCACCTCCCCCAATACTCCACCCACACTTTTTTTATTTGCAAAAATAACTTATCTGATAACAGAAGGCTACATCAACAGAAGTCATTTTAAGCTCAAGTAGAAAGCCTTACAAAAACAGGTTACTTATAGTTTTCAGTGAATTAGTTTGTTCTTTCAAGATACTGAATATTTTTAAGTGAAAGCGTGATTTAATAATGCATTCAAACAAATGTAAACTTACTGTGGTACTTCATCTGTATATCCGATTTCAAATGAGAAGAAATCTATGAGAAATGCAGCGATTTGTACGTAAAATAACTGACGAAACGTATTGTTATTATTATTATTATTATTATTATTATTATTATTATTATTTTAATCACAAACATTTGCACTGCAAAAAGCAGCAATTATACCTTTTAATGCTGACTGACAACCATGTTAGCTTGGCATGAGGAAAAAAGTTTGCGCACTAGTGTTCCAATAAGCCACTTTAAAACTATACTTTCGTTTTATTTCTGTTACCTTCGTCTTTTAATATACGTTATGAACAGAACTGTGGTATTTCAAACATACTGATATAGTTTAGACGCGGAGCGAAGGCGGAGCGGTGTTTCTGGTATCAGTGAGGAGTGGAGCGGGAAACGGTGAACCCGGAGCGGAGCTGTTTTTTTA
Source organism: Cirrhinus mrigala (assembly GCA_036247105.1). Taxonomy (NCBI): domain Eukaryota; kingdom Metazoa; phylum Chordata; class Actinopteri; order Cypriniformes; family Cyprinidae; genus Cirrhinus; species Cirrhinus mrigala. The sequence continues at coordinate 3,304 of JAMKFB010000108.1, forward strand.
GAGTCGTTATTGTCCTCAGTTAATTTTTCATTAATTTATATTTAATTTACAAAATAATTTTCGAGTGTTTCACTCCCTTCAAAGAAAGGTGTAAAACAGGTGTTTTCAGAAATGTGATGAGTGCATTGTCTTATTGCAACACATGTATTTGAAATACAAAATACTATAAAAAATGCATTTAAATACATTTAATCTTAGTATTTTTGAATTTTCAAAATACATAAGGTACTTTGTCAATCAACCTCCTTATTAGACTGCTGATTTCCTGCAGGAATGGGCAGTATTTCGAATACATGTATTTATTTTGAATCTTTGTATTTGAATACCTTTAGAAAAAGTCAAATGTATTTTGTATTTAAATACATTTAATCTTAGTATTTTTGTATTTAGTATTTTGTATACTTGTTGATACAGGAAATCAGCAGTCTAATAAAGAGGTTGATTGGCAAAAAGTATTTTATGTATTTTGAAAATACAAAAATACTAAAGATTAAATGTATTTAAATACAAAATACAAAATAGTATTTTGTATTTCAAATATATGTTTGTGAAATATTGCCCATCCCTGACTGCGCTTAACAAATTTATTGGACTACCACCCAGTGTAAGGTTTGTACCACAGCTGCCCCAAACTAAGTACTGGTGATTACCAAAATCATGTAAGGTAATAATCAAGGAATTTTGCTGCCGTACCATGAGTGCAGCAGGCGCAATGATATTTTCTCCATATAATGGACTGATATGGTGCCCCGATTTTGAACTTCCAAAATGCAGTTTAAATGTGGCTTCAAACGATCCCAAATGCGGTTGTAAACGATCCCCGTGGAAAAAGAAGGGTTTTATCTAGCGAAACTGTCAGTTATTTTCATAAAAATAATACAATTTATATACTTTCTAATGTTAAATGCTTGTCTTGTCTTACTCTGCCTGGACTGTTTTTTTTTCCCGGTTCATGACAGTTAGGGTATGTTAAAAAACTCTCATCTCATGTTCTCCCTCGACTTTAAAATCTTCCTATATCGCTGTTTTACCTTTTTTGTTAAGGGTGTTTGATGATCTTTGCATGTTCACTTTGCAAAGACTGGGTCGGTACTTCTGCAGCGATGTAGGATGATTTTGAAATAATTTTTGAAATTGAGGGAGAAAATACGATTGGAGTTTTTCCACATACATGTCTTGAGGCAGAATACACAGAGTTAAACGAGAGCAAGGCAAGACGAGGGTTTGAAAACAAAAAGTATTTAAATTGTATTTTTTAATGAAAATAACCGATCGTTTCACTAGATAAGACCCTTCTTTCGAGTTTAAAAGAAAAACGAGTTTAAAACCGCATTTGGCATCTTGGGAATACTTCTAAAATTCTCCTTAAACGAGTTTAAATGTAAGAAATATTGAATACGTTTAAACTGTAAAATATGTTTGTATTGAGAACTATAAAGGAAAGGAAACGACCGAAAGAAATATCAAAATAAATTAAAAACTAAAACAAAACGAAACGAAACTAACAACGGTTATTGAACACCTAACTAAATAAAATAATTATCAAAAATAAATAATTTTCGTAATCGTTCTCAAACTTGGAGGAGCTGCCCAAGTGCAGGACTCTGGTTTAAAGTGCATTGCGAAAGGTATAATCAGTAATAAGGGACAATCAATGCATTGGAGATTGAGAGGGAAATATAACAAGCTGGTAAGTTGAACAATGAACTTCAAAAATTATCCAACGCTTATGTTCCGTGTTTGTCCTGAACAGTTAAACTGCCCCCTGTTTTTCAGAAAAATCCTTCAGGTCCCACAAATTATTTTTTTTTCCAGCATTTCTGTGTATTTGATTCCTTTCCAACAATGACTGTATGATTTTGAGATCCATCTTTTCACACTGAGGACAACTGAGGTTCAAATAATCACTGTCACTGATGCTCCATGAAACACAACTCGCAAAGAGCCAGGGGTGTAAACTTTTGAACAGAATGATGTGTACATTTTTCTTATTTTGCCTAAGTATCATTTTGCCCTTCAGAAGCTACAGAAGATACCTACAGTACATGTTTACAGTACAGGTTAGTCAGGACCTAGCTGCTTAGGCCATATTCGTCTGCCAAAATAAATACTATAATTTGCATTCATTTGAGTTTGCATTTCACCTTACTGTTTAAAATCAAGTGATTTTTCCAATATGCAGCTAAAAGGACTCATTTCAGTATATGCATGTGCTGTCTGAAATAGAGCTGAAGATCTTAATTTATATCATTTTACACGGGCTCGGGCTAGCGCTCCGGCTTGTGCGGTAAATGAGCGGTCATGTGATGCGTTTTGATTAGCGCGAGAAAGATGAGAAAATGGATGCTGAGGAGGTGAAAGGGAGGCTTGCCTCTGGTGATTACGTTTTGGCAAAATTTGCAAAACTTGCAAAATTAGGACCGCGCTGAAGCTACAGTGGATTCAATAATTTTCCTCCACAAAAACATGTAGCCTAATCTTGGTGAGTAAAGGTTTTTTAAATTATAACTAAATATTAATTGAGTCTTAAATGCATAATGTAGACAGAGTAAATAGGCTAATATTAGCATTATTCTTTTATTACATTTCAGCTCCTATTCACCGTCACGTTGACGCCGGATTGTGGAGAGAAGTGGCGAAGCAAATCCCGCGGAGCCTTTATCTTAATTTCGTTATTGCCAAATACCCATCTTAAATGAGAACTTATCATAATTTAATTTGTTAAGAAAGAGTCATTTTTATTGGCACGTTGGCCTTTTTATAGGCTAAGTGTATGCCTGTTTAGAGTGCTGAGATGTTACGATGTTACAGAGGACATATTTTATTTCTTTGTTCCAACTTCCAAGTGGCCTATAGCCTACGTTAGTCATGAATCAATCATATTTAAACATGTATAAATGACTCATTCTTGACAAAAGGCAAAAGAGCTAGGCTGTAAACGGCTTTGGGCTTTTCTTGTTTTTCTTGGCAAGTATTCATGTAAACACAGTCCACTGTATCTAATGTGAATGTAAATCAGATGTGTATATTATATCTGTGCATTAGTTCTAAAAATGACAACACCCTAATTTACCTGCTACTCTGTCATTTAATGTTAAGAAAATCATGTTCTCAATAAGCATAAATGTATATTTATACAGTGAACACTGTATGTAAGTTCTTGCATAAAAGTGTCAACTGCTTGCTCTGTATTGTATTTTGCTGCCATTTCCTTCTGTGGGTTTGCAGACTTGGGTCGAGGAAGCCTTAGACACTATTTTGTTGAAATACCTTTGTTCTGCTAGTTGTAGTCCTTTGTTTTGTTTTTTAATGTTCTTTTACTAGCTTAGTTTTTATAAACCAGGTAGGGACTTCTTATTTTGTTTGTTGTTTAGGTCTTGCTGTCTTTAGGGTTAGCTTAGGGTTTTTTTGTTTTGTTTTGTTTTGTTTTTTTTTTGGTAGTAATCCATTTCACTTTTTCTAAACAAACTTTTTTCCTGGCTTCATAGACTAATAAGTTTTTGGACAGGAATTAAAGCTCAAACAAGCTAAATTATTTACTTTAAAATTATTTTATTAGGACAAGATTTAACAAAAATCCTGACATGTAGTTGTGTTATCGCCAAGCTCTAAATTAAAACATAGTGGAAGGAAAAACAGGTTGTTTTGGAAGCTAGGTTTCAACAAATTTTTTAATGTCTCAATGTATATTTCTATATACTACTATATACTACTGTAGACGTAGTGCTGAATTCCAATTAAAGATGAAAGTGGAACTATTGCAACCGCAAGTATACTTCAGGTAGCCCTACACTTTATATCTTGCATTTAAAGACTGATATTATAAAGAGGTCATACAATTCTTATTAATAGTGAAATTAAATCACATATTGGGCATAATATTACAAAATGCATGTTGTGCAATGAAGAAATACTCAAAATTAAGTTTAATTATAATTTTATATCAGAATGTCTTAAGTGATGTTAATAAATATGTTAATGCATTTGAAGCATGTTTAGTATGAAGTAAATGTATTTTAAATAAATTATGGCATAGGCTTATTTTTCCTCTTCTGTACATTCAGTATATACATCCTTTTAGAAAATCTAATACAAAATCAGGTTTGGTGCCAAAATAGTACTTGCGTATTCCAACAGCCTGATCAGTAAGGCAGATGAAAACCCATAATAAATATTTTCTTTCTGTCCCAAACAGTTGCGGCGTGTGATAATGAACAGAAGTGGAATGCAACTGTTGGAGAAAATATAACCATACCCTTCAAAACTGCTGAACAGGAGAAAGCCAGTAGAGTGACCGTCATTTTTCTAAAAGAAGACACTGTGATTGCCCAGTACTGTCGCTGTGCCCATTGTGGGGATTGTAATGTTGTCAAAAAAACAGGAGTCTTACTGCAAGTTGAAGAAGGAACTGTGTGGTTGACTCTTCACGATGTCAGCATTAGAAACTCAGGAATCTATGAAGCAAGAATCTTCATTGGAAACAAGGTGTTTAAGGAGACCGGTAGCCTTCTTGTCAACGGTGAGTAATATGCCTGTTTGCCGGTAATGTTCCACAATCAGGATTATAATATAAATAATATAAACAAATCAAAGCTGTGCTGTAATGACTTGGGACGCTGTAAAGAATTATATCTGCTGTTTTCATAAATTAAATTCATTTTTTTAAGCTGAGTCCCAAACACTGAAATGATTTCTGTGAAAGCCTCAGTTGAAACAATTATAAGTAATAACAGTTAGGTGATCTTACTGATGTAAAGAATCAGATGTGACTTATCATTTGACGCATAGCTTGAACTCCTCAAGATTTCTTTAATGATTTAGAAAAGAAGAAAAAAAAAACTTTTACTTGAATTATTTCTTGGGTAATTTTTGTTTAAACTTCTGCAAACATGCAGATCCTTGATAGATTTTAATTTGAAAAAAATGAGCAAAAACTTGTCTGATAAGTAAAGTTTTAAGGTGGTAACTAGTGATGGGTCATTTGAGATTTGCACTTTCATAATCCACTAATTGTTTCTTTTCCTGTTGCACCTTACAGAACCATTTTCCCCGAGTAGACAGCCACCCCACACCCCTACCCCAAAACCTCACAACTCCTCTGAATTATATTTAGCAATAATAATAATAACAATAATGATTCTAGCTATTGTCATCTGTGGGGTTGTTTATTTCTTCAGGAAATGCATGAGGGCAAGTATGGCTTATGTTTATGCTTTAAGTGATGAATACGAGTGCTGTAGTTCTAATGATCTGTGGAACAATATATAATATTATATTATAATAATATTTGTTCATTTTCTTTGTCCATACTTTTTTTTGTTTGAGGGATTCCTGTGGTTTAGATTGAATAATGCACAAGTTTTCATCCACTGCTGAATTGAGCCAAATATCCAGTAAACAAGCAATATGCATCTTCAGTTATTTATACACATTTTTTTTAATAGAACAAACCCTGATGAGACCTAATACCATGTATAACATCAAATATAAGCCCAAATAAGCATCAGTTATTAAGTGGATCCCTGGGTTGTGTAACACAGTCCCATTAAATAATTGTTGCTTATTTAATTGGTGCTTATTTAGGATCTTTAAAAGGTCTTAATTTCTAAAGACAAATAACATATTTCTAGTTATGCCCAGTTATGCTATAAAAAAATACTTTATACAGAGCATAACTGTGGTCAGATCACCTGAAACTGATTTTAATAATAAACGTCAAAGAGTTAGGTGATGGAACATGGACTCATTTTGATTGTCTAGAGATTTTTTTTTTTTATCAGCAACAGTTCATGTTTGGAGCAAGTGGATGCAAGTTAATCCAAGTTCATTGTAAAACTCAAACCAGGAGCAGAATGATTGCCTGTTTTTAAACCAGTTTAAGAATAATGTGGGTGCATCTAAATATGTTAATTATTAAATGATTTGCTTGTTTTTTAATAATTACAATAATGTCAAGAAATGTGGTTTATAAACCTGAAATGTGTAGACTTAGCTTTCACTTCAGCACTTTTTATTTGATTTAATTTGCATCTTGTAATTGTGTTATTTGTGTTGACTGTCAGGAAAGAGATTCAGATGATGAACTAGTCTGATGAACCCCTTCTGTCTCCAGGTATGAAGCTCTTCACTAATTTATCTGTTTCCTCAGGTCTTTTCATGAATCGCATGACTTTTTCATAAAAGTTGTACTTTACCATGTTGGACATCACTAAAGTCAGTTTTCTGTTGTTCTCTTTACAGGTCCAGCATCTTCAAAAAAAAAAAAAAAATTGGAAAACTTCAGTGATGGTGCAGAAGTCTCCTCTAAGGCTTGGAGAGAAGACACTGAAGATCAGCTACATTAGGCCTATTTAAGAGATTTAAGTATTGTATAACATGGGTAGCTCTCAGCCACTTTCATTTTTAAAAAGTAGCTCTTAAATGAAAAAAGGTTGAAGACCCCTGCTGTAAACTATACAGTCTTTGATGAGTAGTTTATTTATTCTTACCAGTTATGCATACCAGTCTCGCAAGCTGGTGCACCATCAAAAGGGGTTCGACCGGAAACTTGGTTTGTGTAATGGCCATTATGTGTATGTGTCTTCCCCTTTTTTTTTTGTTAACTGGTGCTGGCCACTAATGTATAAGTTTGTTAGCTGTGTCTGTAGTCAGTTAGTGTTGTTCCTTGTGAGAACAGGTCATGTAGTCCCTAGACCTCTGTATTTCTTTTTAAAGAGGCAAATGCAAGTTTATTGTATAAGTTTTTGTTTATTTGGGTTTTTTACGTATTGGTTTATTTCCTATAGATTAACATTTGTAATCTTATTTTGAGGAAATAAACCCTTAAGCATTTGCTGTAGTCTGCTGCCTCTGTGATCTTTTCTTCATTTTCTTCTATCACAGTGGTGCAATGTAGTTCATCCTTTTTTGAGGAAGTGAGACACAACTACTGATAAGATCAAAAAATAACTTTTCCTTCATGATGACTGTTAAATAATATGCTCCGCTGATCTGAGCACCCCCTCTGTTTCTTCAGAAGGCATCATCAGGCCTTTTATTGTTTTTCATTATAAGCAAGTGGTAGCTCTGATCAAATGACACAGACACAACATCTGCCACCAAGCTCAGGACAGCTTTCTTAAAATCTGACAAATGACAAACCCAGATTTACATTTACATGTCTATGCATTTGGCAGAAGCTTTTATCCAAAGCAACTTACTCTGCATTCGAGGTACACATTTAAAATGGTCGATTTCTGGTTTTGCTTCCTATTACTTTGGTGTTGCTAGAGTCATGCTCTACTGTTTGAGCTACAGAAAGACTGACAAACACACAAGGGCAGATTGGCTTCCTGTGCTGACATCTCAATGCAGCACTTAATCACATCCTAAACCACATTAGTTTTAAAGGAGAAGTTCACTTTTTACAAATAATGTACTCACCCCCTTGTTGTCAGGCATTCACCAGAGCCACCTCCATCAGCCATGTCACCCACAGCACCACCCACTCGTTCTGCCCCACTGGAGTTCTAATCACGCACGCCCTATATATAGACTCTCTCCTCTTTCAATCCTTGTCTGGTCTACTGTTCACTTCCCCTGCGCTAGCGCCAGACCCCATGCGCTCCAGATTCTCTGGTGTGCTTCTCCTTTGCTCTGCTCTTCCCCTCGGACTGCTCAACCAACATTATTACAAGGACTGTCAGATAAGCTACCTCGCTAATATTACTTCCAGCATTCTGTTCACTTTGCAAACTGTTAATAAACACGCTGGTTATTCTATTTTCTCCTGTCTCTGGTCTCCTCCCTGTGCATACGTGACACTTGTCATCCAAGATGTTCATGTCTTTCTTTTTTCAGTCGTAAAGAAAGTGTTTTTAAGGAAAACATTTCAGCATTTTCTCCATATAATGGACTGATATGGTGCCCCAAGTTTGAACTTCCAAAATACAGTTTAAATGCGGCTTCAAACGATCCCAAATGCGGTTGTAACCGATCCCAGCCAAGAAAGAAGGGTCTAATCTAGCGAAACGATCGGTTATTTTCATAAAAATAATGCAATTTATATACTTTTTAATGTCAAACGCTCGTCTTGTCTTACTCTGACTGAACTCTGTTTATGTTCTGGTTCATGACAGTTAGGGTATGTTGAAAAATTCCCATCTCATGTTCTCCCTCAACTTCAAAATTGGGTACACAAAGTTCAGGGAGAATAAGACAAGACGAGCGTTTGAGATTAAAAAGTATTTAAATTGTATTATTTTAATGAAAATAACCGATCGTTTCACTAGATAAGAACCTTCTTCCTCGGTTGAGATGGTTTACAACTGCATTTGGGATCCTTTGAAGCTGCATTTAAACTGCATTTTGGAAGTTCAAACTCAGGGCACCATATCAGTCCATTATATGGAGAGAAATACTAACATGTTTTCCTCAAAAAACATAATTTCTTTACGACTGAAGAAAGACAGACATGAACATCTTGGATGACAAGGGGGTGAGTAAATTATCTGTGAATATTTTTTGTTCTGGAAGTGGACTTCTCCTTTAACATAGCGCACACTGGGTACTTTCCAAAAAATAAGTACTTATAATTCAGTTAGATTTCATTTGAAAATACTTGTAATCAGACTACAGTTACTTTTAAATTGACTGATTACATATTCACACAATTGCAATAATTATATATTATTTATTAATTCTCCGTAATTCTTATTTTACATCTTTTAAATCAACCTTTCTAAACCTTACATACATTCACACAAAGATCATTTCAACATTGCTTCAAATATGGATGAACACTCATCTTTATTTGAATTACAACTCGTCGGGTTATTTAATCATGTATTACTATGTTTTTGCAAGTCTTTTTGTCTTTTTACATTAATTTCACAAATTCACATGAATGATTTACATGTAATGCAGAGATTGCCGTGTTAGCTGAACCTCTTTCGCCTATTATATTTACTTTACGTACTGAGATTAATAATTAAGTAATGCACATGGCTAATGATCACATTAAATGCAAGCATAAAATTACATTTATAGTAAGTGTTTTATTTTGATTGTTGTTATTTATTTATCAGCTTTTCATTAAACTCACAAAGCCAGTGGGAAACCTTGAAGTAATGTTTAATACACTTCATGTCGTTAACCCTTGTGCATTGATTTTTAAAAAAAAAAGTTATACATATAGGTTCATAGTGGACAAAAATGTCCATGTCAAAAAAACCGTCATAAAAATATGAAGCTTTGGAGTACAGCCTTAAGTTTGGTCTATTTTAAAGAAGACCCTTGGTAGATTATTGTTGAAGTTAAAAAAATTAATCCAGAAAAATTATAGAGGTTTAAGTTTATCAAAAATGATTTATGAGCATTGATTTCTTTTTTGTGTAAAATATGTTTTATTAAACATTTTGAACGCAAGCCTTGAATCTAAAGACGTTGTGTTCCAAATTTGAGGTTGATATCTCCAAAAAATTAGCTTTTAGTAAGATTTTGTTTGGGTGCGTTACCAAACTTTTCCTGTTATATTCCAGCAAAGCTCCACTGGCATACATAGCAGTGGGATTTGTGATTCGCAGTATAATTTTTTCTCTCTCAAACATTACAGGTGCGCACACACAAATGCACAAAAATTTTTATTTATGACACACATACAAACCAGACTCTGACATCCATACCAACATTCCCACACAATTATAGCTGCATAGTTTATGCAGTTCACGTTATTATGGACTATAATATGCATAAGCAGAAAACAGGAATGAAGCAAGTATTTGCTTTATATGCCTTGCCAACAGAAAGAAAGCCTATTAACAAATATTGCATCATTTTATAGTTAAATGGCACTGGGATTAAAAATTAGCAGTAGCTTTTTTGTTTTGTTTTTTTGTTTTTTTGCCTTTCCCTTTTTAGTCAAAAACATCAGTCATTGCTATAGAAACCAGATTTACTCGGACTCAGTATTCAAATTTGGACTGAAAGTGAGAATGTCGATGTCGAGATGGTGTTATTGATTCTTCACAATTAGTCATAATTATGTCATAACAGTAGAGTGCCTTTTATCCACGGTGTGTTTCCTGTCGGACTGGTGAAACACAGACTTGTTGTGTCATTGTAGAGAGGTAGATTTTCATAAGTGTTCTGTCAATTTCCTGTTTTGTGGTCACGGAGGTGCTCTCTGAAAGTATATTCGTTCCTAAATAAAGCTTGAAGGGGAAAGTAAAATTGTCCTGTGTTTTATAAATGTAATCCATAAAAGTAATAATGGAAATGGAAATAATCCATTTCCGCTCTCCTCGTGCCATACGTCTTTGAAAGATGGTGTTTTTTCATCTGGTTCCATAATTCTCAAAAATCATAATAATCATTATAATTATCATAATAATGATAAAATAAAAGTAATAAGACTCAATTTCACTCTGCAAAGTTTGTACCATTTGGATGAAAGCCATTTATTGACAAAATGCAGACTATTTCATGAAAATATGGATTTGTAGATTCGTAACAAGAATTACTCTGTGCATGTAAAATTTTATTTTATGATTACAACTGGATTTAAATGTACTTAAATATTTAAAAGTTAAAAGTTTATTCGTCATAAATACCTCTAACTTACAGCAGCTTTTAAAGAATTTAAAAAAAATCATGACAAGGAACTTGAATTGGGTGTAAACAACAATGCCTTAACCATCACAAAAAAAGGAAGTTAATGCATGTTTATATAGATATTGATTATATATTGATATTTATGGAAATAAAATGTTACACTATTCTTTACAGAAATAGGACATGTTTATTTATAATTCTAATTTAAAGATTTAGGAATGTTCAATATTTATACACAAACTATTCATGCTGACACACAGTTATCCTTTCAGAAGCAATTGTACCATTGTTTCAAAATGACTGGATGAAATATTAGTGCTAGTTTGACTGAGAGAAAAAAAAAAAAAAAAAAAAAAAAAGTGAGGAGAACACCCCCCTTTTCCGCTTGTCTTGACGTAAACTCGACCTTAACCAAACGGCCTCCTTTCAAAAACATTGTTACCTGCTCCCACTGGTGTTCACTGGACGCCGACTATAAATTCACATTCACAGAGTTTTGTGCTTTATATCTAGGTTTCCTGGTTCATTTAGTTAATTAAATCATTCAACTGAATTAAATCATTAAAATGTACAATGTAATGAAGTTTACAACAATTTCACATTTGTCTCCTATAGGTTTTGAGCAGGATGATCAGTTTAATTTTTGGGGGGGAGGGGGGGATTACTTAATAACAAAAAGATTAAAATAAATAAGAAGAGTTTACACCAGTTATCCTATTTAAAAGTTTACATCTAATTGGGTGTAAGATTATGGCAAAATCTCACTTGTAGTCAGTCAATCTGTCCACAAACCTACTTCAACCAGAATCTGAAAAAAACATTTGACTGAATTATAGACACCTGTGCCTGCCACAAGTCACTGTCAAAACCAAGTGCAAACCTTATTGTTCAGTGCTGAGTACACACCCATTTTTTTTTTTTTAAATATTTAATTCTAAACCACTTCCTTCCCCAAATCCACAAACTTCTTGATTCAAACCTCAGCTGTGTCTTGTTTCTTGCCTTGCCAGGAAACAGGCAGACTAATACCTTCTAACCGGCCCTGCTCAAGTAACTATTAGGGGAAGTATATTCTGTTTGAGAATGAAGCATTCTTCTACTCTCCTGTATTGCTTATTCTGGGCTCTGGGCGAAATAGGCTATTCCCCCAAGTCTACGGAATGGAGTTCATTTCTCCAATCGCATCGAACATGCAAAACTCTAATATAAGTCATTAAACTATTGTATAGCCTATTTTATTTATGAAAACTTCGGTATACTGTTAATTTCTAAAAACTAGAAAACAAGCAGAGTGAGGTTTAAAGTATTTGTGTACAATATATATGTTGTTTATTGTATCTACACCTGTAAATATTATTTTAACTGTAACACGTGGACTGTTAAAAAGAAAGTTATTGGGTAAAAACAATAACAGCAATTCTGAACGGTTTGTCTTTTGTTATGTTGTGTAGCGGGTTTCTGTTTTCTAATAATTATCAGTGTTGAGTGATAGAGTTTAGAGATTTGCCCTTGATTTAGCGGAATTCCCCCAATATAAAAAGACAGTTTAATTTACTTTATTTTTACTTTTTATTTTATTATATTTTTTTGCGATATATTATATCCGTGGACAATTGTAATTATATAAAAACGCAATATCAAATAATTAAATAATCGACATATCATCTTTTTTCTGTTTTTCCGTTTTTTTTATTCAGAATATCTACAAACTTAAACTCATCAAACTTAAATTTATCATAAACTATATGATACAACCTATTCTGATTGTCAGAATCAGCTGTCGTGTGGTTCTGTCAGATTAAAAGTAAGTGTCCAGTGAGCTGGAAGAAAAACAGAGTAAACTTCATAGTTAACTAATTTTAATTGAAAGGATTATTTTTGCCGCTTTCCATAGAAATTAGTGTGCATTTAACAAGGTCCAGGGGACGGGGTTGGATTCACATCTTGGGGGTGGAAATGGTAGGTTTAGGGGAGGAAATGGGTAGGTTGTGTTGGATTTGGATAAACCTCGCCCCCTGGATGTTCTGCAGTGAGGACTATCTCGAAATTTGTTGCTTTGTTGTCTGTCGGAAGTTTCACTTTGACTCCTCGCGAAAGAGAAGGGGGAATTTTCATTCTGTGAAAACCTTATGTAGGCTACTAAAAAGTTATAAGGTTATTTGTTAAAAAATAATTAAATTAGTCATTTTTATTAAACTTTTGTTAAGTATTTTAAATGAGTTTTTTCCACTTTGCATAACAAACTTCCCATGGATTTCCGCGATGAATAAAAAAAATGCATAAAAAAGTGGATTTTACATAGGATGTTTATATACAAATAATAATAATAATAATAATAATAATAATAATAATAATAATCACTGTTTTGAGGCAAAATGAGAACAAAACATAAATTATATTTTCTAGGGCCGAGCAGCCATGGGGGGTTAACACACATTTATTTTTGGTTTTTGCTATGGTATAATATGGACTTTGTATCCCAGCTAGTAATTAGGTGTTTGGCCTCATCTTCTGTTAATGCAGATAAGCATGTTATGTTATGTCAGCCCACAAGATGGCTGCTGACATACTGTTAATGTTACTGTACAGGGGCTGCAGTCACACACGTGTGTACATCAGTGCTCTCCTGTCTGTCTGCTGTCTGGAAGAGGCTGACTTCCATCTTTCCGTGTGGGGGTATGTTTTTTTTTTTTTTTTTTTTCCTTGAATGAACCTGGTGTTAATTTATTAACACGGGTTTGTTTTAGAAGAAGCTAATACACTGTGTTTAAGGTCGTTTTCATTTTTTCTTAAATTTACAGCCAATGCGTACACAGAAATGGATGGTCACTCCGTGGATTTGCCTTTCTCTGTTGTGGAGACCTAACCAGAACCAGTCCAGAGTTCAGTGCGTCCGTGTCCATTCACTCACTGAGGATGATGAGGATGATAATGCCTGATGAAAATGCACTTTTTTTCTTGACTTGAAATGGTTTCTGTGGTCATTTATTAAAAGGGTGATTACAAAAATAAGAGTTCATTCTTTTTTTTTTCGTTCTTTCTTTTTAAAATGTTTATTTCCATATGGATTTCCCAAACTGAAACCGTTTTCTCTAATTTAATAATTAAATCGATTAAATAATTTAAAGTAAAATTTAAATAATTTAACGTGGCAATTGTAACATGACAATTTAGCGCCATCTACCTGAAAGCATTCGCTTCTCATTAATTGAATCATAAATCATTCTTCAAAGTAAATAATTTAATCATTAAAAGGTAAAAAAAAAAAACAAAAAAAAATCCAGGAACATGTTGCTGTTGGTGAAATCACGATCTCGGACCTGCAGATGTCACCGCGTTATACTACTAGTTCGAGTAACTGTTAATGTTAGGGGCTGCGGTCGCACCGGACATTTACATTTTGTATAAAATTGTTTATGTGATTACTTATTAAAAGGATGATTATGAAAAGATTTCATTCTTTTTCAAAGTTGTGTTCTTAATTTCCTGAACGCATCAAAAATAAAGCACTCACTTAGGTCTACCTAAAAGGTGATATTTTTTTACATTAATGTCTGAAATGACGTTAAAAAACCGTATGCCTTCGTGTTGTTAAATTAGGCTGTAGAAATATTAACTTCTTAGGGGGACTTAAGGTAAATATATTAGCTCAAAGGATTTGGGCTGACAAAACATGTTTCACTTTATACTAGAATGGTTGTTTAGCCCACCGCATCTAAATGATTTTACGGCAAGTTAATGCAGAAAATGTGTGGGTGCAAGGGCTTACTTACCAAACACTGTTAAGAATATAAATGAGAAGTACAAAATAAGAAAATTTGTGCATTTTGATCTGGTCTGTTACTAGAAGTTTATCCGCGATGCGGAAGTTTTTTTCCGTTTTTTTTCCCGTTCTTTGTATTAAATATTCATGAGCGTTTATTGCCTGCGTCCAATCACAGACTTCTGTGCTGGTAATGTAAATTTCGTCTGCCTAATATGGTCACATACGTCACACTTTATTACTTTCCCACTAGCAGCTTGACTTCCCTCAGCTTGTGTACTGTGCAGGTTTCTTCAGCCTGTGTACTTGTCTGCCAACGAACATCGAGTATGCACACAAATAGGACAAGTGAGTCCTATTTCATATATTTTGATTATTAAACTTCAGTAAAAACGGTAGCTTGTAAAAAGGAATAAATAAATAAGTGGCGCAAAGTTTAAAGTAGCTTGTGCAAAATATTTTGACCTGACGTTTTGGGAAACCATTTTCCAAAAAACTTTCATTTGATAGCATTACCAAACAATGGACTAACTAACGATAACTTCTGCAGCACGGGACAGAGACTATTGTGTGTGCGCTACTGTCATCATTTCGACCGCAAACATATTCTATTACTACTACTACACTACACTTTTAAATTAATTTAATTCAATCAAGTATAAATAGGTTTATAATGGTTCTGGTTCTCACCTTATTGATGAACAGAAATTGCAGTTTGCAAGTAAAGCTGCAAATCATTCATTACCGTCAGCTGCCTTCTTGATAATTCTCTGATACATACAAGTGAAGATCAATTAGAAAATTATAAATTTATCAGGCAGAATATTAGCGAAAGTGGTTTTCTCCGTTATCTCGTACATGACGTAGGCTAAGCGTGCTCCGACCAGGAAAGTTTAGTGCAAGTGTGAGTGCAGGCCAGCGGGGAACGGAGGGGGATAGGCGCGCATATGCTCGGTTTAAGGAAACCGTGCCTCGCGTGAGTTCGCCCTCTCTACCACAGATATTTGAGCCCGTTACAGAATGTGATATAATCTTTAGCCGCAAGATGGCGCTAACTGACTGATTTAAATGACTCTTGAAGGACCAGCACCACACCACTTGTAGGCCTACGCACTGTTTGAAAAATTTATCTTCAAGCATCTAGCAGTAAGTTTTGGGTGTTCATTTTCAGTCTGGAGAAATGAACTAAAATGAATTGAATATGAACTGAATAATGACAAACCTTCCATTCATTTTTTGAATAAAAAATAAAAATGTAGATATTCTTGAAAGTGGATTTTACATGATGTTCCCATTCATATATATATATACATATATATACATACATGGACTCTCATGTCAGTCCAAACCTGTAAGACCATTGTTCATCTTCGGAACACAAATGGAATCCGAAAGGTTTCGGACCAAAATGATTTGTTGACACAACTTGACTTAGTCAAGTCATTTTGTTGCATTGGCTTAGTTAAGTTTAGCAAACACTAGGTGTTAAGTTCACTCAACTTATAAATAGTTGTTGAAATAACTTGCAGTAAACTCATGTTTCATGTTTTCACAACTATGAACCATAACTGACATAAATGATTATTTTTTCCTCAACATCATAACTTAACTATTTGAGTTTACTGGACTTTGACAAAAAGTTTTGATATCTGGAAGCAGCTTTTTAATGAAATCAACACAACTGCAAAATTGAAACTCACAGCATTTATTTTTTTTTAAACAGACACATTGCATCCAAAAACACAAACATAAATAATTGTCTTGCAAAGACAGAAAAACACTACGAAAGAAAAACCTTCACATATACACAGCTCACACAAAAACATGTAAACTTCTCTATGCACACATCCATCTTAGTGCCAAAATAGAACAAATAACTCTCCTTGTCATTATTAGATATTTTCATTGCAGAAACAAGTGTACATGAAGAATTCACAATAAGTTGTGGTAAAAATACCTCATATTAAACTGTTCAAAAACTGTAAATTCCCAATTGTAGAAACATGACAAAGAAAGAGGAAGCACTACAAGGTAAAAAAAAACAAAAAAAAAACAAAAAAAAACACAACAACAACAAGAATTCCAATGTTCGACTTAAAAAAAAAAAAAAAAAGACATCTAAAACAACGTTCTTAAAGTTTAAGCCAGTACAACGATTAAACAGTAGCATAAAGTAAAAAAGATTTAGTTTGTTTTCTGTCTTATCACAGCAACTTGCTTTTCAAAGAGTGAACTCCTGCCTCTTGCGGTACAGATCTGACTTCAATGAACAGATGCTGTATCACTTCAAAAGTGACTTTTTAAATCCTTTGGATAGTTGAGGTTTAATACGCTAGGCACATCAGGTTCAGAAAAGCATTAGGTATAATCACTCAAGTGACGCATTACCACTTCTTCCTCAATCACCAGGGCAACTTCACAGAAGGCTGGGAGAGGTTTCATCACATTTTCATCACAACCACTAGGATTCCAATCACCATAATGCCACCTAAATAATAGGGCATCTACCTATACATAGCTATCATTGTACTTGCATGAATGGTCATGTGACATGCATTTTTAAGGGCCTTACGCATTTCAGTTTACCTTGCATATCTCTTTGAAGGAGTCTCTTGCATGTACCACCGCCGGCCCAGCTGCTGTCCTCATCCTTTGATTGTTTGTCAAATATAGGGTGGTTAAAGTACCAGCCTTATTTGTTTTATGCTTTGTTTTTCTTTATTCATTTATCTTCTATCAATCTCTCTCTGTTTTTGATGCTTTTTATACTTGTAATTTTGCTGTAAATAAATCACCAGTGATGTGGCACACAAAAGTTGTTTGTTATCTTTTTGTTCAGCACCAAAATAAAATTTAATAGTGGATGTAACACGCTCATACCACTTAAATCAGGGGTGTCTAATCCTGCTCACTAGTAGCTAACATGCTACTCCAAACACATGCAAAAATATTAGTACCTTCATTCCATACAATGAAAATGACCAGTGTTAAGCTTTATAAATGACAAGTCAACACTATTAAAAAAAATGCAGTAAAAGTAGTGGATAAGTCATGTTGCCCATTTTAAAAGTTTTCTGAAGATAACTTTGTGTAATGAACTGATCATATCAGTTTTGATATTACTATGACATAATACAACAACATCAAACCTCATTAGTTCTTATGTCATGACGTGATCAAAAGACTTGCAATAGCCAATGAAGTTTGATATTTATGTAGAAGCTAATAGAATCAAACATTATCGTAAACAAAGACTTACATTTTTCTGTTTTCATCATACAAAAAGATTGTATGATTTCAAAAGTCTTGGAACATGACTTACAAATCATATAGGTTACTTTTTAGACACTTACACTTAAGTCCTTTTATGAAAAGATGTCACTATCACTAGTTTTATGATCCATAGAAGAAAAAAAGATCATAGAGGTTTGGACAAACATGAAAGTGAGTAAATGATCACAGAATTGTCATTTTTCAATATTGAAGTCATATCTAGGATGTCCTCATCATGCTTTGAACTGAAAAACTGTATCAGCTTTGAGAGATGATCATCTTGGCCTTCAAAAAAGGACTTGCTAAGGTCCTTTGACACAAGCCAGGTGAATTCTTTGCTGATCTATAGAAACAAATACATTTACAAATTTAACAAAGATGCCAGGGTCTCAGTGACAGCCCTTAACAATACTAAATTAAAACATAATGCAGGATATTTGTATTAAACACAAATACGGACTGACAGCGGTGCATTAGATATTACTGGTCATTCGTGTTTCTATGATAAAAAAGGCTTTGATGTGCAAACAGATGTTTTACAAGTCTAATAGATATAAATTGAACTAGTCTTCATTAGCTTTGTACAGAAACAATTAAAGCTTAACAAATAACGTGCATACAAAAGTAAATATCAAATTTCACTTACGTCTTCACTGAACAGTTGTTGCATGTTCATCATGTTAAAAGTGCTGTTTGATATAACTAATAGCATTTGCATTTTCCAGTAGGCATGCGTTTTATTTGTTATTAACTTACATTTCGCCAAATGCACAGTGTCCTTACTGGAGATCCAAGAACCGCGGCAGTAACAGTTCGGTAGTACACGCGTGCTCAGTATCAGCTGCTCGTGTTCATCATAAGTTCTCTCAGCACAGCATACAGAGGCCACCAACTACATCACTACTTAGGTAAAAATTATTCTGGTTGGTCAAAGCATAGATAAACTTAAAAAAATCTCCACACATGGACGTAAGCATATCTTCAGTGATTATTTAGGTGACAAGCAATCAGAGGTCAGACGCAAAATTTCTGACAAGCTCTGTGACAGATGGCAAACTTCTCCAGGACAGTCTTCTCATCTGAACTCAAAGACAGATACTGACACACACATAGATCACTTATCTGTACGTCAAGGTTGTCTAGATCTGGCAAGAATCTTATCAGTATGGTTTGTCACACATGCAGTCAGCATCTTAAAGGGTAGATACAGAATACAGATACAGAAGCCGGATTCACTTTAATATCTATTATGAACACATCAATATTACAGATGTCCTGATCACTCTTCAATCATGTAGACAGGAGGCCCCAATGACCCCTTATGTCCTGGTACTATGACCCAGAGGAAAAACAGAGCTCAGCGTGTAAAACAGGGGTGCTCAACCCTGGTCTTGGAGATCGACTTCCCTGCAGAGTTCAGCTCCAACCCTGACCAAATACACCTGAACCAGCTAATTAGGATCTCAAGGAGCGCTTGCTGATTACAGACAGGTGTGTTTGATTAGAGTCGGAACTAAACTCTGCAGGAAAGTGGATCTCCAGGAACAGGGTTGGGCACCCCTGTTATAACACAAGAACTAATAATTCATATTATTAGGAAGTCCAAGTTCAATCCAGAATTCCACGCCTTCAATGGTATTTCCTCGCAGAATAAGCAATTGTATAATGTGTTGTTCCTTACAATTCAGATTTTCATTTTTTGTATAAAACAGCACATCAAATATACAAATTTCTATCATACCCGCCGTTTATACCTATCTCCAACCTTGGATTTGGCAAAACGAAACAAGCTCCGGCACAGTGTTTCACTGTGAGATGTTTCTTTTTGTATACAAGCTTCGAAGCCTCGGTGTCGAGCGTCACGTCACTATGATTTTCTACCATCGTGTACTTGGTGGAATATTTGTCTTGTTTTATTCTCAACTTGGTATTCATTAATGTAACATTTTTATTTAAGGAAAACGATGACGGCGCGGAGGTAAAGGGCGTTTAATGCCTCAAAATGTGGAACATTAAGGCTGTTAATCAATTGTCTACTCCGAACCTAGAAACGAAAAATCAAGCCTGCTTAACGTTTCAACACGAAAAATGCTGCGCACTGTAACCGAAAAAAACTGCCAGTACATGAATCTACCTTCCTATGTTTCAAATGACGTGAGCGATTCAAAAAAATGCGCCTGGGAACCAATCAGGATACAGGTTACATCAGCCTACTGATGTGTTGTCCCCGCCCACGAAACGCCATTCCTACTGTTAGACTCAACGGCGGTCTGCTTCGCAGTTTCAAGTAAGTAAAGATTTTTACCATGTGAGAATAATGAATGTTAGCTACTAAAGCATACAGAATAAATATTTACATCGATAATAAAAATATGAGCTAGGTTAATAATAAAAATACGTAGATTAACATAATTGATGTGTGTACTTGTTTATGCTATATTGTGGGGACCGGACTGCGTCCGTGTGTTTCCAATAAAAAACGAAAACAAGATAGCCTACAATACAAGCTCACATAGACGGTCTAAATTAAGTAAATAATATTTCTGACGTTCCCCCGCAGTGAAAGAAATGCATGTTCTGCCATAGATATAAATGTGTTCCGCCTTCTCTTTTACTCACACGTGAGCTGTGAATACATGAGTGGATAGTGTTTTGTTTGTGTGTGATACTATATTTATAAATATAATTATAATATAGAGTGGTTAGTATTATGTTTCTTTGTGATAGGTGTGGTATATTTACTAAAAGTTTATCTGAAGTGGTAAAAATAGACAGGTGAGTGGGAAATTTTGAGTATAGAGATCTCTACAAATAAAGCTTTTTTTTTTTTTAACACTTACATGCTACAGCGCTCAGATCCGGACTGTTTGGGATCTGGTAAAATAAACGGTGGAAGAGCTGAAAATGCAGCACCATAAAATATAGTTTTACGATTTTAACAGAACATAATGGCTGTAGGCAAGACGTAGGTTACAAGGTACTGTATCTTTTAAAGCTTTATTTAGTTACAACTTACACAACATGTGTAAAAATAATAACAGCAACAAGTCAATAAAATATGACAAAGATAACAATAAATAATAAACAAGAAAGCAAAACAGAGAGCTGCTAAATTACATGAAAATGAAGTTACAAAGTACCGTAGGTGGTGGTTAGCTCAGTGTGAACGGCCATTAACTAGGACACTCCAACACAGTAACGTTAGGTGGCGATAATGCAGTGACAATGACAAAAGCTTGAACAGTGTTGCCAAGTTCAGTGGTTTTCCCTTGGAATTTGGCTACTTGTTGCCGAGGGTTGTTTTTCATATTCACGGGTTTAAACGACCCAAATAACGTCATATTTAGCCCCTGGAATGCAAAAATATACCAGGAGAACTCCGACAAAAAACGTGTATTTTACAGCCCGGAATGCGATTTTTTTTAACGTGGTAGTCTCCTCGAAACGAGATTGCTACTTGCTAGTTTTGAGTAGTAATTGGTCGGGTTTTGTTGTGAAAATTTGGCAACTCACACGGACCTCCCATTAAAAGAGACATACTTAACGCCATAAAGTACCGTGACCCAGAGAGCTCAGCGCGCTGCAACTTAAAAAAAAAAAAAGGCAAATAGAAAAAACGACAACAAATTAAGAAAACATCTTCATCAGTTTGACAACACAGGCGCTGCAAATCCTCGCAACGCAAACACAAATACGGAAACGCGCTGCTCTCTCGGCCACCGTAATAAAGAGAGGGAGGAGTAACGACCACTTCGGCTGTCGGTGTCTCTGAAAGATGATCGAT
>JAMKFB010000110.1:0-32500 GCA_036247105.1 Cirrhinus mrigala
TTGCCATTTATTTGAATGTGTTGTCATCTAGTTGCTTTGGTCTCCACTGACATTCAGGGCTGTAGAGGTCAGCTCTAGGTGCTGCTAGATACAAATTGTGCTTCTCACCTGTCCCATGTGAAAAAAAAAATACTAGTAGAAACACTTTTTGATCATTCACAAGTTTTAAATGTCTTCATTACAATTGAGTTTCCATCAATATTTAATTAAATAAGTTGAAGAATAAATTGTTTCAAGAATGTGAAAATGTGTAGTGATATTTTAAACTATCTGTATCTTATTTTGTTAAATATACTTAAATTACAGTAAGGGTAAATGAATAATCATGTACTAATGACTAAATTAATAATTAATTCATTATTGTCACAAGCGCGGTCTCTGTGGCTCCCTCTGACCGCCGCCAACGGGAACCCTCCCCGGAGTATTAGCACTCCATTTCCCATCTACCCCGTACCTGGGCCGCCGCTTCCGGTTCCGGGTTCCCCCGGTTCACTTCCGCCAGTCGGCCATTTTAGACGCGCCGGCTCGGCGCGTTCTTCGCGAAGTTTCGTCTAGTCATGTTAGCGATCCTGAGCGTTTTTTCGGACTGTCTTTTCGTTGCCAACCGGACTGTTAAACGTGTAAGTGAACCTTTGCTGCCTGCCCTTTTTCGACCCACGCTATTGTCTCGGATTATCCCCTTTGATCGCCGCCGGCCCCGACCCGTTGCATGGACTATCGTTTACCCCATTGGATTACCTTCACCACACCTGTCCGCCGTTGCTGAACCTTGCCTGTTGACTCAGTCTGTTAAAATAAAGCTGTTGCACATGGATCCCTCGTCTCCGGATCAGTCATTGACTCGCTTACAGGAAACTTCGCCGCTAATGGATCCAGCAACTGTCAGCCAGATTACCTCCGAGCTCTCTGCACAAGCATCCACCCTGTCGGACCATCAACAGCAGTTACGTCACCTTACCGGCCTTACGGAGCAGCTCGTCCAAGCACTCCAGGGACTCCGGGTAACTCCGCCAGCCGCTGCACCTCCCGCTGCCCCGCCCGCTGCCACCGCATCTCCGCCGGGAGCTCACGCGATTACAGCCAGCCCGCGACTCGCGTTCCCGGAGAAGTTTGACGGCACACCGACCCGTTGCAAGGGGTTCCTTTTGCAATGCACCCTCTTCGTCAACCAGCAGCCCCATTTGTATCCAACAGAAGAGGGTAAGATCGCTTTTGTTTGTTCCCTCCTCACCGGGAAGGCTCTGGAATGGGCCACGGCGGTTTGGGACTTGGATCGGCCCGCCTTTCCCTCTTTCGCCGTGTTTCTACAACAGTTTAAGGCGGTGTTTCAACCTAGTTCCGAGAGCGGTGAGGCGGGAGAGCAAATCTACCAGCTGCGACAGGGCCGACGTACCGCTGCAGAGTACGCCTTGGATTTCCGTACCCTCGCGGCACAGAGTGGGTGGAACGACGGCCCCCTCAAGCTGCACTACCGCCGGGGCCTTCGCCCGGATCTCCAGGTGGAGCTGGCATGCAGAGACGAGGACTTGTCGCTCAACCAATATATCGACCTCTCCATCCGTGTCGACAGCGTGATGCGAGCACGCAAGACCAGCCGTTCGTTTACCCCTGTGTCACTCCCTGCACCCAATGCCCTGGAAACCCCAGAACCCATGCAGCTCGGAGCTACGAAGTTGTCTACAGAGGAGAGGGAGAGACGTCTGAGGGGCAATCTCTGCCTCTACTGTGGCCTCGCCGGCCACATCCGTGCCAACTGCCCCACTAGACCACCTCGTCCGCCCACCTCGGTGAGTAAAATCACTTCGAACCTCAACCGATGTGAATTACCTGTGACCATCCAGTCTGGGAAAATTATTATACAGTCTACCGCCCTAATTGACTCTGGTGCGGCAGGGAACTTTATGGACATTGCTTTCGCCCTGGCTAATCACTTACCCCTTCTTCCCTGTGCATCTCTTTTGGCAGTGGCCGCCATCGACGGGCGACCGCTAGGCTCCGGTCAGATACGCAACACCACCGACGACCTCACTTTACGCCTCGAACCAGCACACCATGAAATCATCCGGTTTTTCCTCATCTCATCACCACAAGCACCCATCATCTTAGGATATCCCTGGCTCAACCAGCATGAACCTAACATCTCCTGGACACAGGGCACCATTACTCACTGGTCGCCTCACTGTCAGCTGCACTGCCTTCGACCCACCGCGCCGGCCTCACAGCCTGCTGCCAATAGCACCATACCAGCTGACTACCAGGACCTCCTCGAGGCTTTCAGCCGAACCAAGGCCACGCTCCTCCCACCACATCGACCCGGAGACTGCGCCATCGATCTACTACCTGATTCCACTCCACCACGGGGACGCATCTACCCCCTCTCGCATCCTGAGTCCGAAGCCATGAACAACTACATCCAGGAGGAGCTGGCAAAGGGATTCATCAGACCCTCTACTTCACCCTTTTCGGCCGGCTTCTTCTTCGTCAAGAAGAAGGATGGCGGTCTCCGCCCCTGCATCGACTACCGCGCCCTCAATGACATCACCATTAAGTATCGGTATCCCCTCCCACTCGTCCCCTCTGCCCTGGAACAGCTCCGCTCAGCCAGATTCTTCACTAAGTTGGACTTACGCTCCGCCTATAATCTCATCCGTATTCGCGAGGGAGACGAGTGGAAGACGGCCTTCTCGACCGCTACTGGACACTATGAATACCTAGTGATGCCCTTCGGGCTGGCCAATAGTCCTTCCTTCTTTCAGGCCTTCGTGAATGAGATCTTCCGGGACATGCTGCACCGCTGGGTGATCATTTACATTGACGATATCCTCATCTACTCTAACTCCTACCGAGAACACATACAACACGTCAGGGCAGTGCTTCGGCGACTCATTCAGCACCAGCTATATGCCAAGGAGGAGAAGTGCGAGTTTCACCAGGAGAAGATAGCATTTCTAGGCTACATCATTAGCCCAGAGGGGATCGCCATGGATGACAGCAAGGTCTACGCGGTACGCAACTGGCCGCGCCCCTCAACCCTTAAGGAGCTTCAGCGGTTCCTAGGATTCGCCAACTTCTACCGCCGCTTCATTCGTGGTTTCAGCTCGGTGGCGGCGCCCCTCACGGCGATGGTAAAGAAGGGTAACACCCGCCTCTCCTGGTCCTCCCCGGCCCTCCAGGCGTTTACCGATCTCCGGCAGCGTTTCACCACAGCACCTATCCTTCACCACCCGGACCCCAACAAACCCTTCCTGGTGGAGGTGGACGCATCCAGCTCGGGCGTTGGGGCTGTGCTATCCCAACGGCAAGGGCAACCACCCAAGACCTACCCTTGCGCTTATTTCTCCCACAAACTCACCTCGGCTGAACGAAATTATGACGTGGGCAACCGGGAGTTACTAGCCATTAAGCTCGCCTTGGAGGAGTGGCGACATTGGCTCGAGGGGGCCCAACATCCTTTCACTGTACTCACGGACCATAAGAACTTGGAATACCTTCGCACCGCCAGGGTACTTAACCACCGCCAGGCCCGGTGGGCGCTGTTCTTCACCAGGTTCCAGTTCCAAGTCACCTACCGGCCCGGTTCCCAGAATACTAAGGCCGACGCGCTCTCCCGCATGCATGACCCAGATCTCACTCAGGCCCCCCCGGGAACCATCCTACCCTCTTCGGTTGTCGTAGCTCCCGTGGCATGGGACATTATGACTGAGATCTCAGAAGCACTTACTCAGGATCCTACACCCGCTAACTGTCCTGACCACCTCACCTACGTCCCGCTTAATCTGCGTCCCCAGGTGCTATCCTTAACCCATTCCTCCCCGAGTTCAGGCCATCCCGGCATCGAGGCTACCCTGGACTTATTGAACAATCGCTTCTGGTGGCCATCCATGCGTCATGACACCATCGCCTTCGTTAAGAACTGTTCTACCTGCAATATGACCAAATCCCCTCGCCAACTGCCCGCTGGCCTACTACAACCGCTGCCTATACCCCGGCGCCCCTGGTCCCATATTGCCGTAGATTTCGTTACCGATCTCCCCTCTTCCAACGGTAACACCACCATCCTCACGGTCGTAGACCGCTTCTCGAAGGGCTGTCGCCTAATCCCGCTACCCAAGCACCCCACCGCCATGGAGACGGCGGAGACCCTTTGCGAGGCGGTCTTCCGCTACTATGGCTTACCGGAGGACATAGTTTCTGATCGAGGACCCCAGTTCACCTCTCGCCTGTGGAAGAGTTTCTTCAAACTGTTAGGAGTGAACATCAGCCTCTCCTCAGGATACCACCCTCAGTCCAACGGCCAGGCCGAGAGGATGAACCAAGAACTGATTCGCTTCCTCCGCTCATACTGCCGGGACCATCAGGAGGACTGGAGTCGATTCCTGCTTTGGGCCGAATACGCCCAAAACTCATTACATAAGCCCTCCACCAAGCTCACGCCCTTTCAGTGTATCCTAGGGTTCCAGCCACCCTTGTTCCCCTGGTCAGGCGAGCCCTCAGAACTCCCGGCAGTGAACTCCTGGTTTCGGCGCTGCGAGGAGACCTGGAACCGGGCACATGTTCACCTCCAAAGAGCAGTAAGGCGCACACAGATCCAGGCCGACCGCCGGCGCCGCCCCAATCCCGCCTACGAGCCGGGTCAGTGGGCGTGGCTCTCGACCCGGGACCTCCGTCTTCGTTTACCCAGCAAGAAGCTCAGCCCCAGGTACGTGGGTCCATTCAGAATTATCAGACAAGTCACCCCAGTATCATTTCAATTAGAATTGCCTGCTGAGTACCGTATCTCACCCACCTTTCATGTTTCCCTGTTAAAGCCCGCTGGTGACCCGGGAGGAGTGGAGAACCTAGAGGAGACCGCCCCACAGACGCCACCCCCCCTTATCATCGACGGCGAGGAGGCCTATCGGGTAAACACCCTGTTGAATTCCCGACGCCGGAGAGGCCGCCTCCAGTATTTGGTCGACTGGGAGGGCTTCGGACCCGAGGAGAGATCCTGGGTGCCCGCCGAGGACATCTTGGACCCATCCCTCACCGCCGACTTTCACGCCGCCCACCCAGATCGACCGGCTCCCCGCAGGAGAGGTAGGCCCCGGCGTCGGTCGCCTCCTCGCGCCAGGAGGCGCTCGCAGGGGGGGGGCTCTGTCACAAGCGCGGTCTCTGTGGCTCCCTCTGACCGCCGCCAACGGGAACCCTCCCCGGAGTATTAGCACTCCATTTCCCATCTACCCCGTACCTGGGCCGCCGCTTCCGGTTCCGGGTTCCCCCGGTTCACTTCCGCCAGTCGGCCATTTTAGACGCGCCGGCTCGGCGCGTTCTTCGCGAAGTTTCGTCTAGTCATGTTAGCGATCCTGAGCGTTTTTTCGGACTGTCTTTTCGTTGCCAACCGGACTGTTAAACGTGTAAGTGAACCTTTGCTGCCTGCCCTTTTTCGACCCACGCTATTGTCTCGGATTATCCCCTTTGATCGCCGCCGGCCCCGACCCGTTGCATGGACTATCGTTTACCCCATTGGATTACCTTCACCACACCTGTCCGCCGTTGCTGAACCTTGCCTGTTGACTCAGTCTGTTAAAATAAAGCTGTTGCACATGGATCCCTCGTCTCCGGATCAGTCATTGACTCGCTTACAATTATATACTAATGACTTAAGAGGCATTATTGTGATTGAAACTAATGAACTGAAACTACAACTGGAGTCATATGGATTACAGCATGAATAACGGCAGTCTTAACTACATTGCTTGATTGTTAATGCATTTATTGGTAAACTAAATCTTTAATAAGGAATAAGAAAAAATCTGACTTTGAAACAAATTTAAATAATTTAATATCATAATTTGGGCTTTTGACAACTTCAGTTTTGTCATTACTGGGTGGCAAAGGATTGGTTGATCCTCCTCAAGTGTAGAAAATACAAAATACACTAATGACTGATCCTAACTGGTTTGTGTTGTTCTCTTTCCCTGTAAACTCACCCATGACTTACATGCAGCTAAATAAATAAACTAAAACCCCACAAAGTACATTTGTAGAACAATTCCTAGAGAAAACTGGAAACGGTTCACTCTCCATCCAAACAAAGGTCGTGACAGTACTGTACCTCGACTTCTTAAAAAAAATCCACACCACATCTCACAACCTAACCTGTGATAGTACATGCGTGTTTGATATTAAGTATGAAATAAATCAAGTAAGTGAAAAGTCAAGTCATGGCAAAATAATGCATTAACAAGCGTATTAGTAAAAGTGTATGAGTAGCTAAGAATTAGTTAATTATTTTGGGCCCTCTCAAGTAAAGTCATGACAAAATAGCATTAGCAAGTCAAATTAAACATGCTGAAATAGTAATTATTCCTTTACACCACCAGTACAATATTATTATTAGGGGCCAAGCACCATAGGTGCTTGTCCAAAATTTCAATCAATTTATGCGACTTTTGAACCATAAGGCACAGGAGGAAATTTCTTTTTTCATCTGAATCCTTGGCTCACGTCAAGTCCAAAATTCAAAAATCATAAGGTTCAGTTTTTTTTCTATTAATTTTTGTTGTAAAACCTACTTTTTCGAACTTGTCCTAGACGGTTTGTCTGATTTTCACCAAAATTGGCTCAGACCATCTTCAGACCATGCTGGGAAAAAGTTATGGAATTCAAGTTGATTAGTTGAACTGTTCTCAAATAACATGCAAATGAATTCTACGAAAAGCACACAAAAATGGTTGTGAGGCTACATCTCCACAACGGTTTGGCGTATTGAGACCAAACTTGGTGAGTGTTATAACAAGCATGACCTGAGGCTACCTGCAGTGTTTCGGCACAGTGCAGGAGATATGAAAAATGGCTATTTTTGCTTATAACTTCTGAATGGTTTGGCCAAAACTGGTCTCTTCAGATTCGGTGCATCATGCCGAGTCCATCCATACCCAATTTTCCCATGTCAGCCATTTTGGGTGTCGGCCATATTGAATTTTGTCCAAAAATGCATTGACGTATTGTTACGAAACTCGGTATGTGTGTCTTCGGCACCATGCCCTGACAGTACTCAAAGTTTGGGCACAAAAGTTATAAGGAAATTTACAAAAATGCTAATAACTTCTGCTTACATTAGCCTATTTTAATGAAAGTGATCTCAAAATCCATGGGTCATGCCGAGAACATTGACACCCATTATGCCAATATTGGCCAAACATCCTGTCCGCCATTTTGTTTAATGTACAAAACTTACTTTTTCGAAATCCTCCTAGACCGTTAGTCCGATCTTCACCAAATTCGACTCAGATCATCTTCAGATCTTGCTGACAAAAAGTTATGGATTTTGTGTCGATAGACAAAACCGTTTTCATACAGTGCCACTACATATTTGAGGCTTGATGCCAAATTGACTGTAGGGCTGTATCTCTGTAAAATTTTGACATAATGACACCAAACTTTGTGTGTGTCATTGTTACCTCACACTGAACACATCACATCAATTTGAAAACAGCACCACCTATTGGTCAAAAGTGATAAGCCATTAAATTACGTTATTGTTTGTAGTTATGATTTTTCAGGCATTTAAATTGATCTTATCCTAAAATGGCTTTAATTACTCGTTGTAGTCGGTCTGTTGCTCCTTGCCATGCTTCGCTCCTCAGTCTGCCTCTTTTGTGCTTGGCCCCGCAATTGCTGCTTGCAGCTATATTTATTATTATTATTATTAATAATAATAATTTGCTTACATCATTTTGTATATATGGACTAAAAGCCCAAACAGAACTAAAGACACACATTAGAAAAAATATGGCCTGACCAGCAGAAAATTAAAGGACGTGACATATGGCCAAGTATTACCATACCCATACCCGGAATTTGTGCTCTGCATTTAGCCAATTAATCCAAGTGCACACAGTAGTGAGTAGTGAACAGACACATGCATACACACCGTGAACACTCCCACTGACAATCCCAGACCTGAGACTCAAACCCACAACCTTTCGGTTACAAGTTTGGCTCTCTAACTATTAGGCCACGGCTGCCCCATAGCTAATGCTAATCGAAGCATATACAATTAAATGACAAATACTTAATTATTGTACTTAATTTAAAATAAAACAGTTGCAAACATGAATTAAATTAATTCAGTTTACATGCAGCCATCATTTATTAGATTAAAATGCCAGCATACATAAACTGCAAGCACATAGTGTGCGAAACTAATTTGTGTCCCACCAGAAACAAACCCTACATCCTGAAGTTATGACTAAAATGAATACAAAATATTAGTGAGTTGTTAGTCTGTTTTCCATGTTTGATTTTATGGGCCAGTCTTAATATGTAATACCAGGCATTAATACTTACAATGAACAATAATTTAATTTGAAATAACTACAGTATGTATGTTAGGGTTTGTTTCTGGGTGCTCACTCAGGTATTCTGGCATTTTAGTCTAATAAATGGGGACTGCTTTTATAAACCAAATTATTCATTAAAGTCACGTTTGAATCAGCATTTTTTTTTTATATGTACGGTAATTAACAAAAATATTTGTCGTTTAATTGTGTATGCATTAATTAGCATTAGCTTCTTGGGTCTGGGCTTTTTTTTTGGAGTCCATATATGCTAAATGTAAATAAATTAAAAATAATGATAAATTAACATTATTTTTGCTCGTTATACTGATGGTGTAAACGAATAAAGATGACCATTTCAGCATGTTTAAAGGTCTTTTATTTGATAGATAAATTCATTGTCATTGTGTCATGACTTTGATAAGAGTCCCATCATTACTAACTTTTTATTAACTACCTAACACCATTTATTATCTATTAACACCAACCCTTGGCTTTTTGCACTATTTTTTATGACTTCACTTGAGAGGGCCCAAAATAATTAACTCATTATTAGCTACTCATACACTAAACATCTACTAATGGCTTTTTTTTGCCATGATTTTACCTACTCAGCTCATCATTTATTTTATACTTTACACATGTACCCTAATAGGTGATTATTCAGCCCGGTTATGAGATATGGTGTGGATTTTCAAGAAGTCGAGGTACAGTACCATCACGGCCTGCGTTTGGATGAAGAGTGAACCATTTCCAGTTTTTTTTTTTTTTCATTCATTTATTTAGCTGCATGCAAGTCACAGTAGGGTGAGTTTAAAGGTTAACAACAAAACAATTAGGATCAGTCATTAGTGTATTTTGTATTTTTTACACTTATGAGGATCAACCAATCCTTTGCCACCCAGTAATGACAAAGTCACAAAATGACTAGCAATATGGGCACCATCTTCTCCAATACATTAGAAGCTGTTGCCCCCCATCAAATTGAAAAAAGTTAGAGAAAAACATACTATGTATAAATGTGTATTACCCATTCTCTCAAGAAAGAAACTCGTTATCTTGAGCGCAAATGGAGAAAAACTAACTTGGAAGTTTTTAGAATTGCATGGAAAAACAGTATGTCCAGATATAGACAGACTTTAAAAGCTGCTAGGGCTGAGCATATCTGCAAACTCATAGAAAATAACCAAAACAATCCAAGGTTTTTATTTAGCACAGTGGCTAGATTAACAAATAACCAGACGCCACCCGATCTGAATATTCCTTTACAGTGTAATAGTAATGATTATGAATTTCTTCACTGATAAAAATAGATAACATCAGAAATACAATAACCAAATGTAGATTCTACTGCGTCTAATATGTCAACTTCTTTTGTCACACCCAAAGAAAAACTGCAGTACTTTACCGCTATAGGACAGGAAGAGCTAAGTAAAATCATCACTATGTCTAAACCAACAACATGCCTATTAGATCCCATACCCACTAAATTACTGAAAGAATTGTTACCTGTAGCAGAAGAACTGCTAATCTTCCGTTTATGTCTAAAATTTTAGAGAAAGTTGTATCTGCTCAACTGTGCTCATTCTTGCAAAAAAATTATATCTATGAAGAATTTCAGTCAGGTTTCAGGCCCCATCACAGCACAAGCTGCACTTGTTGAAATCACTAATGACTTGCTTCTTGCGTCAGACCAAGGCTGTATCTCATTGCTAGTTTTACTTGATCTTAGTGCTGCGTTCGACACTATAGATCATGACATACTCGATAGATCGACTACAAAACTATGCGGGTATCCAAGGGCAGGCTTTAAGATGGTTTAGATCATACCTGTCTGATCGCTACCACTTTGTTTATTTAAATGGGGACTCATCTCAGTTATCACCAGTAAAGTATGGAGTGCCACAAGGATCTGTCCTAGGTCCTCTACTATTTTCAATATACATGCTGCCCCTTGGTAATATTATTAAAAAAATACAGGATTAGTTTCCATTGTTATGCTGATGATACTCGGCTATATATTTCAACACGACCAGATGAAACTTCTAAATTATCGAAGTTAACAGAGTGTGTTAAAAATGTAAAAGATTGGATGACCAATAATTTTCTCCTATTAAAAATTCAGATAAGACAGAGATATTACTTATTGGACCAAAAAACAGTACACAGAATCTCTTGGCTTACAATCTACAACTAGACGGATGTACTGTTTCTTCTACTACAGTCAAAAGTCTGGGTGTTATATTAGACTGCAACTTGTCTTTTGAAAAATCATATTTCTCATGTTACAAAAACAGCATTCTTCCATCTTAGAAACATTGCCAAGGAACGAAATGTTACCCGTTTCTGACGCGTTCATGCATTCACGACCTCTAGACTGGACTATTGTAATGCACTACTAGGTGGTTGTTCTGCATCTTCAGTAAACAAGCTACAGATAGTTCAAAATGCAGCTGCTAGAGTCAAAAAAATATGATCATATTACCCCAATTTTAAAGTCTCTGCACTGGCTACCTATTAGGTTCCACATCAGGTAAATAGTACTTCTTACCTATAAGGCACTTAACAGTTTAGCTCCTGCGTACCCAACTAGTCTTCTACCATGCAACAATCCATCACACTCCCTATGATTGCAAAACTCTGGACTGTTGGTAGCACCTAGGATAGCAAAGTCCACTAAAGGAGGTAGAGCTTTTTCGCATTTGGCTCCCAAATCTGGAACAGCCTTCCCAGGGCTCTAGAGTGCGACCAATTTGGTCGCACATCCGACCTAATTTCTCAATGGTGAGACAAAAAAAAAAAACTGAGGTCGCACCGGTGCGACCAGCTGTTTGAGGGCAAAAAAAAAAAGTCTCCGCGACTGTGGTTCAACAGACACACATTGGGCCCATATCGTATTGAAACAGTAAAGCCGATAATATAATGCACTGCATTTACTGTAAAGAGTGTAGTAAGACCATGGCCGGCAATTAGTGATGCGCGGATGGCAATTATATCCGCTGGCGCTGCATATATTCCGCGGGTTGGGTAATAAAAAAATGAATTCTGATTATTTAAGGGTGGGTCGCGGGTGGATGAGATAAATCAATGATGCAAATATCAACTACATTTTCTAAAATGTGAACCTGTTTTAAATACTTTTTTCATCCAGCAAACAATTTAATTTGTGTGTGTGTGTGTCTGTTCGCCTGTTCGAAAAGTTGGGACAGAAAAGGTGACATTCCAGATAAAGTTTGAAGGGAGTTCCGCCTGTGTTAATGCTATTGAGTAGGGTAATATGCAGTGGTGTAGTGCAGAACCTGCGTATACCCATTTCTTTATCAGTTGCCTTTGAGTATAACGTACCCACTTCTAAATCCCCTCTGATGCGCATCATTCAGCAGTGTCCTGCATTAGCCAAAATCATGACAGGCCACCATCTCTAATTAAATCGTATTTAAATAAATGCAAATATTTGCTCAAATAACCCAGTAAAGACGGTAAGGACCGTGGCGCCGGCTTCCATTTAAATATATTTGATGATTGCGCCTGATGGGCCCGCTCCGTCCGCGCAGAGCACCTGATTTGCTGTCTGTTCATACACGAGAGCATGTCAAGGGAGGCATGCCGAGCATTAAAATAAGAATTATTATTGATTACTAATTTGAATCAGTACATTATAACGAAAACAATACATTAAAAATGTAAATTAGATTTTTTACAATCAGAAATTTCTTAAACTGGGTGAACCCCTGTAAATGTTTGTCCAAGGTAGGCGTTCAAACACCCATCCGATTTCATCAGAGATTGCGGAGAGTCACGTCCAGATGTCAGTTAATGTATTCTTTTTAGCGTGGATTTGGCTTGAAAGCACGAGTGATTATAAGCTTATATAAGTGTGCAGATCACCAAATTTAGCTGTTAAAAATGAACCATCCATTCATCATATTATCTTGCAAAAATAAGAATTAGAATAATTGTAAATGACGATTAAATGCGATGCGATGGAAAATTTGGGTGCACCTAACTTTTGTGCTGGTGCATCTAAGGAAAAAAGATAGGCGCACCAGTGCAACCAGTGCAAAATGTTAGTCTAGGGCCCTGCTTCTGGATAACGTTCGGGGTTCAGACACTCTCTCTATTTAAATCTAGATTAAAGACATCAGTCTTAAGATTAAAGACATAACTAGGAATTCACAAGCTTCAGTCTGGATCCAGAACACTTAAGAAGAGATGATGCCAACCCCTCAGAGGACTTCAGATGATGCCAACCCTGAAACAACACAGCACTACCGAATTTTGCTACAAACTTTGTCTGTTTGATTACGTCATTAATTGATCTTTACTATACATCTCTGCCATATGTACATCAACTTGACAGTCACTACTGTAAGCTACTACTAAATATATTGTGAAAACTTTAGTTTGGTGTAAAGTTGCTTTGCAACGATATGTATCGTGAAAAGCTCTATACAAATAGAAAGAAATAGAAAAAAAGTAAAATAAAATAAAAAAAATACTATTGTTCGAAACAATTCACCGACATGATGGACGCCATAAACAGCATGAAATCAGACTTACTGTCACAAGCGCAATGAATGGGAGCGGCTGAGGAGAGGACCTTGCAAGCTGAAGAGGATGTAACTGCCCTTCAACACAAAGTTAATAAACTTGAAGAAACAACAGAATTTCTACAAGACAAGGTGCAGGATTTGGAGGACAGAGGTTCTAATCCGAGACTAATTGGCCTGCCAGAAAAAAAACAGAAGGATCTAATATGTGTGCCTTCATTGAGAATTTTTTCCCCACGATCCCAGTTCGGATCTCCACCTGTCTTTGAACGAGCGCTCCGCGTAGGACAAGTTAACCCGAATCGCCTGTCAATTCCAAGAGTGATTGTGATAAAGTTCCTGAATTACCAAGACAGGGAGAAGGCTTTGAGAGCGGCTAGGAAGAAGGAGTTAAGATACAAAGGGCAACGGATCAGCTTGTTTCCAGATCTACCAACTGAGACTCGTCAGCGGCAGCGACAGTTTGACAGTTTGACAGTAAAGGCACAACTTGGAGGCATGGAAATTCATTACGGGATGCTTTACCCAGCAAACCTGATAGTCACGCACGTCAATTCTCCAATTCTCCAATATTTTCATCAATATGAGTAAACAAGTTCATGCATACGCCACACGAGTCAATCTAAACTAGGTTGATGTTCTATAGCGTGGGACTTAATATAAAATTCAGAGCCCAGTTATGTTCTTCTTTGGGTAGCGAGCCCAGGGCTAATAGTAATGAGAGTAGGCATGTCAAATGTTGCTCCATATTATATGGATCTAACATGTTTCATAATCAAGGTTCATTATATCCTCCAGTTGGGGGAACACAGGTGGTGTGGGATGGCGGGGGTTGTTTATGCTTTTTTTTTTCCTTTGTTTTACATTCTATATGGTACACCCAGTCACAGCTGTTTCTACATGGTCATATAAGTAGGTAAGTGATTAATAATTCTGAGATAAATATTTGTAGCTGGAATGTAAGAGGACTAAATAATTTGGTAAAACTTAAACAAGTATTAGGTCAATTAAAACAAATAAAAATCAAACAATTTTTTTTACAATAAACTCATTTATTAAAAGATGATGTTAGTAGAGTCACTAAGAGATGGCCAGGACAAGTCCAATCCATTTAAACTAAAACAGCAATAAATACCCCCGTTACGGAGGTACATTCTTAATGGTACAATTTTGACATCACGTATTAATTTAATAAGCATATACGCTCCTAAAGTAGATGACCCTTCCTTTTTTCATAATTTCTTTTTCACTATCTCAGCCTATGCCAGAAATTATGTAACTGGAGGAGATTTTAATTGTGTACTAAACTCTGAGAATGATCGCTCTTCAGGAGAAACAGTCTGAAAAAAGTTATCTTGAAGTATATGACTGACTTAAATTTAGTTGAGATTTGGAGGCATCTCAATCCAAGCAAGAAAGAATATTCATGCTTTTCGAATACATAAAACATTTTCAAGAAGAGATTATTTTTAAATTTCTAATGGTTTAGTGGCGAAGATAGGTAAAAGTTGGTATGATAGTATCTTACTGTCCGACCATGCCCGTTTTGTTTACAATCCAATTAGACAATCTTGTACTCCCCCTCACAGATTTCAATTTCAAGCAAGTTGGCTTATTGATCATGATTTTCTATATTTTTTTAGTTAATACAAATCAGACGAGTACCTCAGTTAAATGGGAGGCCTTCAAGGCATATATTAGAGAGATATTAAGTTATACAAGATACAGATCCACAATTTATCGGGCACAATTAGAAGACTTGGGGAAACAAATTAAAGTACTAGAACGGCATCTGTTTAGCAATAATGACCCTTCAATGCAGAAAGAACTTGTACTGAAAGCCAAATATAATGAAATAACTAGTAGTAACGTGTTACGAATCTGGCCGGTGACCTTCAGTCTGCTCACCACCAGATGCCGCCCTCTCACATTCATATTACATTGACTGTTACACCACACCCCGGACTGCGTTCCCATCAGTTCCCACTTATCACCTGTGTCAAATCAGAGATCCTATTTAAGCCCCGGACTTCCTTTCGCTAGTCGCCGAGTATTGAACTGTTATTAGCATTCATGCAAAATGTTGTCCCAGTTATCCTGTGTCTAGTTTCTTCTTGTTTTGCCTTGCTCTACCTGTCTTGTTATCTAGCCTAGTTATTTAGTTTAGTCTGCCTTGCTGCCTGCCTTTTGAAACCCTCGCCTGTCTTTTCGGATTACCCCTTTTTCCTTGTCCCCCTTCGGATTACGTTCGCCACTGATTGACCCACGCCTGCTTTACGGACTACTCTCTTGTCTTTCTCTAACACACCTGTATGCCGTTGCCTGACCCTGCCTGTCTGACCATGTCGTTGTCAATGTCCCTTAATAAAGCTCTGCAGATGGATCCACCCGCTTCACGCTTCATTTCTCACGTAACAATATGAGAACTTAATGTGGCTAAATCAGTCCTACTATTATCAGGAGGGGGAAAAAAAAAAAAAAAAAAAAAAAATTCAGGAAAACTTCTAGCACGGAGAATCAAGAAAACACAAACAGATAGAGCCATCAATTCCGTTTTCTTAGAGAATGTGTAGTCCCATTGGAAATAAATAATATTTTTAAACGGTATTATGAAAATTTGTATAAATCGGAAAACGCCAACAATTCAGAGGGGCAAAATAATTACCCCCTTCTCTGAGATCAACTCTAATTACTCATTAAAACCAGGTAAACCTCCCAATGAAAAATCATCCTATAGGCCCATATCGTTAATGTCCTGCGATACTAAGATTCTTTATAAGGCCCTAGCTAAGAGAATTGAAACGTATATACCAAACCTTATGAATGATCAAAATGGGTTTGTGCTTGGAAGACAATACTTTAATAATATACGAAGAGTCTTAAATATAGTATATAGAGACCAAAATGCCAAGGACCATGCAATTCTGTCGTTGGACTCAGAAAAAGCCTTCGACAGGATTTAATGGACATTTAAACTATTATTGGGCAGCTCAATCATGTTCTGCTATGTATTACTTTGTAGAAACAGACCCTCCTGCATGGATAGATACAGAAAAAAAAAATGTCTAAGATTCTATTTCTTTAGATATAAGGTCATGCTGCTCCTTTTACTGTTAAAGTCTCAGTTCACAATAATCCAGGGATAATAGTTGTCTATAGCCCTAATATTAGCCACTATGAGATGTTTTTGGTCTTTTTAGAACCACCATTGACCTTTTAGAACTTACCCCTGTATGTAGAACATAGTATATTTAAATTATTTATACTGTGTATTTATATAAGATATGATGTAATATTCTTTTAGTGTTTAAAATACAGGTGAACCTTACACAGTCCTCCCTTTTTAAGCTTGAAGGCATATACTTTAACTGTGGGTCAGGAGTTGTGACTGGCAGATGCAAAGCATCAAGCTTCTACCACTCCTCCCCCCTAAAAGACAGCCCAGACCAACATTACCCCTTATGGGACAACCACTGGATGTGTTAACTTCTGATCTTAGAATTTTCCATTGGCCTTTTTTTTTTTTTTACTATTGTACAAAACAGAACTCAGGATGAGTGCAAATGTGCTGTTGCATGAGAGATGCTAACCACCTGTAAAAGACTGGGCTCCAATTAAGGCCTGTTAGCCCCAGACCACCACCCCTGCGTGCTGTCCAAGTGGACCCAGGGGGGGCTGGATACTCACCATACAAGTGACCTTTCGTTAACACCGCAAGGTATCCAGATCACTTGAAAATTGGATCTCTAGTGAGAAATAAAACTTGAATCCAATCAAGACCCAGAGTACGAAACTGGCGGATGCACACCATCTGCACATCAAGCTTCTACCAGCCCCACCTCTTTTAAAGTTTATGCACAAAACTGAACAGACATCATCCTTACAAGGACAACCGCCAGATGCAAAAACTCTTGGCCAAAACCTGAAGGCATCATCTATGCACCCCACTCTCTGATCCAGTTACCTCCTCCATGGTGACCAAAAATTTTTTGTCATTGTTTTTTTTTTTTTAAATACTATTTATGTACCCCTCCCCTCATTCCTTTTGACCTAAAGTAATTTGGTTCCCCAATTACTTGGGAAAAATGCCTTGAAGCCTATGAGGGCTACTCTTGTTCAGATATGAGTCAGTTTAGGTTAGAAAAAGTACAACAGCTCCCCCCAACCTAGCACCCGTCTAGGAAGGTTTGGAGTAGGGAGACTGAGGAGAATGCACGGGCCGACGCATGTCTGACTGTACCAGGAAGGCCTTTATCTATGTCCCGTTCCAGGAGAATAGGCTGTTTTTGGGGCGTAGGCAGAGGTGGAGATT
Organism: Cirrhinus mrigala; assembly: GCA_036247105.1. Lineage (NCBI taxonomy): Eukaryota > Metazoa > Chordata > Actinopteri > Cypriniformes > Cyprinidae > Cirrhinus > Cirrhinus mrigala. The sequence goes on from JAMKFB010000110.1 coordinate 17,184, forward strand.
CCAGGGGTCAGAAAGTAAAAGTCCTGCCATATATTTGTTCCACCCATGAACTGATGAAATGATTTCACCAGAGGTGGAAACAAGTCCTTCTGTTCAAGTCACAAGCAAGTCTCAAGTCAAATCCCAAGTCCTCAAAGAGTTAAAGGTAATTGATAATTAAGTGACTAATTAAATGATGATTGTGCATTAGTGAGGAACACCTGCTGTTACTGAGAATGACAGAGGATCAGATGTTGATGTTTTATTGGTTAAAATGATGCTACCATCATGGAGATCAGTGTTTGCTTTAGTTGGGCTCTTGACCCTTTTAGTAATTCAAAGTAAATTGCTTCTAAGCAATTGCAATATTGTATCACAACAAGTGTTTGCACATTATTATTATGGTAACACAGACTAATTATGTTAGATCTTTCTATACCGCAACTTGTGTTGTAAAATAGTGAGATCAAGACTGTATGTGATCTGATAGATATGAGGCAGTGACTTGATTATATGGAAAGTAGCTTTATTTGTGTTAAGGTTTTGAAAAACTAATCCTGTGAAGCTTGGTATGGAATAGCGCAGTTGTGAGAATTCTTTTATACGTGGGGCATGTAAATATTTTAGCTTTTGCGCTGTTTAGACACACGCAGACATCAAGAACCAGCATATGAATCTCAACAATGGTGACAATCAACTAAATTCTTCATGCTGCAATGCATGCTGGGTAACACCATAGTAAAAACTCCCATCATGCACTACAGCATGAAGAATTATTGTCACCACTGTTGAGGATTGTATGATAAGTGTTCAGGTCTAAAAGCCTGAGCTGCTGCAAATTTCCCCCCAATATTTAAGCTTTACAGTGGCATTTCCTAATTCAGCTTTCTATCCAGTTGTTTGATAATTTGTGTCAATCTACAAACCAAAGAATAGCCATTACATGATGGTCACTCAAATGATTTAAAAACAAAACATGTTATCAAACATGTTATCTCTGCTACCATAATAATAATGTGCAAACACTTGTTGTGATACAATATCACAATTGCTTAGAAGCAAATTACTTTGAACTATAAAAAAGGGTCAAGAGCCCAACTAAAGCAAACACTGATCTCCATGATGGTAGCATCATCTTAACCAATAAAACATCAACATCTGATCCTCTGTCATTCTCAGTAACAGCAGGTGTTCATCACTAATGCACAATCATCATTTAATTAGTCACTTAATTATCAATTACCTTTAACTCTTTGAGGACTTGGGATTTGACTTGAGACTCGCTTGTGACTTGAACAGAAGGACTTGGTTCCACCTCTGGTGAAATCATTTCATCAGTTCATGGGTGGAACAAATATGTGGCAGGACTTTTACTTTCTGACCCCTGGAATCTCCACCTCTGGGCGTAGGGCTAAGATTTTGGAAGACCAGGAGTTCAGTTTTGGTTAGGTTTAATGCGAAGGTTGGTTGAAAGTTAAATCTGAACGTCTATCGGAACTGGGAAAGCAAAGTTTTTGACTAAACTTGTTCCGGACCAGCGAACCAAGCGGCACCCAAAAGTTACCGCTCGATAATCCTGATGAAGCATTGCTTCCCGTCAGCGAGTGCTGTTAGAGATTTTAATCTTGATTACGACCATCCTTCATTCAAAACGCGGTAAAGTCACCGTAGCAATGAAAAGACTAAGGTTTAGATCCATAGAGCTACGGATGGTAGGTTCGGTTTGAGGTTGGTTCAGGACTAATTTTAGTCCTTGGGTCTACGAATGGTAGGTTTTAGGCTTAGGGTTGGTTCAGAACTAGTTTTAGTCGTTAGGTCTACGAATGGTAGGGTTAGGGTTAGGGTTAGGGGCTCAAAAATTCCATAGCTTAGACAAAGTCCAATACTAGGTTGTGCACTGGCACACACTTCAACTGCCCGCTCTGGGACTTGCCCAGACATGTCCCACGGCTCCCAAAATGATCCCCAAGGCCCACAGAGCTTAAAAATTATTTGAAATTATTGCAAAAAATTCCAAAATTAGGGCTAGAAGCTCTAGGGCTGTTCCTCCTAGGTGTGTGTGCTCCCAGGGCTGTTCCTCCTAGGTGTGTGTGCTCTACTAATGTTAGGTTTAGGGTGTGGTGGGGTTCCACCACTCAAAAAACGAAATCTCAACATCTGTTTGGATGGAGAACATATCTTCTAAGTCCTCTAAAAATTCTGAAAACTATTTCTGTGGCTCTCTACATCACCTACACTCATGATGGAGGCCCGTTTTCATCAGTTCAAGCCATCTTCGCGACGTTTCGGATTCTCTGATCCTTCCTCAGGCGAGCTCGAACTGTATCTGACTGGAATTCTTCACATCAGTCACTCAAAGCACCCATTAGTAGAGGGGCGTGGCCCCCATCACACCCAATCACCACTCTCAGCACTTTTTGGTGCGTCATTAATTAGTTTAGCACATTTATCTGTTTTAATTTTGGATCTTTTTGCATATTTCTGCTTGAAAATTTTGCATATTTCTGCATAAAAAATTATAAACAGCCTAAGTAGTGAGCACTTTAGGGACCATTCTGGTCACCATGGGACATCTCCTGACAAGATCCCAAAGTGCAGAGACGTGGCACTGGCTGAGTTAGGGGCTCAAAAATTCCATAGCTTAGACAAAGTCCAATACTAGGTTGTGCACTGGCACACACTTCAACTGCCCGCTCTGGGACTTGCCCAGACATGTCCCACGGCTCCCAAAATGATCCCCAAGGCCCACAGAGCTTAAAAATTATTTGAAATTATTGCAAAAAATTCCAAAATTAGGGCTAGAAGCTCTAGGGCTGTTCCTCCTAGGTGTGTGTGCTCCCAGGGCTGTTCCTCCTAGGTGTGTGTGCTCTACTAATGTTAGGTTTAGGGTGTGGTGGGGTTCCACCACTCAAAAAACGAAATCTCAACATCTGTTTGGATGGAGAACATATCTTCTAAGTCCTCTAAAAATTCTGAAAACTATTTCTGTGGCTCTCTACATCACCTACACTCATGATGGAGGCCCGTTTTCATCAGTTCAAGCCATCTTCGCGACGTTTCGGATTCTCTGATCCTTCCTCAGGCGAGCTCGAACTGTATCTGACTGGAATTCTTCACATCAGTCACTCAAAGCACCCATTAGTAGAGGGGCGTGGCCCCCATCACACCCAATCACCACTCTCAGCACTTTTTGGTGCGTCATTAATTAGTTTAGCACATTTATCTGTTTTAATTTTGGATCTTTTTGCATATTTCTGCTTGAAAATTTTGCATATTTCTGCATAAAAAATTATAAACAGCCTAAGTAGTGAGCACTTTAGGGACCATTCTGGTCACCATGGGACATCTCCTGACAAGATCCCAAAGTGCAGAGACGTGGCACTGGCTGAGTTAGGGGCTCAAAAATTCCATAGCTTAGACAAAGTCCAATACTAGGTTGTGCACTGGCACACACTTCAACTGCCCGCTCTGGGACTTGCCCAGACATGTCCCACGGCTCCCAAAATGATCCCCAAGGCCCACAGAGCTTAAAAATTATTTGAAATTATTGCAAAAAATTCCAAAATTAGGGCTAGAAGCTCTAGGGCTGTTCCTCCTAGGTGTGTGTGCTCCCAGGGCTGTTCCTCCTAGGTGTGTGTGCTCTACTAATGTTAGGTTTAGGGTGTGGTGGGGTTCCACCACTCAAAAAACGAAATCTCAACATCTGTTTGGATGGAGAACATATCTTCTAAGTCCTCTAAAAATTCTGAAAACTATTTCTGTGGCTCTCTACATCACCTACACTCATGATGGAGGCCCGTTTTCATCAGTTCAAGCCATCTTCGCGACGTTTCGGATTCTCTGATCCTTCCTCAGGCGAGCTCGAACTGTATCTGACTGGAATTCTTCACATCAGTCACTCAAAGCACCCATTAGTAGAGGGGCGTGGCCCCCATCACACCCAATCACCACTCTCAGCACTTTTTGGTGCGTCATTAATTAGTTTAGCACATTTATCTGTTTTAATTTTGGATCTTTTTGCATATTTCTGCTTGAAAATTTTGCATATTTCTGCATAAAAAATTATAAACAGCCTAAGTAGTGAGCACTTTAGGGACCATTCTGGTCACCATGGGACATCTCCTGACAAGATCCCAAAGTGCAGAGACGTGGCACTGGCTGAGTTAGGGGCTCAAAAATTCCATAGCTTAGACAAAGTCCAATACTAGGTTGTGCACTGGCACACACTTCAACTGCCCGCTCTGGGACTTGCCCAGACATGTCCCACGGCTCCCAAAATGATCCCCAAGGCCCACAGAGCTTAAAAATTATTTGAAATTATTGCAAAAAATTCCAAAATTAGGGCTAGAAGCTCTAGGGCTGTTCCTCCTAGGTGTGTGTGCTCCCAGGGCTGTTCCTCCTAGGTGTGTGTGCTCTACTAATGTTAGGTTTAGGGTGTGGTGGGGTTCCACCACTCAAAAAACGAAATCTCAACATCTGTTTGGATGGAGAACATATCTTCTAAGTCCTCTAAAAATTCTGAAAACTATTTCTGTGGCTCTCTACATCACCTACACTCATGATGGAGGCCCGTTTTCATCAGTTCAAGCCATCTTCGCGACGTTTCGGATTCTCTGATCCTTCCTCAGGCGAGCTCGAACTGTATCTGACTGGAATTCTTCACATCAGTCACTCAAAGCACCCATTAGTAGAGGGGCGTGGCCCCCATCACACCCAATCACCACTCTCAGCACTTTTTGGTGCGTCATTAATTAGTTTAGCACATTTATCTGTTTTAATTTTGGATCTTTTTGCATATTTCTGCTTGAAAATTTTGCATATTTCTGCATAAAAAATTATAAACAGCCTAAGTAGTGAGCACTTTAGGGACCATTCTGGTCACCATGGGACATCTCCTGACAAGATCCCAAAGTGCAGAGACGTGGCACTGGCTGAGTTAGGGGCTCAAAAATTCCATAGCTTAGACAAAGTCCAATACTAGGTTGTGCACTGGCACACACTTCAACTGCCCGCTCTGGGACTTGCCCAGACATGTCCCACGGCTCCCAAAATGATCCCCAAGGCCCACAGAGCTTAAAAATTATTTGAAATTATTGCAAAAAATTCCAAAATTAGGGCTAGAAGCTCTAGGGCTGTTCCTCCTAGGTGTGTGTGCTCCCAGGGCTGTTCCTCCTAGGTGTGTGTGCTCTACTAATGTTAGGTTTAGGGTGTGGTGGGGTTCCACCACTCAAAAAACGAAATCTCAACATCTGTTTGGATGGAGAACATATCTTCTAAGTCCTCTAAAAATTCTGAAAACTATTTCTGTGGCTCTCTACATCACCTACACTCATGATGGAGGCCCGTTTTCATCAGTTCAAGCCATCTTCGCGACGTTTCGGATTCTCTGATCCTTCCTCAGGCGAGCTCGAACTGTATCTGACTGGAATTCTTCACATCAGTCACTCAAAGCACCCATTAGTAGAGGGGCGTGGCCCCCATCACACCCAATCACCACTCTCAGCACTTTTTGGTGCGTCATTAATTAGTTTAGCACATTTATCTGTTTTAATTTTGGATCTTTTTGCATATTTCTGCTTGAAAATTTTGCATATTTCTGCATAAAAAATTATAAACAGCCTAAGTAGTGAGCACTTTAGGGACCATTCTGGTCACCATGGGACATCTCCTGACAAGATCCCAAAGTGCAGAGACGTGGCACTGGCTGAGTTAGGGGCTCAAAAATTCCATAGCTTAGACAAAGTCCAATACTAGGTTGTGCACTGGCACACACTTCAACTGCCCGCTCTGGGACTTGCCCAGACATGTCCCACGGCTCCCAAAATGATCCCCAAGGCCCACAGAGCTTAAAAATTATTTGAAATTATTGCAAAAAATTCCAAAATTAGGGCTAGAAGCTCTAGGGCTGTTCCTCCTAGGTGTGTGTGCTCCCAGGGCTGTTCCTCCTAGGTGTGTGTGCTCTACTAATGTTAGGTTTAGGGTGTGGTGGGGTTCCACCACTCAAAAAACGAAATCTCAACATCTGTTTGGATGGAGAACATATCTTCTAAGTCCTCTAAAAATTCTGAAAACTATTTCTGTGGCTCTCTACATCACCTACACTCATGATGGAGGCCCGTTTTCATCAGTTCAAGCCATCTTCGCGACGTTTCGGATTCTCTGATCCTTCCTCAGGCGAGCTCGAACTGTATCTGACTGGAATTCTTCACATCAGTCACTCAAAGCACCCATTAGTAGAGGGGCGTGGCCCCCATCACACCCAATCACCACTCTCAGCACTTTTTGGTGCGTCATTAATTAGTTTAGCACATTTATCTGTTTTAATTTTGGATCTTTTTGCATATTTCTGCTTGAAAATTTTGCATATTTCTGCATAAAAAATTATAAACAGCCTAAGTAGTGAGCACTTTAGGGACCATTCTGGTCACCATGGGACATCTCCTGACAAGATCCCAAAGTGCAGAGACGTGGCACTGGCTGAGTTAGGGGCTCAAAAATTCCATAGCTTAGACAAAGTCCAATACTAGGTTGTGCACTGGCACACACTTCAACTGCCCGCTCTGGGACTTGCCCAGACATGTCCCACGGCTCCCAAAATGATCCCCAAGGCCCACAGAGCTTAAAAATTATTTGAAATTATTGCAAAAAATTCCAAAATTAGGGCTAGAAGCTCTAGGGCTGTTCCTCCTAGGTGTGTGTGCTCCCAGGGCTGTTCCTCCTAGGTGTGTGTGCTCTACTAATGTTAGGTTTAGGGTGTGGTGGGGTTCCACCACTCAAAAAACGAAATCTCAACATCTGTTTGGATGGAGAACATATCTTCTAAGTCCTCTAAAAATTCTGAAAACTATTTCTGTGGCTCTCTACATCACCTACACTCATGATGGAGGCCCGTTTTCATCAGTTCAAGCCATCTTCGCGACGTTTCGGATTCTCTGATCCTTCCTCAGGCGAGCTCGAACTGTATCTGACTGGAATTCTTCACATCAGTCACTCAAAGCACCCATTAGTAGAGGGGCGTGGCCCCCATCACACCCAATCACCACTCTCAGCACTTTTTGGTGCGTCATTAATTAGTTTAGCACATTTATCTGTTTTAATTTTGGATCTTTTTGCATATTTCTGCTTGAAAATTTTGCATATTTCTGCATAAAAAATTATAAACAGCCTAAGTAGTGAGCACTTTAGGGACCATTCTGGTCACCATGGGACATCTCCTGACAAGATCCCAAAGTGCAGAGACGTGGCACTGGCTGAGTTAGGGGCTCAAAAATTCCATAGCTTAGACAAAGTCCAATACTAGGTTGTGCACTGGCACACACTTCAACTGCCCGCTCTGGGACTTGCCCAGACATGTCCCACGGCTCCCAAAATGATCCCCAAGGCCCACAGAGCTTAAAAATTATTTGAAATTATTGCAAAAAATTCCAAAATTAGGGCTAGAAGCTCTAGGGCTGTTCCTCCTAGGTGTGTGTGCTCCCAGGGCTGTTCCTCCTAGGTGTGTGTGCTCTACTAATGTTAGGTTTAGGGTGTGGTGGGGTTCCACCACTCAAAAAACGAAATCTCAACATCTGTTTGGATGGAGAACATATCTTCTAAGTCCTCTAAAAATTCTGAAAACTATTTCTGTGGCTCTCTACATCACCTACACTCATGATGGAGGCCCGTTTTCATCAGTTCAAGCCATCTTCGCGACGTTTCGGATTCTCTGATCCTTCCTCAGGCGAGCTCGAACTGTATCTGACTGGAATTCTTCACATCAGTCACTCAAAGCACCCATTAGTAGAGGGGCGTGGCCCCCATCACACCCAATCACCACTCTCAGCACTTTTTGGTGCGTCATTAATTAGTTTAGCACATTTATCTGTTTTAATTTTGGATCTTTTTGCATATTTCTGCTTGAAAATTTTGCATATTTCTGCATAAAAAATTATAAACAGCCTAAGTAGTGAGCACTTTAGGGACCATTCTGGTCACCATGGGACATCTCCTGACAAGATCCCAAAGTGCAGAGACGTGGCACTGGCTGAGTTAGGGGCTCAAAAATTCCATAGCTTAGACAAAGTCCAATACTAGGTTGTGCACTGGCACACACTTCAACTGCCCGCTCTGGGACTTGCCCAGACATGTCCCACGGCTCCCAAAATGATCCCCAAGGCCCACAGAGCTTAAAAATTATTTGAAATTATTGCAAAAAATTCCAAAATTAGGGCTAGAAGCTCTAGGGCTGTTCCTCCTAGGTGTGTGTGCTCCCAGGGCTGTTCCTCCTAGGTGTGTGTGCTCTACTAATGTTAGGTTTAGGGTGTGGTGGGGTTCCACCACTCAAAAAACGAAATCTCAACATCTGTTTGGATGGAGAACATATCTTCTAAGTCCTCTAAAAATTCTGAAAACTATTTCTGTGGCTCTCTACATCACCTACACTCATGATGGAGGCCCGTTTTCATCAGTTCAAGCCATCTTCGCGACGTTTCGGATTCTCTGATCCTTCCTCAGGCGAGCTCGAACTGTATCTGACTGGAATTCTTCACATCAGTCACTCAAAGCACCCATTAGTAGAGGGGCGTGGCCCCCATCACACCCAATCACCACTCTCAGCACTTTTTGGTGCGTCATTAATTAGTTTAGCACATTTATCTGTTTTAATTTTGGATCTTTTTGCATATTTCTGCTTGAAAATTTTGCATATTTCTGCATAAAAAATTATAAACAGCCTAAGTAGTGAGCACTTTAGGGACCATTCTGGTCACCATGGGACATCTCCTGACAAGATCCCAAAGTGCAGAGACGTGGCACTGGCTGAGTTAGGGGCTCAAAAATTCCATAGCTTAGACAAAGTCCAATACTAGGTTGTGCACTGGCACACACTTCAACTGCCCGCTCTGGGACTTGCCCAGACATGTCCCACGGCTCCCAAAATGATCCCCAAGGCCCACAGAGCTTAAAAATTATTTGAAATTATTGCAAAAAATTCCAAAATTAGGGCTAGAAGCTCTAGGGCTGTTCCTCCTAGGTGTGTGTGCTCCCAGGGCTGTTCCTCCTAGGTGTGTGTGCTCTACTAATGTTAGGTTTAGGGTGTGGTGGGGTTCCACCACTCAAAAAACGAAATCTCAACATCTGTTTGGATGGAGAACATATCTTCTAAGTCCTCTAAAAATTCTGAAAACTATTTCTGTGGCTCTCTACATCACCTACACTCATGATGGAGGCCCGTTTTCATCAGTTCAAGCCATCTTCGCGACGTTTCGGATTCTCTGATCCTTCCTCAGGCGAGCTCGAACTGTATCTGACTGGAATTCTTCACATCAGTCACTCAAAGCACCCATTAGTAGAGGGGCGTGGCCCCCATCACACCCAATCACCACTCTCAGCACTTTTTGGTGCGTCATTAATTAGTTTAGCACATTTATCTGTTTTAATTTTGGATCTTTTTGCATATTTCTGCTTGAAAATTTTGCATATTTCTGCATAAAAAATTATAAACAGCCTAAGTAGTGAGCACTTTAGGGACCATTCTGGTCACCATGGGACATCTCCTGACAAGATCCCAAAGTGCAGAGACGTGGCACTGGCTGAGTTAGGGGCTCAAAAATTCCATAGCTTAGACAAAGTCCAATACTAGGTTGTGCACTGGCACACACTTCAACTGCCCGCTCTGGGACTTGCCCAGACATGTCCCACGGCTCCCAAAATGATCCCCAAGGCCCACAGAGCTTAAAAATTATTTGAAATTATTGCAAAAAATTCCAAAATTAGGGCTAGAAGCTCTAGGGCTGTTCCTCCTAGGTGTGTGTGCTCCCAGGGCTGTTCCTCCTAGGTGTGTGTGCTCTACTAATGTTAGGTTTAGGGTGTGGTGGGGTTCCACCACTCAAAAAACGAAATCTCAACATCTGTTTGGATGGAGAACATATCTTCTAAGTCCTCTAAAAATTCTGAAAACTATTTCTGTGGCTCTCTACATCACCTACACTCATGATGGAGGCCCGTTTTCATCAGTTCAAGCCATCTTCGCGACGTTTCGGATTCTCTGATCCTTCCTCAGGCGAGCTCGAACTGTATCTGACTGGAATTCTTCACATCAGTCACTCAAAGCACCCATTAGTAGAGGGGCGTGGCCCCCATCACACCCAATCACCACTCTCAGCACTTTTTGGTGCGTCATTAATTAGTTTAGCACATTTATCTGTTTTAATTTTGGATCTTTTTGCATATTTCTGCTTGAAAATTTTGCATATTTCTGCATAAAAAATTATAAACAGCCTAAGTAGTGAGCACTTTAGGGACCATTCTGGTCACCATGGGACATCTCCTGACAAGATCCCAAAGTGCAGAGACGTGGCACTGGCTGAGTTAGGGGCTCAAAAATTCCATAGCTTAGACAAAGTCCAATACTAGGTTGTGCACTGGCACACACTTCAACTGCCCGCTCTGGGACTTGCCCAGACATGTCCCACGGCTCCCAAAATGATCCCCAAGGCCCACAGAGCTTAAAAATTATTTGAAATTATTGCAAAAAATTCCAAAATTAGGGCTAGAAGCTCTAGGGCTGTTCCTCCTAGGTGTGTGTGCTCCCAGGGCTGTTCCTCCTAGGTGTGTGTGCTCTACTAATGTTAGGTTTAGGGTGTGGTGGGGTTCCACCACTCAAAAAACGAAATCTCAACATCTGTTTGGATGGAGAACATATCTTCTAAGTCCTCTAAAAATTCTGAAAACTATTTCTGTGGCTCTCTACATCACCTACACTCATGATGGAGGCCCGTTTTCATCAGTTCAAGCCATCTTCGCGACGTTTCGGATTCTCTGATCCTTCCTCAGGCGAGCTCGAACTGTATCTGACTGGAATTCTTCACATCAGTCACTCAAAGCACCCATTAGTAGAGGGGCGTGGCCCCCATCACACCCAATCACCACTCTCAGCACTTTTTGGTGCGTCATTAATTAGTTTAGCACATTTATCTGTTTTAATTTTGGATCTTTTTGCATATTTCTGCTTGAAAATTTTGCATATTTCTGCATAAAAAATTATAAACAGCCTAAGTAGTGAGCACTTTAGGGACCATTCTGGTCACCATGGGACATCTCCTGACAAGATCCCAAAGTGCAGAGACGTGGCACTGGCTGAGTTAGGGGCTCAAAAATTCCATAGCTTAGACAAAGTCCAATACTAGGTTGTGCACTGGCACACACTTCAACTGCCCGCTCTGGGACTTGCCCAGACATGTCCCACGGCTCCCAAAATGATCCCCAAGGCCCACAGAGCTTAAAAATTATTTGAAATTATTGCAAAAAATTCCAAAATTAGGGCTAGAAGCTCTAGGGCTGTTCCTCCTAGGTGTGTGTGCTCCCAGGGCTGTTCCTCCTAGGTGTGTGTGCTCTACTAATGTTAGGTTTAGGGTGTGGTGGGGTTCCACCACTCAAAAAACGAAATCTCAACATCTGTTTGGATGGAGAACATATCTTCTAAGTCCTCTAAAAATTCTGAAAACTATTTCTGTGGCTCTCTACATCACCTACACTCATGATGGAGGCCCGTTTTCATCAGTTCAAGCCATCTTCGCGACGTTTCGGATTCTCTGATCCTTCCTCAGGCGAGCTCGAACTGTATCTGACTGGAATTCTTCACATCAGTCACTCAAAGCACCCATTAGTAGAGGGGCGTGGCCCCCATCACACCCAATCACCACTCTCAGCACTTTTTGGTGCGTCATTAATTAGTTTAGCACATTTATCTGTTTTAATTTTGGATCTTTTTGCATATTTCTGCTTGAAAATTTTGCATATTTCTGCATAAAAAATTATAAACAGCCTAAGTAGTGAGCACTTTAGGGACCATTCTGGTCACCATGGGACATCTCCTGACAAGATCCCAAAGTGCAGAGACGTGGCACTGGCTGAGTTAGGGGCTCAAAAATTCCATAGCTTAGACAAAGTCCAATACTAGGTTGTGCACTGGCACACACTTCAACTGCCCGCTCTGGGACTTGCCCAGACATGTCCCACGGCTCCCAAAATGATCCCCAAGGCCCACAGAGCTTAAAAATTATTTGAAATTATTGCAAAAAATTCCAAAATTAGGGCTAGAAGCTCTAGGGCTGTTCCTCCTAGGTGTGTGTGCTCCCAGGGCTGTTCCTCCTAGGTGTGTGTGCTCTACTAATGTTAGGTTTAGGGTGTGGTGGGGTTCCACCACTCAAAAAACGAAATCTCAACATCTGTTTGGATGGAGAACATATCTTCTAAGTCCTCTAAAAATTCTGAAAACTATTTCTGTGGCTCTCTACATCACCTACACTCATGATGGAGGCCCGTTTTCATCAGTTCAAGCCATCTTCGCGACGTTTCGGATTCTCTGATCCTTCCTCAGGCGAGCTCGAACTGTATCTGACTGGAATTCTTCACATCAGTCACTCAAAGCACCCATTAGTAGAGGGGCGTGGCCCCCATCACACCCAATCACCACTCTCAGCACTTTTTGGTGCGTCATTAATTAGTTTAGCACATTTATCTGTTTTAATTTTGGATCTTTTTGCATATTTCTGCTTGAAAATTTTGCATATTTCTGCATAAAAAATTATAAACAGCCTAAGTAGTGAGCACTTTAGGGACCATTCTGGTCACCATGGGACATCTCCTGACAAGATCCCAAAGTGCAGAGACGTGGCACTGGCTGAGTTAGGGGCTCAAAAATTCCATAGCTTAGACAAAGTCCAATACTAGGTTGTGCACTGGCACACACTTCAACTGCCCGCTCTGGGACTTGCCCAGACATGTCCCACGGCTCCCAAAATGATCCCCAAGGCCCACAGAGCTTAAAAATTATTTGAAATTATTGCAAAAAATTCCAAAATTAGGGCTAGAAGCTCTAGGGCTGTTCCTCCTAGGTGTGTGTGCTCCCAGGGCTGTTCCTCCTAGGTGTGTGTGCTCTACTAATGTTAGGTTTAGGGTGTGGTGGGGTTCCACCACTCAAAAAACGAAATCTCAACATCTGTTTGGATGGAGAACATATCTTCTAAGTCCTCTAAAAATTCTGAAAACTATTTCTGTGGCTCTCTACATCACCTACACTCATGATGGAGGCCCGTTTTCATCAGTTCAAGCCATCTTCGCGACGTTTCGGATTCTCTGATCCTTCCTCAGGCGAGCTCGAACTGTATCTGACTGGAATTCTTCACATCAGTCACTCAAAGCACCCATTAGTAGAGGGGCGTGGCCCCCATCACACCCAATCACCACTCTCAGCACTTTTTGGTGCGTCATTAATTAGTTTAGCACATTTATCTGTTTTAATTTTGGATCTTTTTGCATATTTCTGCTTGAAAATTTTGCATATTTCTGCATAAAAAATTATAAACAGCCTAAGTAGTGAGCACTTTAGGGACCATTCTGGTCACCATGGGACATCTCCTGACAAGATCCCAAAGTGCAGAGACGTGGCACTGGCTGAGTTAGGGGCTCAAAAATTCCATAGCTTAGACAAAGTCCAATACTAGGTTGTGCACTGGCACACACTTCAACTGCCCGCTCTGGGACTTGCCCAGACATGTCCCACGGCTCCCAAAATGATCCCCAAGGCCCACAGAGCTTAAAAATTATTTGAAATTATTGCAAAAAATTCCAAAATTAGGGCTAGAAGCTCTAGGGCTGTTCCTCCTAGGTGTGTGTGCTCCCAGGGCTGTTCCTCCTAGGTGTGTGTGCTCTACTAATGTTAGGTTTAGGGTGTGGTGGGGTTCCACCACTCAAAAAACGAAATCTCAACATCTGTTTGGATGGAGAACATATCTTCTAAGTCCTCTAAAAATTCTGAAAACTATTTCTGTGGCTCTCTACATCACCTACACTCATGATGGAGGCCCGTTTTCATCAGTTCAAGCCATCTTCGCGACGTTTCGGATTCTCTGATCCTTCCTCAGGCGAGCTCGAACTGTATCTGACTGGAATTCTTCACATCAGTCACTCAAAGCACCCATTAGTAGAGGGGCGTGGCCCCCATCACACCCAATCACCACTCTCAGCACTTTTTGGTGCGTCATTAATTAGTTTAGCACATTTATCTGTTTTAATTTTGGATCTTTTTGCATATTTCTGCTTGAAAATTTTGCATATTTCTGCATAAAAAATTATAAACAGCCTAAGTAGTGAGCACTTTAGGGACCATTCTGGTCACCATGGGACATCTCCTGACAAGATCCCAAAGTGCAGAGACGTGGCACTGGCTGAGTTAGGGGCTCAAAAATTCCATAGCTTAGACAAAGTCCAATACTAGGTTGTGCACTGGCACACACTTCAACTGCCCGCTCTGGGACTTGCCCAGACATGTCCCACGGCTCCCAAAATGATCCCCAAGGCCCACAGAGCTTAAAAATTATTTGAAATTATTGCAAAAAATTCCAAAATTAGGGCTAGAAGCTCTAGGGCTGTTCCTCCTAGGTGTGTGTGCTCCCAGGGCTGTTCCTCCTAGGTGTGTGTGCTCTACTAATGTTAGGTTTAGGGTGTGGTGGGGTTCCACCACTCAAAAAACGAAATCTCAACATCTGTTTGGATGGAGAACATATCTTCTAAGTCCTCTAAAAATTCTGAAAACTATTTCTGTGGCTCTCTACATCACCTACACTCATGATGGAGGCCCGTTTTCATCAGTTCAAGCCATCTTCGCGACGTTTCGGATTCTCTGATCCTTCCTCAGGCGAGCTCGAACTGTATCTGACTGGAATTCTTCACATCAGTCACTCAAAGCACCCATTAGTAGAGGGGCGTGGCCCCCATCACACCCAATCACCACTCTCAGCACTTTTTGGTGCGTCATTAATTAGTTTAGCACATTTATCTGTTTTAATTTTGGATCTTTTTGCATATTTCTGCTTGAAAATTTTGCATATTTCTGCATAAAAAATTATAAACAGCCTAAGTAGTGAGCACTTTAGGGACCATTCTGGTCACCATGGGACATCTCCTGACAAGATCCCAAAGTGCAGAGACGTGGCACTGGCTGAGTTAGGGGCTCAAAAATTCCATAGCTTAGACAAAGTCCAATACTAGGTTGTGCACTGGCACACACTTCAACTGCCCGCTCTGGGACTTGCCCAGACATGTCCCACGGCTCCCAAAATGATCCCCAAGGCCCACAGAGCTTAAAAATTATTTGAAATTATTGCAAAAAATTCCAAAATTAGGGCTAGAAGCTCTAGGGCTGTTCCTCCTAGGTGTGTGTGCTCCCAGGGCTGTTCCTCCTAGGTGTGTGTGCTCTACTAATGTTAGGTTTAGGGTGTGGTGGGGTTCCACCACTCAAAAAACGAAATCTCAACATCTGTTTGGATGGAGAACATATCTTCTAAGTCCTCTAAAAA
>JAMKFB010000110.1:43054-87762 GCA_036247105.1 Cirrhinus mrigala
AAGCTATGGAATTTTTGAGCCCCTAACTCAGCCAGTGCCACGTCTCTGCACTTTGGGATCTTGTCAGGAGATGTCCCATGGTGACCAGAATGGTCCCTAAAGTGCTCACTACTTAGGCTGTTTATAATTTTTTTACGCAGAAATATGCAAAATTTTCAAGCAGAAATATGCAAAAAGATCCAAAATTAAAACAGATAAATGTGCTAAACTAATTAATGACGCACCAAAAAGTGCTGAGAGTGGTGATTGGGTGTGATGGGGGCCACGCCCCTCTACTAATGGGTGCTTTGAGTGACTGATGTGAAGAATTCCAGTCAGATACAGTTTCGAGCTCGCCTGAGGAAGGATCAGAGAATCCGAAACGTCGCGAAGAAGGCTTGAACTGATGAAAACGGGCCTCCATCATGAGTGTAGGTGATGTAGAGAGCCACAGAAAATAGTTTTCCAGAATTTTTAGAGGACTTAGAAGATATGTTCTCCATCCAAACAGATGTTGAGATTTCGTTTTTTGAGTGGTGGAACCCCACCACACCCTAAAACCTAACATTAGTAGAGCACACACACCTAGGAGGAACAGCCCTGGGAGCACACACACCTAGGAGGAACAGCCCTAGAGCTTCTAGCCCTAATTTTGGAATTTTTTGCAATAATTTCAAACAATTTTTAAGCTCTGTGGGCCTTGGGGATCATTTTGGGAGCCGTGGGACATGTCTGGGCAAGTCCCAGAGCGGGCAGTTGAAGTGTGTGCCAGTGCACAACCTAGCGTTGGACTTTGTCTAAGCTATGGAATTTTTGAGCCCCTAACTCAGCCAGTGCCACGTCTCTGCACTTTGGGATCTTGTCAGGAGATGTCCCATGGTGACCAGAATGGTCCCTAAAGTGCTCACTACTTAGGCTGTTTATAATTTTTTACGCAGAAATATGCAAAATTTTCAAGCAGAAATATGCAAAAAGATCCAAAATTAAAACAGATAAATGTGCTAAACTAATTAATGACGCACCAAAAAGTGCTGAGAGTGGTGATTGGGTGTGATGGGGGCCACGCCCCTCTACTAATGGGTGCTTTGAGTGACTGATGTGAAGAATTCCAGTCAGATACAGTTCGAGCTCGCCTGAGGAAGGATCAGAGAATCCGAAACGTCGCGAAGAAGGCTTGAACTGATGAAAACGGGCCTCCATCATGAGTGTAGGTGATGTAGAGAGCCACAGAAATAGTTTTCAGAATTTTTAGAGGACTTAGAAGATATGTTCTCCATCCAAACAGATGTTGAGATTTCGTTTTTTTGAGTGGTGGAACCCCACCACAACCCTAAACCTAACATTAGTAGAGCACACACACCTAGGAGGAACAGCCCTGGGAGCACACACACCTAGGAGGAACAGCCCTAGAGCTTCTAGCCCTAATTTTGGAATTTTTTGCAATAATTTCAAACAATTTTTAAGCTCTGTGGGCCTTGGGGATCATTTTGGGAGCCGTGGGACATGTCTGGGCAAGTCCCAGAGCGGGCAGTTGAAGTGTGTGCCAGTGCACAACCTAGCGTTGGACTTTGTCTAAGCTATGGAATTTTTGAGCCCCTAACTCAGCCAGTGCCACGTCTCTGCACTTTGGGATCTTGTCAGGAGATGTCCCATGGTGACCAGAATGGTCCCTAAAGTGCTCACTACTTAGGCTGTTTATAATTTTTTTACGCAGAAATATGCAAAATTTTCAAGCAGAAATATGCAAAAAGATCCAAAATTAAAACAGATAAATGTGCTAAACTAATTAATGACGCACCAAAAAGTGCTGAGAGTGGTGATTGGGTGTGATGGGGGCCACGCCCCTCTACTAATGGGTGCTTTGAGTGACTGATGTGAAGAATTCCAGTCAGATACAGTTCGAGCTCGCCTGAGGAAGGATCAGAGAATCCGAAACGTCGCGAAGAAGGCTTGAACTGATGAAAACGGGCCTCCATCATGAGTGTAGGTGATGTAGAGAGCCACAGAAATAGTTTTCAGAATTTTTAGAGGACTTAGAAGATATGTTCTCCATCCAAACAGATGTTGAGATTTCGTTTTTTGAGTGGTGGAACCCCACCACACCCTAAACCTAACATTAGTAGAGCACACACACCTAGGAGGAACAGCCCTGGGAGCACACACACCTAGGAGGAACAGCCCTAGAGCTTCTAGCCCTAATTTTGGAATTTTTTGCAATAATTTCAAACAATTTTTAAGCTCTGTGGGCCTTGGGGATCATTTTGGGAGCCGTGGGACATGTCTGGGCAAGTCCCAGAGCGGGCAGTTGAAGTGTGTGCCAGTGCACAACCTAGCGTTGGACTTTGTCTAAGCTATGGAATTTTTGAGCCCCTAACTCAGCCAGTGCCACGTCTCTGCACTTTGGGATCTTGTCAGGAGATGTCCCATGGTGACCAGAATGGTCCCTAAAGTGCTCACTACTTAGGCTGTTTATAATTTTTTACGCAGAAATATGCAAAATTTTCAAGCAGAAATATGCAAAAAGATCCAAAATTAAAACAGATAAATGTGCTAAACTAATTAATGACGCACCAAAAAGTGCTGAGAGTGGTGATTGGGTGTGATGGGGGCCACGCCCCTCTACTAATGGGTGCTTTGAGTGACTGATGTGAAGAATTCCAGTCAGATACAGTTCGAGCTCGCCTGAGGAAGGATCAGAGAATCCGAAACGTCGCGAAGAAGGCTTGAACTGATGAAAACGGGCCTCCATCATGAGTGTAGGTGATGTAGAGAGCCACAGAAATAGTTTTCAGAATTTTTAGAGGACTTAGAAGATATGTTCTCCATCCAAACAGATGTTGAGATTTCGTTTTTTGAGTGGTGGAACCCCACCACACCCTAAACCTAACATTAGTAGAGCACACACACCTAGGAGGAACAGCCCTGGGAGCACACACACCTAGGAGGAACAGCCCTAGAGCTTCTAGCCCTAATTTTGGAATTTTTTGCAATAATTTCAAACAATTTTTAAGCTCTGTGGGCCTTGGGGATCATTTTGGGAGCCGTGGGACATGTCTGGGCAAGTCCCAGAGCGGGCAGTTGAAGTGTGTGCCAGTGCACAACCTAGCGTTGGACTTTGTCTAAGCTATGGAATTTTTGAGCCCCTAACTCAGCCAGTGCCACGTCTCTGCACTTTGGGATCTTGTCAGGAGATGTCCCATGGTGACCAGAATGGTCCCTAAAGTGCTCACTACTTAGGCTGTTTATAATTTTTTACGCAGAAATATGCAAAATTTTCAAGCAGAAATATGCAAAAAGATCCAAAATTAAAACAGATAAATGTGCTAAACTAATTAATGACGCACCAAAAAGTGCTGAGAGTGGTGATTGGGTGTGATGGGGGCCACGCCCCTCTACTAATGGGTGCTTTGAGTGACTGATGTGAAGAATTCCAGTCAGATACAGTTCGAGCTCGCCTGAGGAAGGATCAGAGAATCCGAAACGTCGCGAAGAAGGCTTGAACTGATGAAAACGGGCCTCCATCATGAGTGTAGGTGATGTAGAGAGCCACAGAAATAGTTTTCAGAATTTTTAGAGGACTTAGAAGATATGTTCTCCATCCAAACAGATGTTGAGATTTCGTTTTTTGAGTGGTGGAACCCCACCACACCCTAAACCTAACATTAGTAGAGCACACACACCTAGGAGGAACAGCCCTGGGAGCACACACACCTAGGAGGAACAGCCCTAGAGCTTCTAGCCCTAATTTTGGAATTTTTTGCAATAATTTCAAACAATTTTTAAGCTCTGTGGGCCTTGGGGATCATTTTGGGAGCCGTGGGACATGTCTGGGCAAGTCCCAGAGCGGGCAGTTGAAGTGTGTGCCAGTGCACAACCTAGCGTTGGACTTTGTCTAAGCTATGGAATTTTTGAGCCCCTAACTCAGCCAGTGCCACGTCTCTGCACTTTGGGATCTTGTCAGGAGATGTCCCATGGTGACCAGAATGGTCCCTAAAGTGCTCACTACTTAGGCTGTTTATAATTTTTTACGCAGAAATATGCAAAATTTTCAAGCAGAAATATGCAAAAAGATCCAAAATTAAAACAGATAAATGTGCTAAACTAATTAATGACGCACCAAAAAGTGCTGAGAGTGGTGATTGGGTGTGATGGGGGCCACGCCCCTCTACTAATGGGTGCTTTGAGTGACTGATGTGAAGAATTCCAGTCAGATACAGTTCGAGCTCGCCTGAGGAAGGATCAGAGAATCCGAAACGTCGCGAAGAAGGCTTGAACTGATGAAAACGGGCCTCCATCATGAGTGTAGGTGATGTAGAGAGCCACAGAAATAGTTTTCAGAATTTTTAGAGGACTTAGAAGATATGTTCTCCATCCAAACAGATGTTGAGATTTCGTTTTTTGAGTGGTGGAACCCCACCACACCCTAAACCTAACATTAGTAGAGCACACACACCTAGGAGGAACAGCCCTGGGAGCACACACACCTAGGAGGAACAGCCCTAGAGCTTCTAGCCCTAATTTTGGAATTTTTTGCAATAATTTCAAACAATTTTTAAGCTCTGTGGGCCTTGGGGATCATTTTGGGAGCCGTGGGACATGTCTGGGCAAGTCCCAGAGCGGGCAGTTGAAGTGTGTGCCAGTGCACAACCTAGCGTTGGACTTTGTCTAAGCTATGGAATTTTTGAGCCCCTGACTCAGCCAGTGCCACGTCTCTGCACTTTGGGATCTTGTCAGGAGATGTCCCATGGTGACCAGAATGGTCCCTAAAGTGCTCACTACTTAGGCTGTTTATAATTTTTTACGCAGAAATATGCAAAATTTTCAAGCAGAAATATGCAAAAAGATCCAAAATTAAAACAGATAAATGTGCTAAACTAATTAATGACGCACCAAAAAGTGCTGAGAGTGGTGATTGGGTGTGATGGGGGCCACGCCCCTCTACTAATGGGTGCTTTGAGTGACTGATGTGAAGAATTCCAGTCAGATACAGTTCGAGCTCGCCTGAGGAAGGATCAGAGAATCCGAAACGTCGCGAAGAAGGCTTGAACTGATGAAAACGGGCCTCCATCATGAGTGTAGGTGATGTAGAGAGCCACAGAAATAGTTTTCAGAATTTTTAGAGGACTTAGAAGATATGTTCTCCATCCAAACAGATGTTGAGATTTCGTTTTTTGAGTGGTGGAACCCCACCACACCCTAAACCTAACATTAGTAGAGCACACACACCTAGGAGGAACAGCCCTGGGAGCACACACACCTAGGAGGAACAGCCCTAGAGCTTCTAGCCCTAATTTTGGAATTTTTTGCAATAATTTCAAACAATTTTTAAGCTCTGTGGGCCTTGGGGATCATTTTGGGAGCCGTGGGACATGTCTGGGCAAGTCCCAGAGCGGGCAGTTGAAGTGTGTGCCAGTGCACAACCTAGCGTTGGACTTTGTCTAAGCTATGGAATTTTTGAGCCCCTGACTCAGCCAGTGCCACGTCTCTGCACTTTGGGATCTTGTCAGGAGATGTCCCATGGTGACCAGAATGGTCCCTAAAGTGCTCACTACTTAGGCTGTTTATAATTTTTTACGCAGAAATATGCAAAATTTTCAAGCAGAAATATGCAAAAAGATCCAAAATTAAAACAGATAAATGTGCTAAACTAATTAATGACGCACCAAAAAGTGCTGAGAGTGGTGATTGGGTGTGATGGGGGCCACGCCCCTCTACTAATGGGTGCTTTGAGTGACTGATGTGAAGAATTCCAGTCAGATACAGTTCGAGCTCGCCTGAGGAAGGATCAGAGAATCCGAAACGTCGCGAAGAAGGCTTGAACTGATGAAAACGGGCCTCCATCATGAGTGTAGGTGATGTAGAGAGCCACAGAAATAGTTTTCAGAATTTTTAGAGGACTTAGAAGATATGTTCTCCATCCAAACAGATGTTGAGATTTCGTTTTTTGAGTGGTGGAACCCCACCACACCCTAAACCTAACATTAGTAGAGCACACACACCTAGGAGGAACAGCCCTGGGAGCACACACACCTAGGAGGAACAGCCCTAGAGCTTCTAGCCCTAATTTTGGAATTTTTTGCAATAATTTCAAACAATTTTTAAGCTCTGTGGGCCTTGGGGATCATTTTGGGAGCCGTGGGACATGTCTGGGCAAGTCCCAGAGCGGGCAGTTGAAGTGTGTGCCAGTGCACAACCTAGCGTTGGACTTTGTCTAAGCTATGGAATTTTTGAGCCCCTGACTCAGCCAGTGCCACGTCTCTGCACTTTGGGATCTTGTCAGGAGATGTCCCATGGTGACCAGAATGGTCCCTAAAGTGCTCACTACTTAGGCTGTTTATAATTTTTTACGCAGAAATATGCAAAATTTTCAAGCAGAAATATGCAAAAAGATCCAAAATTAAAACAGATAAATGTGCTAAACTAATTAATGACGCACCAAAAAGTGCTGAGAGTGGTGATTGGGTGTGATGGGGGCCACGCCCCTCTACTAATGGGTGCTTTGAGTGACTGATGTGAAGAATTCCAGTCAGATACAGTTCGAGCTCGCCTGAGGAAGGATCAGAGAATCCGAAACGTCGCGAAGAAGGCTTGAACTGATGAAAACGGGCCTCCATCATGAGTGTAGGTGATGTAGAGAGCCACAGAAATAGTTTTCAGAATTTTTAGAGGACTTAGAAGATATGTTCTCCATCCAAACAGATGTTGAGATTTCGTTTTTTGAGTGGTGGAACCCCACCACACCCTAAACCTAACATTAGTAGAGCACACACACCTAGGAGGAACAGCCCTGGGAGCACACACACCTAGGAGGAACAGCCCTAGAGCTTCTAGCCCTAATTTTGGAATTTTTTGCAATAATTTCAAACAATTTTTAAGCTCTGTGGGCCTTGGGGATCATTTTGGGAGCCGTGGGACATGTCTGGGCAAGTCCCAGAGCGGGCAGTTGAAGTGTGTGCCAGTGCACAACCTAGCGTTGGACTTTGTCTAAGCTATGGAATTTTTGAGCCCCTGACTCAGCCAGTGCCACGTCTCTGCACTTTGGGATCTTGTCAGGAGATGTCCCATGGTGACCAGAATGGTCCCTAAAGTGCTCACTACTTAGGCTGTTTATAATTTTTTACGCAGAAATATGCAAAATTTTCAAGCAGAAATATGCAAAAAGATCCAAAATTAAAACAGATAAATGTGCTAAACTAATTAATGACGCACCAAAAAGTGCTGAGAGTGGTGATTGGGTGTGATGGGGGCCACGCCCCTCTACTAATGGGTGCTTTGAGTGACTGATGTGAAGAATTCCAGTCAGATACAGTTCGAGCTCGCCTGAGGAAGGATCAGAGAATCCGAAACGTCGCGAAGAAGGCTTGAACTGATGAAAACGGGCCTCCATCATGAGTGTAGGTGATGTAGAGAGCCACAGAAATAGTTTTCAGAATTTTTAGAGGACTTAGAAGATATGTTCTCCATCCAAACAGATGTTGAGATTTCGTTTTTTGAGTGGTGGAACCCCACCACACCCTAAACCTAACATTAGTAGAGCACACACACCTAGGAGGAACAGCCCTGGGAGCACACACACCTAGGAGGAACAGCCCTAGAGCTTCTAGCCCTAATTTTGGAATTTTTTGCAATAATTTCAAACAATTTTTAAGCTCTGTGGGCCTTGGGGATCATTTTGGGAGCCGTGGGACATGTCTGGGCAAGTCCCAGAGCGGGCAGTTGAAGTGTGTGCCAGTGCACAACCTAGCGTTGGACTTTGTCTAAGCTATGGAATTTTTGAGCCCCTGACTCAGCCAGTGCCACGTCTCTGCACTTTGGGATCTTGTCAGGAGATGTCCCATGGTGACCAGAATGGTCCCTAAAGTGCTCACTACTTAGGCTGTTTATAATTTTTTACGCAGAAATATGCAAAATTTTCAAGCAGAAATATGCAAAAAGATCCAAAATTAAAACAGATAAATGTGCTAAACTAATTAATGACGCACCAAAAAGTGCTGAGAGTGGTGATTGGGTGTGATGGGGGCCACGCCCCTCTACTAATGGGTGCTTTGAGTGACTGATGTGAAGAATTCCAGTCAGATACAGTTCGAGCTCGCCTGAGGAAGGATCAGAGAATCCGAAACGTCGCGAAGAAGGCTTGAACTGATGAAAACGGGCCTCCATCATGAGTGTAGGTGATGTAGAGAGCCACAGAAATAGTTTTCAGAATTTTTAGAGGACTTAGAAGATATGTTCTCCATCCAAACAGATGTTGAGATTTCGTTTTTTGAGTGGTGGAACCCCACCACACCCTAAACCTAACATTAGTAGAGCACACACACCTAGGAGGAACAGCCCTGGGAGCACACACACCTAGGAGGAACAGCCCTAGAGCTTCTAGCCCTAATTTTGGAATTTTTTGCAATAATTTCAAACAATTTTTAAGCTCTGTGGGCCTTGGGGATCATTTTGGGAGCCGTGGGACATGTCTGGGCAAGTCCCAGAGCGGGCAGTTGAAGTGTGTGCCAGTGCACAACCTAGCGTTGGACTTTGTCTAAGCTATGGAATTTTTGAGCCCCTGACTCAGCCAGTGCCACGTCTCTGCACTTTGGGATCTTGTCAGGAGATGTCCCATGGTGACCAGAATGGTCCCTAAAGTGCTCACTACTTAGGCTGTTTATAATTTTTTACGCAGAAATATGCAAAATTTTCAAGCAGAAATATGCAAAAAGATCCAAAATTAAAACAGATAAATGTGCTAAACTAATTAATGACGCACCAAAAAGTGCTGAGAGTGGTGATTGGGTGTGATGGGGGCCACGCCCCTCTACTAATGGGTGCTTTGAGTGACTGATGTGAAGAATTCCAGTCAGATACAGTTCGAGCTCGCCTGAGGAAGGATCAGAGAATCCGAAACGTCGCGAAGAAGGCTTGAACTGATGAAAACGGGCCTCCATCATGAGTGTAGGTGATGTAGAGAGCCACAGAAATAGTTTTCAGAATTTTTAGAGGACTTAGAAGATATGTTCTCCATCCAAACAGATGTTGAGATTTCGTTTTTTGAGTGGTGGAACCCCACCACACCCTAAACCTAACATTAGTAGAGCACACACACCTAGGAGGAACAGCCCTGGGAGCACACACACCTAGGAGGAACAGCCCTAGAGCTTCTAGCCCTAATTTTGGAATTTTTTGCAATAATTTCAAACAATTTTTAAGCTCTGTGGGCCTTGGGGATCATTTTGGGAGCCGTGGGACATGTCTGGGCAAGTCCCAGAGCGGGCAGTTGAAGTGTGTGCCAGTGCACAACCTAGCGTTGGACTTTGTCTAAGCTATGGAATTTTTGAGCCCCTAACTCAGCCAGTGCCACGTCTCTGCACTTTGGGATCTTGTCAGGAGATGTCCCATGGTGACCAGAATGGTCCCTAAAGTGCTCACTACTTAGGCTGTTTATAATTTTTTACGCAGAAATATGCAAAATTTTCAAGCAGAAATATGCAAAAAGATCCAAAATTAAAACAGATAAATGTGCTAAACTAATTAATGACGCACCAAAAAGTGCTGAGAGTGGTGATTGGGTGTGATGGGGGCCACGCCCCTCTACTAATGGGTGCTTTGAGTGACTGATGTGAAGAATTCCAGTCAGATACAGTTCGAGCTCGCCTGAGGAAGGATCAGAGAATCCGAAACGTCGCGAAGAAGGCTTGAACTGATGAAAACGGGCCTCCATCATGAGTGTAGGTGATGTAGAGAGCCACAGAAATAGTTTTTCAGAATTTTTAGAGGACTTAGAAGATATGTTCTCCATCCAAACAGATGTTGAGATTTCGTTTTTTGAGTGGTGGAACCCCACCACACCCTAAACCTAACATTAGTAGAGCACACACACCTAGGAGGAACAGCCCTGGGAGCACACACACCTAGGAGGAACAGCCCTAGAGCTTCTAGCCCTAATTTTGGAATTTTTTGCAATAATTTCAAACAATTTTTAAGCTCTGTGGGCCTTGGGGATCATTTTGGGAGCCGTGGGACATGTCTGGGCAAGTCCCAGAGCGGGCAGTTGAAGTGTGTGCCAGTGCACAACCTAGCGTTGGACTTTGTCTAAGCTATGGAATTTTTGAGCCCCTAACTCAGCCAGTGCCACGTCTCTGCACTTTGGGATCTTGTCAGGAGATGTCCCATGGTGACCAGAATGGTCCCTAAAGTGCTCACTACTTAGGCTGTTTATAATTTTTTACGCAGAAATATGCAAAATTTTCAAGCAGAAATATGCAAAAAGATCCAAAATTAAAACAGATAAATGTGCTAAACTAATTAATGACGCACCAAAAAGTGCTGAGAGTGGTGATTGGGTGTGATGGGGGCCACGCCCCTCTACTAATGGGTGCTTTGAGTGACTGATGTGAAGAATTCCAGTCAGATACAGTTCGAGCTCGCCTGAGGAAGGATCAGAGAATCCGAAACGTCGCGAAGAAGGCTTGAACTGATGAAAACGGGCCTCCATCATGAGTGTAGGTGATGTAGAGAGCCACAGAAATAGTTTTCAGAATTTTTAGAGGACTTAGAAGATATGTTCTCCATCCAAACAGATGTTGAGATTTCGTTTTTTGAGTGGTGGAACCCCACCACACCCTAAACCTAACATTAGTAGAGCACACACACCTAGGAGGAACAGCCCTGGGAGCACACACACCTAGGAGGAACAGCCCTAGAGCTTCTAGCCCTAATTTTGGAATTTTTTGCAATAATTTCAAACAATTTTTAAGCTCTGTGGGCCTTGGGGATCATTTTGGGAGCCGTGGGACATGTCTGGGCAAGTCCCAGAGCGGGCAGTTGAAGTGTGTGCCAGTGCACAACCTAGCGTTGGACTTTGTCTAAGCTATGGAATTTTTGAGCCCCTAACTCAGCCAGTGCCACGTCTCTGCACTTTGGGATCTTGTCAGGAGATGTCCCATGGTGACCAGAATGGTCCCTAAAGTGCTCACTACTTAGGCTGTTTATAATTTTTTTACGCAGAAATATGCAAAATTTTCAAGCAGAAATATGCAAAAAGATCCAAAATTAAAACAGATAAATGTGCTAAACTAATTAATGACGCACCAAAAAGTGCTGAGAGTGGTGATTGGGTGTGATGGGGGCCACGCCCCTCTACTAATGGGTGCTTTGAGTGACTGATGTGAAGAATTCCAGTCAGATACAGTTCGAGCTCGCCTGAGGAAGGATCAGAGAATCCGAAACGTCGCGAAGAAGGCTTGAACTGATGAAAACGGGCCTCCATCATGAGTGTAGGTGATGTAGAGAGCCACAGAAATAGTTTTCAGAATTTTTAGAGGACTTAGAAGATATGTTCTCCATCCAAACAGATGTTGAGATTTCGTTTTTTGAGTGGTGGAACCCCACCACACCCTAAACCTAACATTAGTAGAGCACACACACCTAGGAGGAACAGCCCTGGGAGCACACACACCTAGGAGGAACAGCCCTAGAGCTTCTAGCCCTAATTTTGGAATTTTTTGCAATAATTTCAAACAATTTTTAAGCTCTGTGGGCCTTGGGGATCATTTTGGGAGCCGTGGGACATGTCTGGGCAAGTCCCAGAGCGGGCAGTTGAAGTGTGTGCCAGTGCACAACCTAGCGTTGGACTTTGTCTAAGCTATGGAATTTTTGAGCCCCTAACTCAGCCAGTGCCACGTCTCTGCACTTT
Source organism: Cirrhinus mrigala (assembly GCA_036247105.1). Lineage (NCBI taxonomy): Eukaryota > Metazoa > Chordata > Actinopteri > Cypriniformes > Cyprinidae > Cirrhinus > Cirrhinus mrigala. The sequence continues at coordinate 54,714 of JAMKFB010000110.1, forward strand.
GGGATCTTGTCAGGAGATGTCCCATGGTGACCAGAATGGTCCCCTAAAGTGCTCACTACTTAGGCTGTTTATAATTTTTTACGCAGAAATATGCAAAATTTTCAAGCAGAAATATGCAAAAAGATCCAAAATTAAAACAGATAAATGTGCTAAACTAATTAATGACGCACCAAAAAGTGCTGAGAGTGGTGATTGGGTGTGATGGGGGCCACGCCCCTCTACTAATGGGTGCTTTGAGTGACTGATGTGAAGAATTCCAGTCAGATACAGTTCGAGCTCGCCTGAGGAAGGATCAGAGAATCCGAAACGTCGCGAAGAAGGCTTGAACTGATGAAAACGGGCCTCCATCATGAGTGTAGGTGATGTAGAGAGCCACAGAAATAGTTTTTCAGAATTTTTAGAGGACTTAGAAGATATGTTCTCCATCCAAACAGATGTTGAGATTTCGTTTTTTGAGTGGTGGAACCCCACCACACCCTAAACCTAACATTAGTAGAGCACACACACCTAGGAGGAACAGCCCTGGGAGCACACACACCTAGGAGGAACAGCCCTAGAGCTTCTAGCCCTAATTTTGGAATTTTTTGCAATAATTTCAAACAATTTTTAAGCTCTGTGGGCCTTGGGGATCATTTTGGGAGCCGTGGGACATGTCTGGGCAAGTCCCAGAGCGGGCAGTTGAAGTGTGTGCCAGTGCACAACCTAGCGTTGGACTTTGTCTAAGCTATGGAATTTTTGAGCCCCTAACTCAGCCAGTGCCACGTCTCTGCACTTTGGGATCTTGTCAGGAGATGTCCCATGGTGACCAGAATGGTCCCTAAAGTGCTCACTACTTAGGCTGTTTATAATTTTTTACGCAGAAATATGCAAAATTTTCAAGCAGAAATATGCAAAAAGATCCAAAATTAAAACAGATAAATGTGCTAAACTAATTAATGACGCACCAAAAAGTGCTGAGAGTGGTGATTGGGTGTGATGGGGGCCACGCCCCTCTACTAATGGGTGCTTTGAGTGACTGATGTGAAGAATTCCAGTCAGATACAGTTCGAGCTCGCCTGAGGAAGGATCAGAGAATCCGAAACGTCGCGAAGAAGGCTTGAACTGATGAAAACGGGCCTCCATCATGAGTGTAGGTGATGTAGAGAGCCACAGAAATAGTTTTCAGAATTTTTAGAGGACTTAGAAGATATGTTCTCCATCCAAACAGATGTTGAGATTTCGTTTTTTGAGTGGTGGAACCCCACCACAACCCTAAACCTAACATTAGTAGAGCACACACACCTAGGAGGAACAGCCCTGGGAGCACACACACCTAGGAGGAACAGCCCTAGAGCTTCTAGCCCTAATTTTGGAATTTTTTGCAATAATTTCAAACAATTTTTAAGCTCTGTGGGCCTTGGGGATCATTTTGGGAGCCGTGGGACATGTCTGGGCAAGTCCCAGAGCGGGCAGTTGAAGTGTGTGCCAGTGCACAACCTAGCGTTGGACTTTGTCTAAGCTATGGAATTTTTGAGCCCCTAACTCAGCCAGTGCCACGTCTCTGCACTTTGGGATCTTGTCAGGAGATGTCCCATGGTGACCAGAATGGTCCCTAAAGTGCTCACTACTTAGGCTGTTTATAATTTTTTACGCAGAAATATGCAAAATTTTCAAGCAGAAATATGCAAAAAGATCCAAAATTAAAACAGATAAATGTGCTAAACTAATTAATGACGCACCAAAAAGTGCTGAGAGTGGTGATTGGGTGTGATGGGGGCCACGCCCCTCTACTAATGGGTGCTTTGAGTGACTGATGTGAAGAATTCCAGTCAGATACAGTTCGAGCTCGCCTGAGGAAGGATCAGAGAATCCGAAACGTCGCGAAGAAGGCTTGAACTGATGAAAACGGGCCTCCATCATGAGTGTAGGTGATGTAGAGAGCCACAGAAATAGTTTTCAGAATTTTTAGAGGACTTAGAAGATATGTTCTCCATCCAAACAGATGTTGAGATTTCGTTTTTTGAGTGGTGGAACCCCACCACAACCCTAAACCTAACATTAGTAGAGCACACACACCTAGGAGGAACAGCCCTGGGAGCACACACACCTAGGAGGAACAGCCCTAGAGCTTCTAGCCCTAATTTTGGAATTTTTTGCAATAATTTCAAACAATTTTTAAGCTCTGTGGGCCTTGGGGATCATTTTGGGAGCCGTGGGACATGTCTGGGCAAGTCCCAGAGCGGGCAGTTGAAGTGTGTGCCAGTGCACAACCTAGCGTTGGACTTTGTCTAAGCTATGGAATTTTTGAGCCCCTAACTCAGCCAGTGCCACGTCTCTGCACTTTGGGATCTTGTCAGGAGATGTCCCATGGTGACCAGAATGGTCCCCTAAAGTGCTCACTACTTAGGCTGTTTATAATTTTTTACGCAGAAATATGCAAAATTTTCAAGCAGAAATATGCAAAAAGATCCAAAATTAAAACAGATAAATGTGCTAAACTAATTAATGACGCACCAAAAAGTGCTGAGAGTGGTGATTGGGTGTGATGGGGGCCACGCCCCTCTACTAATGGGTGCTTTGAGTGACTGATGTGAAGAATTCCAGTCAGATACAGTTCGAGCTCGCCTGAGGAAGGATCAGAGAATCCGAAACGTCGCGAAGAAGGCTTGAACTGATGAAAACGGGCCTCCATCATGAGTGTAGGTGATGTAGAGAGCCACAGAAATAGTTTTCAGAATTTTTAGAGGACTTAGAAGATATGTTCTCCATCCAAACAGATGTTGAGATTTCGTTTTTTGAGTGGTGGAACCCCACCACACCCTAAACCTAACATTAGTAGAGCACACACACCTAGGAGGAACAGCCCTGGGAGCACACACACCTAGGAGGAACAGCCCTAGAGCTTCTAGCCCTAATTTTGGAATTTTTTGCAATAATTTCAAACAATTTTTAAGCTCTGTGGGCCTTGGGGATCATTTTGGGAGCCGTGGGACATGTCTGGGCAAGTCCCAGAGCGGGCAGTTGAAGTGTGTGCCAGTGCACAACCTAGCGTTGGACTTTGTCTAAGCTATGGAATTTTTGAGCCCCTAACTCAGCCAGTGCCACGTCTCTGCACTTTGGGATCTTGTCAGGAGATGTCCCATGGTGACCAGAATGGTCCCTAAAGTGCTCACTACTTAGGCTGTTTATAATTTTTTACGCAGAAATATGCAAAATTTTCAAGCAGAAATATGCAAAAAGATCCAAAATTAAAACAGATAAATGTGCTAAACTAATTAATGACGCACCAAAAAGTGCTGAGAGTGGTGATTGGGTGTGATGGGGGCCACGCCCCTCTACTAATGGGTGCTTTGAGTGACTGATGTGAAGAATTCCAGTCAGATACAGTTCGAGCTCGCCTGAGGAAGGATCAGAGAATCCGAAACGTCGCGAAGAAGGCTTGAACTGATGAAAACGGGCCTCCATCATGAGTGTAGGTGATGTAGAGAGCCACAGAAATAGTTTTCAGAATTTTTAGAGGACTTAGAAGATATGTTCTCCATCCAAACAGATGTTGAGATTTCGTTTTTTGAGTGGTGGAACCCCACCACACCCTAAACCTAACATTAGTAGAGCACACACACCTAGGAGGAACAGCCCTGGGAGCACACACACCTAGGAGGAACAGCCCTAGAGCTTCTAGCCCTAATTTTGGAATTTTTTGCAATAATTTCAAACAATTTTTAAGCTCTGTGGGCCTTGGGGATCATTTTGGGAGCCGTGGGACATGTCTGGGCAAGTCCCAGAGCGGGCAGTTGAAGTGTGTGCCAGTGCACAACCTAGCGTTGGACTTTGTCTAAGCTATGGAATTTTTGAGCCCCTAACTCAGCCAGTGCCACGTCTCTGCACTTTGGGATCTTGTCAGGAGATGTCCCATGGTGACCAGAATGGTCCCTAAAGTGCTCACTACTTAGGCTGTTTATAATTTTTTACGCAGAAATATGCAAAATTTTCAAGCAGAAATATGCAAAAAGATCCAAAATTAAAACAGATAAATGTGCTAAACTAATTAATGACGCACCAAAAAGTGCTGAGAGTGGTGATTGGGTGTGATGGGGGCCACGCCCCTCTACTAATGGGTGCTTTGAGTGACTGATGTGAAGAATTCCAGTCAGATACAGTTCGAGCTCGCCTGAGGAAGGATCAGAGAATCCGAAACGTCGCGAAGAAGGCTTGAACTGATGAAAACGGGCCTCCATCATGAGTGTAGGTGATGTAGAGAGCCACAGAAATAGTTTTCAGAATTTTTAGAGGACTTAGAAGATATGTTCTCCATCCAAACAGATGTTGAGATTTCGTTTTTTGAGTGGTGGAACCCCACCACAACCCTAAACCTAACATTAGTAGAGCACACACACCTAGGAGGAACAGCCCTGGGAGCACACACACCTAGGAGGAACAGCCCTAGAGCTTCTAGCCCTAATTTTGGAATTTTTTGCAATAATTTCAAACAATTTTTAAGCTCTGTGGGCCTTGGGGATCATTTTGGGAGCCGTGGGACATGTCTGGGCAAGTCCCAGAGCGGGCAGTTGAAGTGTGTGCCAGTGCACAACCTAGCGTTGGACTTTGTCTAAGCTATGGAATTTTTGAGCCCCTAACTCAGCCAGTGCCACGTCTCTGCACTTTGGGATCTTGTCAGGAGATGTCCCATGGTGACCAGAATGGTCCCTAAAGTGCTCACTACTTAGGCTGTTTATAATTTTTTACGCAGAAATATGCAAAATTTTCAAGCAGAAATATGCAAAAAGATCCAAAATTAAAACAGATAAATGTGCTAAACTAATTAATGACGCACCAAAAAGTGCTGAGAGTGGTGATTGGGTGTGATGGGGGCCACGCCCCTCTACTAATGGGTGCTTTGAGTGACTGATGTGAAGAATTCCAGTCAGATACAGTTCGAGCTCGCCTGAGGAAGGATCAGAGAATCCGAAACGTCGCGAAGAAGGCTTGAACTGATGAAAACGGGCCTCCATCATGAGTGTAGGTGATGTAGAGAGCCACAGAAATAGTTTTCAGAATTTTTAGAGGACTTAGAAGATATGTTCTCCATCCAAACAGATGTTGAGATTTCGTTTTTTGAGTGGTGGAACCCCACCACACCCTAAACCTAACATTAGTAGAGCACACACACCTAGGAGGAACAGCCCTGGGAGCACACACACCTAGGAGGAACAGCCCTAGAGCTTCTAGCCCTAATTTTGGAATTTTTTGCAATAATTTCAAACAATTTTTAAGCTCTGTGGGCCTTGGGGATCATTTTGGGAGCCGTGGGACATGTCTGGGCAAGTCCCAGAGCGGGCAGTTGAAGTGTGTGCCAGTGCACAACCTAGCGTTGGACTTTGTCTAAGCTATGGAATTTTTGAGCCCCTAACTCAGCCAGTGCCACGTCTCTGCACTTTGGGATCTTGTCAGGAGATGTCCCATGGTGACCAGAATGGTCCCTAAAGTGCTCACTACTTAGGCTGTTTATAATTTTTTACGCAGAAATATGCAAAATTTTCAAGCAGAAATATGCAAAAAGATCCAAAATTAAAACAGATAAATGTGCTAAACTAATTAATGACGCACCAAAAAGTGCTGAGAGTGGTGATTGGGTGTGATGGGGGCCACGCCCCTCTACTAATGGGTGCTTTGAGTGACTGATGTGAAGAATTCCAGTCAGATACAGTTCGAGCTCGCCTGAGGAAGGATCAGAGAATCCGAAACGTCGCGAAGAAGGCTTGAACTGATGAAAACGGGCCTCCATCATGAGTGTAGGTGATGTAGAGAGCCACAGAAATAGTTTTCAGAATTTTTAGAGGACTTAGAAGATATGTTCTCCATCCAAACAGATGTTGAGATTTCGTTTTTTGAGTGGTGGAACCCCACCACACCCTAAACCTAACATTAGTAGAGCACACACACCTAGGAGGAACAGCCCTGGGAGCACACACACCTAGGAGGAACAGCCCTAGAGCTTCTAGCCCTAATTTTGGAATTTTTTGCAATAATTTCAAACAATTTTTAAGCTCTGTGGGCCTTGGGGATCATTTTGGGAGCCGTGGGACATGTCTGGGCAAGTCCCAGAGCGGGCAGTTGAAGTGTGTGCCAGTGCACAACCTAGCGTTGGACTTTGTCTAAGCTATGGAATTTTTGAGCCCCTAACTCAGCCAGTGCCACGTCTCTGCACTTTGGGATCTTGTCAGGAGATGTCCCATGGTGACCAGAATGGTCCCTAAAGTGCTCACTACTTAGGCTGTTTATAATTTTTTTACGCAGAAATATGCAAAATTTTCAAGCAGAAATATGCAAAAAGATCCAAAATTAAAACAGATAAATGTGCTAAACTAATTAATGACGCACCAAAAAGTGCTGAGAGTGGTGATTGGGTGTGATGGGGGCCACGCCCCTCTACTAATGGGTGCTTTGAGTGACTGATGTGAAGAATTCCAGTCAGATACAGTTCGAGCTCGCCTGAGGAAGGATCAGAGAATCCGAAACGTCGCGAAGAAGGCTTGAACTGATGAAAACGGGCCTCCATCATGAGTGTAGGTGATGTAGAGAGCCACAGAAATAGTTTTCAGAATTTTTAGAGGACTTAGAAGATATGTTCTCCATCCAAACAGATGTTGAGATTTCGTTTTTTGAGTGGTGGAACCCCACCACACCCTAAACCTAACATTAGTAGAGCACACACACCTAGGAGGAACAGCCCTGGGAGCACACACACCTAGGAGGAACAGCCCTAGAGCTTCTAGCCCTAATTTTGGAATTTTTTGCAATAATTTCAAACAATTTTTAAGCTCTGTGGGCCTTGGGGATCATTTTGGGAGCCGTGGGACATGTCTGGGCAAGTCCCAGAGCGGGCAGTTGAAGTGTGTGCCAGTGCACAACCTAGCGTTGGACTTTGTCTAAGCTATGGAATTTTTGAGCCCCTAACTCAGCCAGTGCCACGTCTCTGCACTTTGGGATCTTGTCAGGAGATGTCCCATGGTGACCAGAATGGTCCCTAAAGTGCTCACTACTTAGGCTGTTTATAATTTTTTACGCAGAAATATGCAAAATTTTCAAGCAGAAATATGCAAAAAGATCCAAAATTAAAACAGATAAATGTGCTAAACTAATTAATGACGCACCAAAAAGTGCTGAGAGTGGTGATTGGGTGTGATGGGGGCCACGCCCCTCTACTAATGGGTGCTTTGAGTGACTGATGTGAAGAATTCCAGTCAGATACAGTTCGAGCTCGCCTGAGGAAGGATCAGAGAATCCGAAACGTCGCGAAGAAGGCTTGAACTGATGAAAACGGGCCTCCATCATGAGTGTAGGTGATGTAGAGAGCCACAGAAATAGTTTTCAGAATTTTTAGAGGACTTAGAAGATATGTTCTCCATCCAAACAGATGTTGAGATTTCGTTTTTTGAGTGGTGGAACCCCACCACACCCTAAACCTAACATTAGTAGAGCACACACACCTAGGAGGAACAGCCCTGGGAGCACACACACCTAGGAGGAACAGCCCTAGAGCTTCTAGCCCTAATTTTGGAATTTTTTGCAATAATTTCAAACAATTTTTAAGCTCTGTGGGCCTTGGGGATCATTTTGGGAGCCGTGGGACATGTCTGGGCAAGTCCCAGAGCGGGCAGTTGAAGTGTGTGCCAGTGCACAACCTAGCGTTGGACTTTGTCTAAGCTATGGAATTTTTGAGCCCCTAACTCAGCCAGTGCCACGTCTCTGCACTTTGGGATCTTGTCAGGAGATGTCCCATGGTGACCAGAATGGTCCCTAAAGTGCTCACTACTTAGGCTGTTTATAATTTTTTACGCAGAAATATGCAAAATTTTCAAGCAGAAATATGCAAAAAGATCCAAAATTAAAACAGATAAATGTGCTAAACTAATTAATGACGCACCAAAAAGTGCTGAGAGTGGTGATTGGGTGTGATGGGGGCCACGCCCCTCTACTAATGGGTGCTTTGAGTGACTGATGTGAAGAATTCCAGTCAGATACAGTTCGAGCTCGCCTGAGGAAGGATCAGAGAATCCGAAACGTCGCGAAGAAGGCTTGAACTGATGAAAACGGGCCTCCATCATGAGTGTAGGTGATGTAGAGAGCCACAGAAATAGTTTTCAGAATTTTTAGAGGACTTAGAAGATATGTTCTCCATCCAAACAGATGTTGAGATTTCGTTTTTTGAGTGGTGGAACCCCACCACACCCTAAACCTAACATTAGTAGAGCACACACACCTAGGAGGAACAGCCCTGGGAGCACACACACCTAGGAGGAACAGCCCTAGAGCTTCTAGCCCTAATTTTGGAATTTTTTTGCAATAATTTCAAACAATTTTTAAGCTCTGTGGGCCTTGGGGATCATTTTGGGAGCCGTGGGACATGTCTGGGCAAGTCCCAGAGCGGGCAGTTGAAGTGTGTGCCAGTGCACAACCTAGCGTTGGACTTTGTCTAAGCTATGGAATTTTTGAGCCCCTAACTCAGCCAGTGCCACGTCTCTGCACTTTGGGATCTTGTCAGGAGATGTCCCATGGTGACCAGAATGGTCCCTAAAGTGCTCACTACTTAGGCTGTTTATAATTTTTTACGCAGAAATATGCAAAATTTTCAAGCAGAAATATGCAAAAAGATCCAAAATTAAAACAGATAAATGTGCTAAACTAATTAATGACGCACCAAAAAGTGCTGAGAGTGGTGATTGGGTGTGATGGGGGCCACGCCCCTCTACTAATGGGTGCTTTGAGTGACTGATGTGAAGAATTCCAGTCAGATACAGTTCGAGCTCGCCTGAGGAAGGATCAGAGAATCCGAAACGTCGCGAAGAAGGCTTGAACTGATGAAAACGGGCCTCCATCATGAGTGTAGGTGATGTAGAGAGCCACAGAAATAGTTTTTCAGAATTTTTAGAGGACTTAGAAGATATGTTCTCCATCCAAACAGATGTTGAGATTTCGTTTTTTGAGTGGTGGAACCCCACCACACCCTAAACCTAACATTAGTAGAGCACACACACCTAGGAGGAACAGCCCTGGGAGCACACACACCTAGGAGGAACAGCCCTAGAGCTTCTAGCCCTAATTTTGGAATTTTTTGCAATAATTTCAAACAATTTTTAAGCTCTGTGGGCCTTGGGGATCATTTTGGGAGCCGTGGGACATGTCTGGGCAAGTCCCAGAGCGGGCAGTTGAAGTGTGTGCCAGTGCACAACCTAGCGTTGGACTTTGTCTAAGCTATGGAATTTTTGAGCCCCTAACTCAGCCAGTGCCACGTCTCTGCACTTTGGGATCTTGTCAGGAGATGTCCCATGGTGACCAGAATGGTCCCTAAAGTGCTCACTACTTAGGCTGTTTATAATTTTTTTACGCAGAAATATGCAAAATTTTCAAGCAGAAATATGCAAAAAGATCCAAAATTAAAACAGATAAATGTGCTAAACTAATTAATGACGCACCAAAAAGTGCTGAGAGTGGTGATTGGGTGTGATGGGGGCCACGCCCCTCTACTAATGGGTGCTTTGAGTGACTGATGTGAAGAATTCCAGTCAGATACAGTTCGAGCTCGCCTGAGGAAGGATCAGAGAATCCGAAACGTCGCGAAGAAGGCTTGAACTGATGAAAACGGGCCTCCATCATGAGTGTAGGTGATGTAGAGAGCCACAGAAATAGTTTTCAGAATTTTTAGAGGACTTAGAAGATATGTTCTCCATCCAAACAGATGTTTGAGATTTCGTTTTTTGAGTGGTGGAACCCCACCACAACAACCCTAAACCTAACATTAGTAGAGCACACACACCTAGGAGGAACAGCCCTGGGAGCACACACACCTAGGAGGAACAGCCCTAGAGCTTCTAGCCCTAATTTTGGAATTTTTTGCAATAATTTCAAACAATTTTTAAGCTCTGTGGGCCCTTGGGGATCATTTTGGGAGCCGTGGGACATGTCTGGGCAAGTCCCAGAGCGGGCAGTTGAAGTGTGTGCCAGTGCACAACCTAGCGTTGGACTTTGTCTAAGCTATGGAATTTTTGAGCCCCTAACTCAGCCAGTGCCACGTCTCTGCACTTTGGGATCTTGTCAGGAGATGTCCCATGGTGACCAGAATGGTCCCTAAAGTGCTCACTACTTAGGCTGTTTATAAATTTTTTACGCAGAAATATGCAAAATTTTCAAGCAGAAATATGCAAAAAGATCCAAAATTAAAACAGATAAATGTGCTAAAACTAATTAATGACGCACCAAAAAGTGCTGAGAGTGGTGATTGGGTGTGATGGGGGCCACGCCCCTCTACTAATGGGTGCTTTGAGTGACTGATGTGAAGAATTCCAGTCAGATACAGTTTCGAGCTTCGCCTGAGGAAGGATCAGAGAATCCGAAAACGTCGCGAAGAAGGCTTGAACTGATGAAAACGGGCCTCCATCATGAGTGTAGGTGATGTAGAGAGCCACAGAAATAGTTTTCAGAATTTTTAGAGGACTTAGAAGATATGTTTCTCCCCATCCAAACAGATTGTTGAGATTTCGTTTTTTGAGTGGTGGAACCCACACCACAACCCTAAACCTAACATTAGTAGAGCACACACACCTAGGAGGAACAGCCCTGGGAGCACACACACCTAGGAGGAACAGCCCTAGAGCTTCTAGCCCTAATTTTGGAATTTTTTTTGCAATAATTTCAAACAATTGTTTAAGCTCTGTGGGCCTTGGGGATCATTTTGGGAGCCGTGGGACATGTCTGGGCAAGTCCCCAGAGCGGCCTAACCCTAACCCTAACCCTAACCCTAACCCTAACCCTAACCCTAACCCTAACCCTAACCCTAACCCTAACCCTAACCCTAACCCTAACCCTAACCCTAACCTAACCCTAACCCTAACCCTAACCCTAACCCTAACCCTAACCCTAACCCTAACCCTAACCCTAACCTAACCCTAACCCTAACCCTAACCCTAACCCTAACCCTAACCCTAACCCTAACCCTAACCCTAACCCTAACCCTAACCCTAACCCTAACCCTAACCCTAACCCTAACCCTAACCCTAACCCTAACCCTAACCCTAACCCTAACCCTAACCCTAACCCTAACCCTAACCCTAACCCTAACCCTAACCCTAACCCTAACCCTAACCCTAACCCTAACCCTAACCCTAACCCTAACCTAACCCTAACCCTAACCCTAACCCTAACCCTAACCCTAACCCTAACCCTAACCCTAACCCTAACCCTAACCCTAACCCTAACCCTAACCCTAACCCTAACCCTAACCCTAACCCTAACCCTAACCCTAACCCTAACCCTAACCCTAACCTAACCCTAACACTTAACCCTAAACCCTAACCCTAACCCTAACCCTAACCCTAACCCTAACCCTAACCCTAACCCTAACCCTAACCCTAACCTAACCCTAACCCTAACCCTAACCCTAACCCTAACCCTAACCCTAACCCTAACCCTAACCCTAACCCTAACCTAACCCTAACCCTAACCCTAACCCTAACCCTAACCTAACCCTAACCCTAACCCTAACCCTAACCCTAACCCTAACCCTAACCCTAACCCTAACCCTAACCCTAACCCTAACCCTAACCCTAACCCTAACCCTAACCTAACCCTAACCCTAACCCTAACCCTAACCCTAACTCAGACCTGGTCTGACCCCTGGATCCTTAGATACCTAACCCTAACCCTAACCCTAACCCTAACCCTAACCCTAACCCTAACTTACCAGTCACTATAGCGTGTAGCCCTAATCGGAACAACCCTAAGCATTCTAGCCCTATTTTGGGAATTTCTTGCCCCAATTCGGGAATGTTGTTGCTTGGTTTTAGGCCCCTCCGGGGCAGTGCGGGTCGGAGAGTGTTGAATCGGGGCGGGAGCCGAAGCGGGCAGTTGAAGAGTGGGCCAGTGCCCAACCGGGGTTGGACCTAGTCTGACCTCTGGACTTTTTCACCCCTAACGTATGCCAGTGCCACGTCTCTGCACTTTGGCTCCTGCTGGAGGAAGCTCTCGATGCCCGCATTCCCTGGAGTGGGCCTTGCGGACTGGATCAGCAGTATTCAGTGATCAGGTGATAACGGCTGGTGAATTGGGGCAAAAAATCATAAACACAAAATAGTTAGACACGTTATAAGTGAAGTATGACGCACCAAAAAGTGCTGATATTAGTTAATTAGTGTGTGATGTTGGGGACCACGCCCCTTAGAAACAGTATAAATGAGACCGAGTGGGTGGTACTTTTTATTTGGTGTTCGAGCTCGCCTGAGGAAGGAACAAAGACTCCGAAACGTCGCGATTTAGGCTTGAACAGACCATTTCTGCCTCCATCCAGAACGATGTCGAGGCGTATAGTTTTCTCAGTATTTTTTCTTTGGGGCTTTAATCAAAAACTGAACGTTCCCCAACACCACACCCCTAAACTTACCAGTCACTATAGCGTGTAGCCCTAATTGGAACAACCCTAAGCATTCTAGCCCTATTTTGGGAATTTCTTGCCCCAATTCGGGAATGTTGTTGCTTGGTTTTAGGCCCCTCCGGGGCAGTGCGGGTCGGAGAGGGTTGAATCGGGGCGGGAGCCGAAGCGGGCAGTTGAAGAGTGGGCCAGTGCCCAACCGGGGTTGGACCTAGTCTGACCTCTGGACTTTTTCACCCCTAACCCTAACCCTAACCCTAACCCTAACCCTAACCAAGTCAAGTCACAGCTGGTCTTCACAAGCTAGGTCAAGTCACAGCTGTTCTGTACGAGTCGAGTCAAGTCATTGTTGATTTTTCGGAGTCAAGTCAGGTCACGGCAGACCTCCATAAGTCAAGTCACGGCAGACTTTACTGAATCAAGTCAAGACACAGCTGCGCTCCTAACAGAGCCTCTTCACAACATGGCTGCTAGTGTTGAGCCTCGCCAAGCCACGGCCGTTGTGCCAGAACTTCGCCAGGTCCCGTCTGACCTTCCAAAGCCACGTCACGTTTCAGCTGATCCTCTAGAGCCTCGTCACGTCTCAGCTGACCTCCTAGAGCCTTGTCACATCTCAGCTGACCCTCCAGAGGCCTCGTCTGACCACGAGTCTGCTGCAGAGGCCTCGTCTGACCACAAGTCTGCTCCAGAGGCCTCATCTGTCCACGAGTCTGTGCCAGAGGCCTCTCCTGTCAACAAATTTGCGCCAATGCCTCCAGAGGTGTCAGCATACACTATAAAACCTCCCAAGGAGGCGGCGTCCGTTCATGAACTCACTGCCACGCCTGACCACGAGTCTGCTCCAGAAATCTCGTCAGACCATGAGACTGCGCCAATGTCCCCGGAGGTGGCGTCTCCAGCTGCAGAACTTCCTAAGGGGGCTGCATCCTCCTATGAACTCTCTGCCCATCATGTCACGGCCAAGAAGGTCAATCAAGAACTCTCTGCTCTGCTATGGATGTCATTTGTTCCACTGTGGGTATCTGCCTGCCCCGCCAAGCCTGCCTGCTCTGCCTGCCCCTGCCACAACTCCACAGCCCAGGTCCTCCAAGGTTCCACTGTTTTCCACAGCTCCACAGCCGAGGTCCTCCAGAGTTCCAGTGTCTGCCACAGCTCCACGGCCCAGGTCCTCCAGGATTCCACTGTCTGCCACTGTTCCATGGCCCAGGTCCTCCAGTGCTTCACTATGTGTCACTGCTCCACGATCCAGGCCCACCTCCTCTGCACACAACTGGCCCTCCGTCCCACCCCCTGTTTTGCCTCTGTTCTCCACCCTCCTGGACTGTTGTTGTTGTTGTTTGAGCACCAGGAGTCCTCCTAGAGGGGGGGATTCTGTAACGCCTCACCAGCAGAGGGAGCCCTCAACCATGGACTGACTGTTACCGTTCCCTCTGCTGCTTCTTTGGTTACTTCCTGTTTGGTGGCCATTTAAGGAGGCCCAGACCAAACAGGCCTCGCAAAGTATTATTTTGCCTCTGCGGACTCTACCAAGCGTTTACCCTGTTTCATTGCCTTGTTTTTGTTATTTCCACAGTTATCATTTTGTTTCATAGTCATGGTTTTGCCTCTTTTCTATTGCCATAGTTTTGTCTAGTTTCATTGCCTTGTTCATTTGTTACTTTGGACTGCTCACTGGTATTTTGATGTTCTGCCTGTTTACTGGATTATGCTATTGGTTTGCCCTGGATATCACTGTTTGTTGGAGATCGACCTTGCCTGTCTGACTACATTGTGTTCAATAAAAGCTCGCACTTGGATCTATCATGCTTCATATGAGTCCCGTTACAAGTACACACAACAAATTTATTCAAAACCTGTTGTGTAAACACATGAATAAATCATTTACAAATCTTTCTGCATCCCCTAATCTAAAGTATAAACTACTCATCAGTTGTAAATGTTTTGCAAACCTGCTGGTTACAGGTTGTGTGGGTATACACACTGGTGGGGAAAGATCTATGATGAAGAGTAAAACATTTACAACTCATACATTGTTTACACTTTAGATTAGGGGATGCAGAAAGATTTGTAAATGATTAATTCATGATGTGATCTTCAATGGAGGGTAAACATTTAATTGATTGATATTTCGATTATTTATAATTGATTAATAATATATTAACTAGTAACTTATTAACCATTGACTAAGGATCTGTTTGAATATATCATGATATATTTTTTTAAAGATAACTTACGACAGATTTGTAAATCGTTAGCATATTACTTAATCACTTGTGAACGTATAGTGATGTTTTGTAAATTATTAGTTCATCATTATCTAATCACTTGTAAATGATTTATAACTTAATGTACAAAGCATAGATAAAAAAATACTAACATGTCACTTATTAATCGTTTATGAATGCATAATGTTTTGTAAATGATTAGTTAATTATTAACTAATTACTTGTAAATTACTTGTAAATGAATTAGCAAAACACACAAATTGTTAGCATATCACTTAGTAATCTTTTATACATGTTTTGTAAATGATTATTTCATCAACTAATTGCTTATAAATGACTTACAACTGAACGTTATTAAAGTGTTACCGACTTATTTAATCTTATTCACACTTGAGGTCAAAAGGTAAAAGAATTGTTTTGTGCTTTGACAATGAATTCATTTAAGAACTTTAATTCATTACATAATATCACATAAATATACATGGGAGATTACATAAGGAAAGGAAGGAAAGGACGTAACGTGTGGCCAAGTATGGTGACCCATACTCAGAATTTGTGCTCTGCATTTAACCCATCCAAGTGCACACACACAGTAGTGAATAGTGAACAAACACGCACGCATGCACACACACACCGGGAGCAGTGGGCAGCCATATTGCTATCACTGCAGCACCCAGGGACCAGCTGGGGGTTCGGTGCATTGCTCAAGAGACTCACCTCAGTCGTGGTATTGAGGGTGGAGAGAGCGCTGGTTATTCACTCCCCCCACCCTCAATCCCTAATACTTTAAATTTCACAAACATAATGCAAACACATATTTATAAAAATTACATAGACAAGAGTAACACAGATACCATGAGACAACAACCATGGAGATATACAGGTATTTAACAACGGTTGAGTGTCAATGTAGTGAGTGGATTCGAAACAGGTACCAGAGCGGGCTATTGATGCGTAGGCCAGTGCCTAACCGGGGTCAGACATTGTCTGGCCTCTGGGCTTTTTGCATAAAATGAACAACAAATGCATAAAATTCAGTCGCTTACATGTTTACTTCCATTTAACAGGGTGCTTAATGCCATCTTGTTGTCTTCATGCTTTATGGCAACTTCTTGTTTTGTTTCTGATTTTTTGCTTGCAGTGTGAACGGTGCCATATGTGCACACAGAACACATGGAATAGAGTTGTTATTTGTGTCTTTTTGCACTTAAATGCGTTAAAATGTCCGCTTTAATGTTCAGATTGGCAAAATGTATTTGTCCATTAAAGTGGAAAACAATGTGCTAAAATAAATATAGACATATCCTGGGCTCATATGCCTGGCATACTCTGCATCTCTCAGAACTGTGCCCCTGGACATAATAGAAACTGTTTTAAAATCAAACATAACAGAACATTAAACGAACAGATCTTCTGCTATATTAATTTTGTGCAGTAACAACAACAACAATAATAATTATAAAAAGACAAAATAATTTCACCATTTATTAAAGCAAAGCATTATGGGAAACAGAACCTAGCTTGACAAAGTGGTACTCACACATCAATTTATCTCAGCTACAGTTTTCTGAGTAACAAAGGCATATTACACAAATAGTACTGATTACTAGATTTCTTCAGTTAAATTCAACAAAATAAAATTGATGCGTGTAATCTCATCCAAGAAAAGAAAATGCAAAATGCAAGTTATGGTATAGATGCTGAAATACCCAAGACATGTCTAAAGAATAATTATTGTATGTATCAGTTTGATCACAATTCATTACATAAAACAAAGAGTAATGTAACACAATAGCAGATGATACAGTTTTCACAAAATTAATTGTAGGTTTAAATGTGACACATGAAAAAAGGCTTTGCAGAATTACATTGTTTCATTCCATAGCAGAAGCAGGAGCATAAACAGCATACTAGACAAAATCGGTGCAACAGCAGATGATGTTTGCATTATAGAATCACTTTGTGTTGTCTGAGTTTGCCTGGTGGTTGAAGTTGAATCTTGCTGTTCCACTGAAAGTATAGGTAAACAAGTACAAACCAACAAATAAAGGAACAATTCCAGAAAAGTATTAGCTACACTGAAAAACAGTTTGAGGAAAATAGGAAACTTACCAACAATAATACTGGAAGGAATCACACCAAGGAACACTTTTGATTCAGCAATTGCTGTCGTTAGAGATTCTTCAATGCTTGTTGCATTTGGAAGCACAGTCTGGTTTTTAAAAATAAGTTCTGTATCCACACCCACCGACCCAGGCCTGAAAAAAAAATTCAACAATGTTAGACAATACCGAAACTACTACAATAAAGGTGTAGGCTTGATTCTGACAACTTGCTCTTGCTTTTAGGTTAAGCTATTAAAAAGGTATTAAAATGAAAGAAAATAAACCATACATTAACTACAATAATCAGTTAATAATATTTTGTTGGTTCTTCCTTTGTTTCTGATTACAGCAGCAATTCTCCTGGTCTCACACGCACCGCACACACTACAAGGTACAAGGGTGTAGGCTTGCTTTTGATATTGGTGGGGATGTAACAGTAGAGACCACCACAAACTCCATTATCCACACCCCCCAATCAGCTTTACCCACATATACCAGTACGCTAACATAAATATACCATATCACCATATGAAAACTATATAATTTAGATTATATACTGTATATAAGACTCCAAAGAAGTCAGTCATATTTTTCTTCTGCATTTTCTTTTTTTCTCTTGCTGCAGTAATTTACAAAATTTGTTAACATGATACTGTTTTGACTATCCCCCCTCTGCAGCATCTTTGTGATGACCCTTTCACCATACATCTTCCTGTCTATATTCTCCATGTTCGTGCTTGCAGGAGACTTCTGGGATGATTTCTCTATTGGGTAACACCACACTAGAAAGAAAGAAAGAAAGAAAGAAAGAAAGGTTTGCTACCAGAATCTGATCACGTAGCATCTAAGGAAGCGGGTCCCATAAATTTCCCGGTAGACTCGATTGAGCTACAGAAACACAAAAAGAAAAAAAAAAAAAAAAAAAATATTACACTAAACTCACAGATGTTGGACAGTATTAAGAAAAAACTATTATATAAAATAAAAATATTTCTTAGACAACCTCAATAGTGATGTTTCTTGACAGAATCTGATACTCCATAGAAGCAGGATTATTGTAAGCATCAATGTATTGCCTCTGTAAGCGGATCTGCAGAATAACAAATCCCTCGCCTGGCACTGCTGAACCTGTGGAGGCTTTAGTTGATAGATGAGTGGTTTGCAGTGAAGATGTGGTTAAGGCGGTGGTGAGAACTTTAGAGTGTGTCGAGTTTGCAAATATTACAGATGTGGTGATATGATTACCAGCTGCACGGGATACAGACATTGTAGTGGCAGATAGACTAGAAAGAACAGTTGTGCTTGATACATCTGTACGATGTACACTGTTTGACAATCCAGCAGAAATAGTTGTGTTTGATAAAACATTATGAACTGCATTGTTTAAATGGCCATCTGAAGCAGTTGCGACTGGTGTATTGGTTGAAATTGTTGTATTTGGATAATGATTAGAAATGGCTTTGCTTGAAAGATTAGTAGAGACTGTGGTGTTGAACTTAGCAGGCAGAATACTTGTACTTGATGGATAGGTTGTCACTGTGTTTGAGGTTCCAGTATTAACAGTTGTGCTTGGTTGATTTGTAGGTCCTGCATTGTTTGAAGAATAATTAGAATTAGTTGCGCTTGATAGACTGGCAGAAACTGCATTGTTTGAAGGACCAGGGGAAACTGTTGAGACTGATGGACCGTTAGCGACTGCAGTGTCTGAAAAACTAGTATGTATTAGTGTGCTTGACAGATCAGCAGGAACTACAGTGGTTGAGGTTTCAGTATGAATAGTTGTGCTTGATCCAATAGTTGGACTTGTTTGATTTTTTAAAACTACAGTGTTTGAGGGATCAGTAATAGCAGTTGTGTTTGAATGATTGGTAAGATCCCTAGTGCTTAAATGTCCATAGGGAGCAGTGTGTGATAGATGAGCAGGGTCTGCTGTTTTTAATGTTCCAAAAGGAGAAGTTGTGCTTGATTTCTGAGTAGGAACTGCAGAGAGCATGGGACCATTTGGAGACAACGTACCTGACAGATGAATGTCACCTGTTGTGTTTGATGAACCAGCTGTTTCAGTATGAATTGTTGTGCTTTGTCTATCAGTGGGAACTGCATTGCTTGAAACATTACATCTAAGAGTTGTCTTTGAAAGATGTGTAAGGACGTTGG
Organism: Cirrhinus mrigala; assembly: GCA_036247105.1. Taxonomy (NCBI): domain Eukaryota; kingdom Metazoa; phylum Chordata; class Actinopteri; order Cypriniformes; family Cyprinidae; genus Cirrhinus; species Cirrhinus mrigala. The sequence goes on from JAMKFB010000110.1 coordinate 73,604, forward strand.
TGGTTGAGGTAGCAGGAGGAACAACTGAGTGTGATTTATCAGAAGGAACTGAAGCAGTTGTGAAACCAGCAGGAAAAGATTGCTTTGAATCTGAAGAATATGTAGTTGTGATGGGACCAGTAGGAGCAGTTGTTTGTGACAGATCAGTAGGAACTGCAGTGGTCGAGGTTCCGGTATGAGCAGTTGTGCTTGATTGCTCAATATGAACTTTAGTACTTGACCCAACAGTTGGACTTGTTTGATTATTTAAAACTTCAGTGACTGAGGGATCAGTAAGAGCAGTTGTGTTTGAATGATTTGTAGAATTCCCAGTGCTTGAATGTCCATTGGGAGCAGTGTGTGATAGAGGAGCAGAGTCTGCTGTGCTTAATGTATCAGGAGAAGCAGTTGTGCTTGATTTCTGAGTAGGAACTGCAGAGAGTATGGGACCATTGGCAGGCAAAGTACCTGACAGATGAGTGTCACCTGTTGTGTTTGATGAACCAGCTGTTAGTGATGGATTGGTAGCGACTGCAGTGTCTGTAAAACCAGTAGGTAATAGTGTGCTTGACAGATCAGCAGGAACTACAGTGATTGAGGTTACAGTATGAATTGTTGCTCTTTGTCTATCAGTGGGAACTGCATTACTTGAAACATCACTACTAAGAGTTGTCCTTGAAAGATATGTAAGGACTTTGGTGGTTGAGGTAGCAGGAGGAACAACTGAGTGTGATTTATCAGTAGGAACTGAAGCAGTTGTGAAACCAGCAGGAAAAGACTGCTTTGACAAATCTGAAGAATATGACGTTGTGATGGGACCAGTAGGAGCAGTTGTTTGTGACAGATCAGTAGGAACTGCAGTGGTCGAGGTTCCGGTATGAGCAGTTGTGCTTGATTGCTCAATATGAACTTTAGTACTTGACCCAACAGTTGGACTTGTTTGATTATTTAAGACTTCAGTGACTGAGGGATCAGTAAGAGCAGTTGTGTTTTGAATGATTTGTAGAATTCCCAGTGCTTGAATGTCCATTGGGAGCAGTGTGTGATAGATGAGCAGAGTCTGCTGTGCTTAATGTTCCAGGAGAAGCAGTTGTGCTTGATTTCTGAGTAGGAACTGCAGTGAGTATGGGACCACTGGCAGACAAAATACCTGACAGATGAGTGTCACCTGTTGTGTTTGATGAACCAGCTGTTAGTGATGAACCGGTAGTGACTGCAGTGTCTGTAAAACCAGTAGGTAAAAGTGTGCTTGACAGATCAGCAGGAACCACAGTGGTTGAGGTTTCAGTATGAATTGTTGCTCTTTGTTTATCAGTGGGAACTGCAGTGCTTGAAATATTACTACGAAGAGTCGAGCTTGCAAGATGTGTAAGAACTTTGATGGTTGAGGTAGCAGGAACAACAACTGAGTGTGATTTATCAGTAGGAACTGAAGCAGTTGTAAAACCAGCAGGAAGAGATGCCTTTGAATCTGAAGAATATGACGTTGTGATGGGACCAGTAGGAGCAGTTGTGCTTGACAGATCAGTAGGAACTGCAATGGTCGAGGTTCCGGTATAAAAAATTGTGCTTGATCGATCAATATGAACTTTAGTACTTGACCCAACAGATGGACTTGTTTGATTACTTAAAACTGTAATGCTTGAGGGATCAGTAAGAGCAGTTGTGTTTGAATGATTTGTAGAATTCCCAGTGCTTGAATGTCCATAGGGAGAAGTGTGTGATAGATGAGCAGAGTCTGCTGTGCTTAATGTTCCAGTAGAAGCAGTTGTGCTTGATTTCTGAGTAGGAACTGCAGAGAGGATAGGAACATTAGGAGTCCAGGTACTTGATGTTTGCATAATCAGAACATTTTGTGATGACTGGGTTTGTCTAGTGGTCAAGGTTGAACCATCTTGTCTCACTGAAACAACATGACAATGAGCATAAATAAGCCACTGCAGGAAAAATAATAGCAAAAACATTACCTACATTTAAACAGTTTTAGAGAATGAGGAACTCACCAACAATGATGCTGGAAGGAATAATGTCAAGAAACACTTTTGATTCAACAACTGCTGACTTAAGTTCGTCTTCAATGCTTGTTGTATTTGGAAGCCCGGTGTCATTTTTAAAAATAAGTTGCACATCCACACCCACAGACCCAGGCCTAGAGAAAAACATATTTGTCATTAATGTTATTTGTGTAAAATTTTCTAAATTACTATAATGAAAATTCAGGTTGCTTGCTCTTAAATTTTTGGATTTAAATATCCATTTGGACAGTAAAAGTAAAGCATTACCATAATTCAATATGTGGCCACCCTTAACCACAAATGTAACTATGCGTCACCTAATCTTAAAGCACATCTTTTTATTTAGAACAGTGGCTAGATTAACAAATCTAGGGGTTTTCTCCCCCTGCTCAGTTTTCACAAGTTCATCAAACAACAGTGGTAAGTTGGAATCGTTCTACAATTCAAAAAAAAAAAAAAATAAATAAAAACAGACGCCACCCGATCCAAATATTCTCTTACCGTTTAATAGTAATGACTTCTTGAATTTCTTCACTGATAAAATGGATAACTTCAGAAATACAATATTGAATGTAGATTCTACAGCGTCTAATGCCTCAGCTTCTTCCGTTACACCCAAAGAAAAACTGCAGTGCTTTATAACTATAGGACAGGAAGAGCTAAATAAACTTATCACTGCGTCTAAACCAACAACATGCCTATTAGATCATGTACCTACTAAATTATTGAAAGAGTTGTTACCTGTAGCAAAAGAACCACTTCTCAATATTGTAAACTCATCATTATCTCTAGGTCACATCCCAAAACCGTTCAAGCTGGTGTTTATTAAGCCTCTTAAGAAAACACATCTAGACCCTAGTGAACTGGCAAATTAGACCCATTTCTAATCTTCCGTTTATGTCTACAATTTTAGAAAATATGTGTCTGCTTAATTGTGCTCCTTCTTACAAAATTGATATCTATGACGAATATGCAGCAAAGAGTTATGCAAAATAGCGCATATTTCATTAAATAATGCCTCATTTGCGTATTTAAACCTAAAATTTTACAAAAGTAGCAATTATCAATGTAATCAATCAACTGGGTAAGTGAGGTGATAATTATTATTATTAATTTTATTTATTTATTTTTTTTTTTTTAACCCTATTCACCTGCAGTGTCTCACCTTAAAAGTAATATATATATCTTTTTTTTTTATTTTGTATGTTTTTGAAGTGTGTGGATATGTGAAAGATTTACATTTAATGTTGTAAGGACTGGAAGTACAATTGGAAATTATCCTTGATGTTAATGAGCATTAAGCTGGTCTCAACTTGCAATTAAAGCCATAGGCTAAAACATCTGCTCACTGGTCTATTTTTCTTTTTACTGTACTTTGCACTTTTTAATTAATAAAAATTAATAAACATTTTGATAGACTGCTGTGTTTGGAACAGGATTCTGAATATTACATTTCTTGCTCAACACACCTAAGAATAACTTTTTGAGTAAAACAGTTTGATATCATATATGAAAGTCTTGTACCAGAATCTCAGCAAGTAGCATCTAAGAAAGCGTGGCTCATACACTTTCAAGTAGAAGCGATTCAGCTAAAGAGAAAAGAAAAGAAACAGAGATGTGTGTGTTATAACATACACATACATCTCATTATCAAAATTATTTGGGCGAAATTAAGCAAAAGGACTATTTTAATATTACTACAGCAAAGCTGAAAATAAAGAGTACCTCCATTGTGATGTTTCTGGACAGAGTCTGATACTCCAGTAAAGCAGGATTATTGTAAGCATCAACATACTGTATATGTAAACGGATCTGCAGAATGACAAATACTTCGCCTGCCACTGCTGGACCTGTGAAGGCCTTAGTTGACAGTTGAGTGGTTGACATTGAAGATGTAGTTGCAGTAGTGACATATTTAGAGTCTGTTGAGTTTGCAAATATTACAGAAGAAACAGTTTGGCTTGAAAAATGAACAGGGACTGTACTAGATGGATCAGTGGAAATTGCAGTTGTTGAGGAATCCGTAGGGACAGCCCAAGTTATGGAATCAGCATCTGTGGTTGTCATTGGTAAGGGAGTATTTTTCTGAGGACAACCTATGGCACATGCAATAAATGAATGAATGAATAAATAAATGAATAAATGAATAAATGAATAAATGAATAAATGAATAAATGAATGAATAAATGAATAAATGAATGAATAAATGAATGAATGAATAAATAAATGAATAAATGAATGAATGAATGAATGAATGAATAAATGAATGAATGAATGAATAACTTGTTTAATGAACATACAAAAAAAAAAAAAAAAAAAAAAACAACTACTACTACTAGGCTATTACAAACCTTTAGTTTGTGAAAGAATAAGAATTTCTTTGCTTGTCTTCAGGTCCTCTAGAAATTCAGATGGTATAATTGCCAAAGCATTTTCTAAGCCTTTCAATCTGTTTAAAATTACAAAAAATAAATAAATAAATAAATAATAATAATAATGTATTTTTGCATGCTGACTCATACCATGATAAATGAAATTTAATCAAATCACACACATTGCATCGTAAGAGTCACAGCTGAGGTTTGTGGGGATCACCACCAAATCTGATGGACGAAAACTGGCCAGCAGTACAAGAAGATTTATTTGGAACCACAACATATAGTCGCTGGTTTTGAAGAGGGGGAATTTGGGAGCAAGAGCCATCAAAGTTAGGTTCAGCATTGTGTCTCGGACAGCTGTGTTTTCAATTATTGTGATATTTCTCTGAAATTTAGACAAAAGAAAAAAAAAATGAACAAAATATTTCATATAATCTTAAAAAGCATGTTTTATTTTTATGATGCTTTTAAGGATCGCTTTCCCCTAAGAAAGTCTCTGCCTAAATAATTCATAGTTTATTCATAAAATAAATTTAAATAGAGTAAACCAAAAACCTGTAAGAAGTAACACTGTTCACCTTTGTTGTGATGTAAGTAAAAGCTGTAAAGAACTGTTCAAGCTGTCCATCATCTGGAGATATCAGAATAGAGCAGAAAACCATCTTCATGAGAGTTTCATTCTGAAGTACACCATTAGATGGATCAAAGATTAATTCTGCCTTCAGTGTTGCTGGGAGCGAATTTAGAACTGTCATCTAAAAGAAATAACAAAAACAGGTCATGATACTTATCCAGACAGGGTAAAATAATTGAGGATAAAGGTAATTACCCCATTGATTTTCATCTCCTTTAAATTAGAATATGTGATGTGTTTGGAAAAACGACCAAAGTTGATAGATATCCATGAAGAATCAATTGTGGAATCCACTTGGCAAGCTAAATACAAAATAAACATCTTAATTTATTTCATACTATTTGCATTTTATTAGCAAATATCTCAAATAAACAAATGTGTATTGCCAACAGGCTATAACTTTTCATGATTTTCTTTGAAACATTAAAAATACAGACAAGAAATCAGTGTTAAAAACATTTGAAATTATTGGAATACAGTTTAAAAATATGAATAAAATAAATTATGAAAGAGAAAGAATGATATATGAATTGGATTAATAATGCCTATTCAACTGCATTCAAAAAACACACTGTTAAAAATAAATGACTTACCTGTTTCATTATTGACTTTCAGGTAGCCCAAGAGGACTGAGGCGAGCTCCTGCTGTCTCAGCGAAGTCATCTGGTCAAAGACGCTGCTCAGAGCCCCAACGCTACAGTGCAAAGATCAAAACACATGGTAAGGACGATGCCTCATTAGCGTAGATGTTCACCACCCGCTCATCTTGCTTTAGAAACGCCCTGGCGTTCCTTTCAACGGTGCTATGAGACGCGCGTTACAGGGCGGTCGCAAACTTCTGCAGCGCTACGTACATGATGTGGTATTCGCTGCAGTCGGTGTATGATGTAGCTGTCTGGAGCATCTCTGCAGTCAAGCTGGGAAGGAGAAGAGTCAGTTTGACCGTGAACCAGGAAACCCAGTCGTCGGTCGCAAAGTCGGCAAAGTGAAGGCGGATGATGGCGAAGGTTCGATTCGTCATGATGTCCCTCACCACAGGGTTGATGTCCAAATCCTAAAGGGAATGACACACAAAAAGCGACTGTCACATGAGGAACCGTGTCACGGTTGCGCTTTCAAATGTTTTTTGTTTTTTTTTTCCTCTCTCTCTCTCTCTCTCTCTCTCTCTCTCGTGGGATTGTGGGTAGTGGGAGGAGCTTAGAGTTTTGGAGCACACTTTTGAGAGTTTGTTTCATTTATTATATTTTTCTTTTTTTGTTGTTGTTGTTGTTTTGTTTGTTTGTTTGATTGTTTTGAAGGTTTAGTTAAAGATTAGATTGGTTTGGGCGCTGACTAAGGTCGGCGAAATCGAGCAGATGGGGTCAAGCGGAGATTTCTCACGCTTGACTCTAAAACATGGATTGAAGTGTATGCCTGATGATTCCATATCTGTGGAAGATGTGTTGATTGCAGTTAGTCGACAGGTAGGTGGCTTAAACATTAAGTCCGCTTCTAGAATGAATAAATCTGTCGTTGTTTTCCTCACTGATGTTAAAATGGTTGATGATCTGATTGAACGCGGAATCACGATTAATGACACGTTCTTACCGGTATTGCCACTATCGAGTCCATCAAAGAAAATAGTACTTTCGAATGTTCCACCGTTCATCAAGAACGAAGTTATTCAAGAAGTGCTGGAGAGATACGGCAAACTAACAGCACCTATTAAGATGATCCCGTTAGGTTTGAAAAATCCAGATATCAAGCACGTTATGTCTTTTCGGCGATATACGTACATGATATTAAATGAGCAGCAAGACCCGCTTAATTTGGCCGTGAAACTTAAAAATGAGGGTAAAGATTATACAATCTTTATTAGTTCGGATCAAATGAGGTGCTTTTTTTGTGGGGAATTAGGACATGTAAGACAAACGTGCCCAAACAAACAAGTGGACGAGCCGTCTCATTCAGAAATAATTGAACAAAATGTCACTCGGGAAAACGAACATATTCCTGCGGTAGAAACAGCGCCCGCAAATCAAATCGATGTAACATTAAATAAAAGTGTAAAAAATAATGTCAGTAATGAGGTGATCGAAAATCAAGTTGATGTCGGAGAAAAACCCACGTCAACTGTAAACAAAGATGATAAACGATCAGGAAAAGAACAAGGAATAGACGACACTGAAGTAGATGGTGGAAATGAGGCAGCTATAGAAAGCTGTTCTCAGATGTCCACTATGAGTTCAGAATATGTTCATTCTGAAAATGATTCAGACAATGATCTAGAGAGTTTAGGCAGTCTGTCGGATGGAGAGGATGCTGAAAAAACAGAATCATTTACTCCGAAGCTCTATACGGTAAAACAAATAAATGAATTTCTTGATGAAACCAAGGGAGTTCGTAAACCCCAAATTGAGACTTTCTTTCCAGATTTGAAGCGCTTTCTGATGTCTTGTAAAGTTGCAATGAGAAAAGCAACTTTTGATGAACTCAATAGACAGAAGCGATATCGCCTTAAGAAAATCATAACAAAGGTGAAAAGTATGACAAACCGCGAAGAAAAAAAAGTATAATTATTATAGAATGAGGAGGGAAAACTATACAGCTTCTTGCTCGATATTAGTTGTTCTTTTATTTATAGTGAGCATTATGACATCCTTAAACTTTGGATCTTTGAATATTAATAGATGTCGTAGTGCTGAAAAAAGGACTGCTTTGTTTGATTTGATAGTTCTAAAAAAAAACAAATATAGTTTTTCTGCAAGAAACACACACAGATGGGAATAATCAGGCACAATGGATGAGTGAGTGGAGAGGTCAGTCCTTCTTTAGCCATGGATCAAATGTTAGCGCTGGAGTAGCTTTTCTTATTTCAGGAGATTTACAAATTCAGGATCATAAAGTTACGGAAATTATACCTGGCAGAATGCAAATGTTAGAGTTTAAATTATTTGAATTATTTTTTTTCCCTTATTAATGTGTATGCCCCAAATGTTGGTATAGAAAGAGTTAATTTTTTTAAGAAGCTAAAAAGTGTTATTTCAGAGATTTCAAATAATAGAATAATTTTTTTAGCTGGTGATTTTAATTGTACTCTTGATTATACTATGGATAGGAATCACATTGAGCCTCATTTAAATTCGGCTGAAACTCTCAAAACCGTGATCCAGTTTCATAATCTTGTTGATGTATGGAGAGAAGCTTTTCCTAGTGATAAACAATATACATGGTTAAAGATTAATGATAATACAGTTTCTGGTGCACGACTTGATAGAATCTATGTTCAAAAGGGCAATAGAGGAAGATTTTTTAATAGTTTTATTTCGCCAATAGCACTTTCTGATCATCACTATATTGCTGTAACTATGTCAGTAACACAGACTATGTCTTACCGTAATTACTGGCGGTTTAATAATAGACTGTTACAAGATAAATCTTTCACAGAGTTTTTTTCTCAATTTTGGAGAGAATGGAGAGAGAGAAAGTTACAGTATAAAACGTTAAGCCAGTGGTGGGACATCGGAAAAGTGCAGATTCAAATTTTTTGTCAACAGTACACAAAGAATCGCATAATTGAGATGAGAGAGAAAGTAAAGTTTTTGGAACAACAAATTCTTAAGTTAAGCAGTTCTATTGGCGTGGGTGAAGATACAGAAACTGCAAAAATGCTTGAAAATTATAATTTGCTTCTCAAGAACTTGTATGAAGAAAGAAGTCATAATACATCTGTTCGTGGGAAATTTCTTCAGCTTAACAGTATGGATTCTTCAACAAATTTCTTTTTTTCATTAGAGAAGAAGATTAAAGAAAAGAAGAATATTAATTATCTAAAAATGTCAAACGGAAAAGGAATAACTGAAAAGAAAGAAATAATTTCACAAGTTTTACAGTTTTATAAAGACTTATACAGTGCACAACCTTGTAATGTTGGCGCAGTTGAACAACTTCTGGATGGACTTCCGCAGCTTGGAAGAAAAGATAAAGCCAAGCTAGAAAGATCACTGTCTCTACAGGAGTTAAGTAAAGCGGTACAGCAACAATCCACTGGAAAAACACCAGGATTAGATGGCCTGACACCAGAGTTTTTTAAATTTTTTTGGTCCATTATAGGACAAGATTTGCATGCTGTGTTTCTTGAAAGCTTCGAGTCAAAAATTTTACCTCTCAGCTGTAGAAGAGCAGTTGTGACTCTCTTACCTAAGAAAGGAGATCTAGGCTTACTCAAGAATTGGCGACCTGTCTCCCTGTTAGGAACAGATTACAAGATTCTTTCGAAGGCTTTAACAAATCGTTTGAAGAAGTTTTTAGCATCAATTATTCATGGAGATCAATCGTACTGTATTCCAAAAAGATCCATATTTGACAATCTTTTCCTTGTGCGTGATATGTTGTATTTGACTGAAGTGAGTAAATCAAATCTTGGTCTTGTGTGTTTGGATCAAGAAAAGGCCTTCGATAAAGTAGATCATAAGTATTTATTTAAAACGCTTGAAAGTTTTGGCTTTGGGAATCAATTCACGTCATGGATAAAACTTTTGTATAAGGATGTGTACAGTATGCTGAAGGTTAACGGAACTTTGACAAGACCTTTTTCAGTGCAAAGAGGAGTGAGGCAAGGCTGCAGTTTATCCGGCCTCTTGTACACAATATCAATTGAACCGCTGTTAAGGATGTTGAGAGAGAAGTTGCAAGGAGTGAATTTTTCACCATTTCATCTCTCACATGTACCAACGGTGAAATTAACAGCTTATGCTGATGATATCACAGTCATTATTAGATCTCAAGATGATGTTGAACATTTGTTTTCATGTCTGAACATTTTTCAGAAGGCATCTTCTGCACGAGTCAATTGGGAAAAAACGGACACCCTGTTATTGGGTCATTGGTTAGATCAGAGCCCACCTCAGCTTCCACACCAGTGTCCCTGGAACAAAGAGGGTGTCAAGATACTTGGTTTGTTTTTTGGAACTGAACAATACATGAAAAAGAATTGGGAAGGACTCATAGAGAAGGTGACCGGAAAACTGCAAAGATGGAAATGGATTCAGGCTCGGCTTTCGTACAGAGGCAGAGTATTAGTAGTGAACAATCTTGCTGCCTCAATGCTGTGGCATCGTCTGACAGTATTGGATCCTCCAAAAGACCTCTTGTTAAAACTTCAAAAAGTTTTTGTGGACTTTTTTTGGGGTGGCCATTACTGGCTTCCCCCTGGAGTACTTTGTCTTCCTGTTAGCGAGGGTGGTCAAGGGTTAATTCATCTGACCTCTAAGGTGAAAGCCATGAGGTTACAAACTGCTCAGAAGTTACTCTATTCCTCGGACTCTGCACCATGGATTAGTTTTGGCCTTGCAATTTTACAAACAAAAAACAAGATGGGGTTTGATAAACAATTGTTTCTAATTTCAGAAAATAATGTCAAAGATGAATCTATCATAAAGTTTTATCAATCTGTTTTCGAAGCTTGGAGGTATCTTAAGTTAGAGCGAAGAGAACATTTTGGGTTTGAAGAACCACTTTTTTTTAATCCATGGTTTTGCCAAAAGGACATCTTGTCTGATACCGATATTTCTAATTGTGTTTCAGCAGGAGTAACTAAAGTTGGAGATTTGTTGGATTTATCAAAGAGAGAGTGGCTTTCAGTACAGGTTTTCACTAAGAAGATAGGAAGTAGGTCAGAGAGAATAGTGGGGAATATTTTAAAGAGGTTGAAAACATCTTTTCCTAAACCTTTACAAGAGTTTACAACAAATTTTATGTCTGACAATTTTATAAAGGTACCTTTTCCAGAGTTGTATGTAACTCCAAAGATAGATCAGCATAGAAATGATAATGGCGATGATGCAAATATGTTGCTGTCTTTCAAAGGTTTACAAAGTCTTCCTTTTTCTATGGCAAGCAAACAAAATTTATATAATATTTGTGTAAAGTCTTTTTTTGTTGGACAGTTAGGAGAGAGAAGAGATACAAAATGGAGAACTTATTTTTCTTTACTTGAAAGTAAATCACCTTCTTGGCGTTCCTTGTATAAAAATCCTCTACCAAAGAGGTCTGGTGACTTACAGTGGCGAATCTTGCACTGTTCTTTGGCAACAAAAGTGTTTTTGTTTAAATGTAAATTTTCAGATTCTTCGCTTTGTATTGTGTGTCAAAAACCTGAGACAGTGTTTCATATTTTTTGTGAATGTTGTAAATTATTTCCTTTGTTTAATATTTTAGATGGAATTTTTAATCGGTTAGGTTTAAATTTTTCAAAAATAATGTTTATATATGGATATGAATATTCTCGTAATAAGAAAGAGGTTTGCACATTCTTAAACTTTTTACTTGGACAAGCAAAGTTGGCAATTTGGAAGGCTTATAAAATTGGAATGGAAGGTCAGGAAGTAAGTATGGTCAATTTGTTTAAAGCCCTGGTGGAATCTAGAATTTGTCTAGAATATGAATATTATCGAGCAAATAGTGATGAACTAATATTTCGGAGTAAGTGGTGTTTAAATAAAGGTTTGGTTTTCGTAGAAGATGAAAACCTAATTTTTAATTGGGAATAGTTTTAAAAAGATGATTTATTTGTTTTTGTGAAAGTGTTTTTCAATGTTAAAATAAATAGCTTTTAAAAGTCAAAAAAAGTCTCTCTCTCTCTTTCTCTTTCCAGGCAAAATAAGGCTTGCTATCTTATTGATGAGAACATACCTGTGAGGTGTGGGTGAGAGCCACAAAGAACTCTTCGACGTTCTGGAAAGAGTTGCCGTTCTCCAGACGCTCAAAGACCATGTTAATCAGAGCTGCGCTGTTCAGCGCTCCAGACTCTAGCGTCAGTTGAGCGACCTGAGAGGTGCTGAGAACGTCCAGTGCCTCAAACTAAAGGGGAGGAAACAACAAAATCATTAGAAATAACACAGACGGCCAAAACAGTCATGGGAACAACTGGGAAGCACGCCGGCCCGCTTACGCTGTGGAAGCCCGTGTTGATCTCACGCAGGTCTTTGTAATCCACATAGATGGAGAATTTGCCGAAGCTCTCCTCAAGCCAAGCACTCAGGCTGCTGGTGTCGGACCCGCAAGTGGAGCCTGCAAGGATGACGCACAGGAAACGCTCATTAGGAGGCGCAGACATTCACAGACCCAAAGCAGCGCGGCCTTCTGGCGCACAACACGAAACAACGCCACCCTCGCTGGACCTACCCGAGGCGTGTCTCTGCTTCAGGTAGCCCAAGAGGACTGGGGCGAGCTCCTGCTGTCTCAGCGAAGTCATCTGGTCAAAGACGCTGCTCAGAGCCCCAACGCTACAGTGCAAAGATCAAAACACATGGTAAGGACGATGCCTCATTAGCGTAGATTTTCACCACCCGCTCAACTTGCTTTAGAAACGCCCTGGCGTTCCTTTCAACGGTGCTATGAGACGCGCGTTACAGGGCGGTCGCAAACTTCGGCAGCGCTACGTACATGATGTGGTATTCGCTGCAGTCGGTGTATGATGTAGCTGTCTGGAGCATCTCTGCAGTCAAGCTGGGAAGGAGAAGAGTCAGTTTGACCGTGAACCAGGAAACCCAGTCGTCGGTCGCAAAGTCGGCAAAGTGAAGGCTGATGACGGCGAAGGTTCGATTCATCATGATGTCCCTCACCACAGGGTTGACGTCCAAATCCTAGAGGGAATGAGGGAATGACACATGGTTCACTTAAATCCGATGCAATTTGGTTTCAGACGGAAGTATTCAACAGACTCTGCCTGTTGCTGCTTCCTGGAAACTGTCAGGGCATATGTGGATCAGGGAGGGGTGGTGGGAGCGGTCTTCCTTGATCTGTGTAAAGCTTTTGACACAGTCAATTATCAAATACTCTATAGTAAATTAAATCAATATAGTCTCTCTGAGCACACCCAAAAATGGATAAGATCTTATTTGAGTGACCGAAAACAGTGTGTACGAGTAAATAACATCCAATCTGCGTTCAGAGCCACCTCAATGGGAGTGCCGCAAGGGTCTATTTTGGGACCTTTGCTTTTTAGCATTTATATAAATGACCTCCCTACAGTGTGCTCTGACGTTGACGTGATTATGTACGCTGATGATACGGTTATCTTTACTTTTGGGAAAAACGAGCTGGAGGTTGCTGATAAATTATCAAAAGAGATGAAAAAAGTTGTAGAATGGTTGCAGATGTCATGTCTGACTTTAAATGTTGATAAAACAGTTTCAATGTTATTTTCAAATAAACATAAATTACAACAAACTCTAGAAATTCAAGTAAATGGACAAAAAATTAAAAATGTAAACGAAATAAAATATTTAGGTCTAATACTTGATTCGAACCTTGGTTTTAAAAGTCATATAAAAAAACTTGGAAATAAAGTGAAATTTAATTTGATGAATTATAAACATATTAGAAATTCATTAAATACAGAGGCCTCAAATACCAGTCTCAACACTATGATTGTTCCACATTTTTTGTATTGCATGTCTAGTTGGTCTCAGGCGTGTAAAACATCGTTAAAACCACTTGAATCATTATATAAAAGGGCCATAAAAATTCATGATAAAAAACCTCGATTATATCATCACTGTAAAGTACAAAGTAAATATAATTTTCTGAGTTTCGAAAATCTTATTAAATATAATCAAATTTCTGCTTTGTTTAAAATAATCCATAATATCGCTGCTCCCCCTTTGAAAAAAAATTTCACACTAAATTCAGAGAGAATCTCAAGAACCACACGGTCGACAGTCAGAGGAGAGTGCAGCGTTACAAGATGTAAAACTGCATATGGTCAACAATCTTTCTCTTATAAAGCAGCGAGCCTTTGGAACACTCTTCCAAACTAAATTATTTCATGCACAAATTATTGTACTTTTACACGCCTGACCAAACAGTGGTTATTATCAAAGCAAATTTGTATGCATTAAATGACTGTGATATGAACGCTGTAAACTGTGAGTGAGTGAATTGAATGATGATAGAAAGTGCTTTTATGATGTGAGCTTCTATGTATTTTTCTGTATATATTTGATAAGCTTTTGTAAGTGTAACAACAACCTGTCCAGGGACTGCGGGTGGAAATTAGCATTTTTGCTATAACCTGGCACATGACATATTTTCTTATTTTAGACTAATGTTGTTTGTGCATTGTCCCTGATCAAATAAATAAAATTTAAAAAAAAAAAAAAAAAAAAAAAA
>JAMKFB010000110.1:88262-109006 GCA_036247105.1 Cirrhinus mrigala
AGAGAGAGAGAGACTTTTTTTGACTTTTAAAAGCTATTTATTTTAACATTGAAAAACACTTTCACAAAAACAAATAAATCATCTTTTTAAAACTATTCCCAATTAAAAATTAGGTTTTCATCTTCTACGAAAACCAAACCTTTATTTAAACACCACTTACTCCGAAATATTAGTTCATCACTATTTGCTCGATAATATTCATATTCTAGACAAATTCTAGATTCCACCAGGGCTTTAAACAAATTGACCATACTTACTTCCTGACCTTCCATTCCAATTTTATAAGCCTTCCAAATTGCCAACTTTGCTTGTCCAAGTAAAAAGTTTAAGAATGTGCAAACCTCTTTCTTATTACGAGAATATTCATATCCATATATAAACATTATTTTTGAAAAATTTAAACCTAACCGATTAAAAATTCCATCTAAAATATTAAACAAAGGAAATAATTTACAACATTCACAAAAAATATGAAACACTGTCTCAGGTTTTTGACACACAATACAAAGCGAAGAATCTGAAAATTTACATTTAAACAAAAACACTTTTGTTGCCAAAGAACAGTGCAAGATTCGCCACTGTAAGTCACCAGACCTCTTTGGTAGAGGATTTTTATACAAGGAACGCCAAGAAGGTGATTTACTTTCAAGTAAAGAAAAATAAGTTCTCCATTTTGTATCTCTTCTCTCTCCTAACTGTCCAACAAAAAAAGACTTTACACAAATATTATATAAATTTTGTTTGCTTGCCATAGAAAAAGGAAGACTTTGTAAACCTTTGAAAGACAGCAACATATTTGCATCATCGCCATTATCATTTCTATGCTGATCTATCTTTGGAGTTACATACAACTCTGGAAAAGGTACCTTTATAAAATTGTCAGACATAAAATTTGTTGTAAACTCTTGTAAAGGTTTAGGAAAAGATGTTTTCAACCTCTTTAAAATATTCCCCACTATTCTCTCTGACCTACTTCCTATCTTCTTAGTGAAAACCTGTACTGAAAGCCACTCTCTCTTTGATAAATCCAACAAATCTCCAACTTTAGTTACTCCTGCTGAAACACAATTAGAAATATCGGTATCAGACAAGATGTCCTTTTGGCAAAACCATGGATTAAAAAAAAGTGGTTCTTCAAACCCAAAATGTTCTCTTCGCTCTAACTTAAGATACCTCCAAGCTTCGAAAACAGATTGATAAAACTTTATGATAGATTCATCTTTGACATTATTTTCTGAAATTAGAAACAATTGTTTATCAAACCCCATCTTGTTTTTTGTTTGTAAAATTGCAAGGCCAAAACTAATCCATGGTGCAGAGTCCGAGGAATAGAGTAACTTCTGAGCAGTTTGTAACCTCATGGCTTTCACCTTAGAGGTCAGATGAATTAACCCTTGACCACCCTCGCTAACAGGAAGACAAAGTACTCCAGGGGGAAGCCAGTAATGGCCACCCCAAAAAAAGTCCACAAAAACTTTTTGAAGTTTTAACAAGAGGTCTTTTGGAGGATCCAATACTGTCAGACGATGCCACAGCATTGAGGCAGCAAGATTGTTCACTACTAATACTCTGCCTCTGTACGAAAGCCGAGCCTGAATCCATTTCCATCTTTGCAGTTTTCCGGTCACCTTCTCTATGAGTCCTTCCCAATTCTTTTTCATGTATTGTTCAGTTCCAAAAAACAAACCAAGTATCTTGACACCCTCTTTGTTCCAGGGACACTGGTGTGGAAGCTGAGGTGGGCTCTGATCTAACCAATGACCCAATAACAGGGTGTCCGTTTTTTCCCAATTGACTCGTGCAGAAGATGCCTTCTGAAAAATGTTCAGACATGAAAACAAATGTTCAACATCATCTTGAGATCTAATAATGACTGTGATATCATCAGCATAAGCTGTTAATTTCACCGTTGGTACATGTGAGAGATGAAATGGTGAAAAATTCACTCCTTGCAACTTCTCTCTCAACATCCTTAACAGCGGTTCAATTGATATTGTGTACAAGAGGCCGGATAAACTGCAGCCTTGCCTCACTCCTCTTTGCACTGAAAAAGGTCTTGTCAAAGTTCCGTTAACCTTCAGCATACTGTACACATCCTTATACAAAAGTTTTATCCATGACGTGAATTGATTCCCAAAGCCAAAACTTTCAAGCGTTTTAAATAAATACTTATGATCTACTTTATCGAAGGCCTTTTCTTGATCCAAACACACAAGACCAAGATTTGATTTACTCACTTCAGTCAAATACAACATATCACGCACAAGGAAAAGATTGTCAAATATGGATCTTTTTGGAATACAGTACGATTGATCTCCATGAATAATTGATGCTAAAAACTTCTTCAAACGATTTGTTAAAGCCTTCGAAAGAATCTTGTAATCTGTTCCTAACAGGGAGACAGGTCGCCAATTCTTGAGTAAGCCTAGATCTCCTTTCTTAGGTAAGAGAGTCACAACTGCTCTTCTACAGCTGAGAGGTAAAATTTTTGACTCGAAGCTTTCAAGAAACACAGCATGCAAATCTTGTCCTATAATGGACCAAAAAAATTTAAAAAACTCTGGTGTCAGGCCATCTAATCCTGGTGTTTTTCCAGTGGATTGTTGCTGTACCGCTTTACTTAACTCCTGTAGAGACAGTGATCTTTCTAGCTTGGCTTTATCTTTTCTTCCAAGCTGCGGAAGTCCATCCAGAAGTTGTTCAACTGCGCCAACATTACAAGGTTGTGCACTGTATAAATCTTCATAAAACTGTAAAACTTGTGAAATTATTTCTTTCTTTTCAGTTATTCCTTTTCCGTTTGACATTTTTAGATAATTAATATTCTTCTTTTCTTTAATCTTCTTCTCTAATGAAAAAAAGAAATTTGTTGAAGAATCCATACTGTTAAGCTGAAGAAATTTCCCACGAACAGATGTATTATGACTTCTTTCTTCATACAAGTTCTTGAGAAGCAAATTATAATTTTCAAGCATTTTTGCAGTTTCTGTATCTTCACCCACGCCAATAGAACTGCTTAACTTAAGAATTTGTTGTTCCAAAAACTTTACTTTCTCTCTCATCTCAATTATGCGATTCTTTGTGTACTGTTGACAAAAAATTTGAATCTGCACTTTTCCGATGTCCCACCACTGGCTTAACGTTTTATACTGTAACTTTCTCTCTCTCCATTCTCTCCAAAATTGAGAAAAAAACTCTGTGAAAGATTTATCTTGTAACAGTCTATTATTAAACCGCCAGTAATTACGGTAAGACATAGTCTGTGTTACTGACATAGTTACAGCAATATAGTGATGATCAGAAAGTGCTATTGGCGAAATAAAACTATTAAAAAATCTTCCTCTATTGCCCTTTTGAACATAGATTCTATCAAGTCGTGCACCAGAAACTGTATTATCATTAATCTTTAACCATGTATATTGTTTATCACTAGGAAAAGCTTCTCTCCATACATCAACAAGATTATGAAACTGGATCACGGTTTTGAGAGTTTCAGCCGAATTTAAATGAGGCTCAATGTGATTCCTATCCATAGTATAATCAAGAGTACAATTAAAATCACCAGCTAAAAAAATTATTCTATTATTTGAAATCTCTGAAATAACACTTTTTAGCTTCTTAAAAAAATTAACTCTTTCTATACCAACATTTGGGGCATACACATTAATAAGGGAAAAAAATAATTCAAATAATTTAAACTCTAACATTTGCATTCTGCCAGGTATAATTTCCGTAACTTTATGATCCTGAATTTGTAAATCTCCTGAAATAAGAAAAGCTACTCCAGCGCTAACATTTGATCCATGGCTAAAGAAGGACTGACCTCTCCACTCACTCATCCATTGTGCCTGATTATTCCCATCTGTGTGTGTTTCTTGCAGAAAAACTATATTTGTTTTTTTTAGAACTATCAAATCAAACAAAGCAGTCCTTTTTTCAGCACTACGACATCTATTAATATTCAAAGATCCAAAGTTTAAGGATGTCATAATGCTCACTATAAATAAAAGAACAACTAATATCGAGCAAGAAGCTGTATAGTTTTCCCTCCTCATTCTATAATAATTATACTTTTTTTTCTTCGCGGTTTGTCATACTTTTCACCTTTGTTATGATTTTCTTAAGGCGATATCGCTTCTGTCTATTGAGTTCATCAAAAGTTGCTTTTCTCATTGCAACTTTACAAGACATCAGAAAGCGCTTCAAATCTGGAAAGAAAGTCTCAATTTGGGGTTTACGAACTCCCTTGGTTTCATCAAGAAATTCATTTATTTGTTTTACCGTATAGAGCTTCGGAGTAAATGATTCTGTTTTTTCAGCATCCTCTCCATCCGACAGACTGCCTAAACTCTCTAGATCATTGTCTGAATCATTTTCAGAATGAACATATTCTGAACTCATAGTGGACATCTGAGAACAGCTTTCTATAGCTGCCTCATTTCCACCATCTACTTCAGTGTCGTCTATTCCTTGTTCTTTTCCTGATCGTTTATCATCTTTGTTTACAGTTGACGTGGGTTTTTCTCCGACATCAACTTGATTTTCGATCACCTCATTACTGACATTATTTTTTACACTTTTATTTAATGTTACATCGATTTGATTTGCGGGCGCTGTTTCTACCGCAGGAATATGTTCGTTTTCCCGAGTGACATTTTGTTCAATTATTTCTGAATGAGACGGCTCGTCCACTTGTTTGTTTGGGCACGTTTGTCTTACATGTCCTAATTCCCCACAAAAAAAGCACCTCATTTGATCCGAACTAATAAAGATTGTATAATCTTTACCCTCATTTTTAAGTTTCACGGCCAAATTAAGCGGGTCTTGCTGCTCATTTAATATCATGTACGTATATCGCCGAAAAGACATAACGTGCTTGATATCTGGATTTTTCAAACCTAACGGGATCATCTTAATAGGTGCTGTTAGTTTGCCGTATCTCTCCAGCACTTCTTGAATAACTTCGTTCTTGATGAACGGTGGAACATTCGAAAGTACTATTTTCTTTGATGGACTCGATAGTGGCAATACCGGTAAGAACGTGTCATTAATCGTGATTCCGCGTTCAATCAGATCATCAACCATTTTAACATCAGTGAGGAAAACAACGACAGATTTATTCATTCTAGAAGCGGACTTAATGTTTAAGCCACCTACCTGTCGACTAACTGCAATCAACACATCTTCCACAGATATGGAATCATCAGGCATACACTTCAATCCATGTTTTAGAGTCAAGCGTGAGAAATCTCCGCTTGACCCCATCTGCTCGATTTCGCCGACCTTAGTCAGCGCCCAAACCAATCTAATCTTTAACTAAACCTTCAAAACAATCAAACAAACAAACAAAACAACAACAACAACAAAAAAAGAAAAATATAATAAATGAAACAAACTCTCAAAAGTGTGCTCCAAAACTCTAAGCTCCTCCCACTACCCACAATCCCACGAGAGAGAGAGAGAGAGAGAGAGAGAGAGAGGAAAAAAAAAACAAAAAACATTTGAAAGCGCAACCGTGACACGGTTCCTCATGTGACAGTCGCTTTTTGTGTGTCATTCCCTCTAGGATTTGGACATCAACCCTGCGGTGAGGGACATCATGACGAATCGAACCTTCGCCGTCATCAGCCTTCACTTTGCCGACTTTGCGACCGACGACTGGGTTTCCTGGTTCACGGTCAAACTGACTCTTCTCCTTCCCAGCTTGACTGCAGAGATGCTCCAGACAGCTACATCATACACCGACTGCAGCGAATACCACATCATGTACGTAGCGCTGCAGAAGTTTGCGACCGCCCTGTAACGCGCGTCTCATAGCACCGTTGAAAGGAACGCCAGGGCGTTTCTAAAGCAAGATGAGCGGGTGGTGAAAATCTACGCTAATGAGGCATCGTCCTTACCATGTGTTTTGATCTTTGCACTGTAGCGTTGGGGCTCTGAGCAGCGTCTTTGACCAGATGACTTCGCTGAGACAGCAGGAGCTCGCCTCAGTCCTCTTGGGCTACCTGAAAGTCAATAATGAAACAGGTAAGTCATTTATTTTTAACAGTGTGTTTTTTGAATGCAGTTGAATAGGCATTATTAATCCAATTCATATATCATTCTTTCTCTTTCATAATTTATTTTATTCATATTTTTAAACTGTATTCCAATAATTTCAAATGTTTTTAACACTGATTTCTTGTCTGTATTTTTAATGTTTCAAAGAAAATCATGAAAAGTTATAGCCTGTTGGCAATACACATTTGTTTATTTGAGATATTTGCTAATAAAATGCAAATAGTATGAAATAAATTAAGATGTTTATTTTGTATTTAGCTTGCCAAGTGGATTCCACAATTGATTCTTCATGGATATCTATCAACTTTGGTCGTTTTTCCAAACACATCACATATTCTAATTTAAAGGAGATGAAAATCAATGGGGTAATTACCTTTATCCTCAATTATTTTACCCTGTCTGGATAAGTATCATGACCTGTTTTTGTTATTTCTTTTAGATGACAGTTCTAAATTCGCTCCCAGCAACACTGAAGGCAGAATTAATCTTTGATCCATCTAATGGTGTACTTCAGAATGAAACTCTCATGAAGATGGTTTTCTGCTCTATTCTGATATCTCCAGATGATGGACAGCTTGAACAGTTCTTTACAGCTTTTACTTACATCACAACAAAGGTGAACAGTGTTACTTCTTACAGGTTTTTGGTTTACTCTATTTAAATTTATTTTATGAATAAACTATGAATTATTTAGGCAGAGACTTTCTTAGGGGAAAGCGATCCTTAAAAGCATCATAAAAATAAAACATGCTTTTTAAGATTATATGAAATATTTTGTTCATTTTTTTTTTCTTTTGTCTAAATTTCAGAGAAATATCACAATAATTGAAAACACAGCTGTCCGAGACACAATGCTGAACCTAACTTTGATGGCTCTTGCTCCCAAATTCCCCCTCTTCAAAACCAGCGACTATATGTTGTGGTTCCAAATAAATCTTCTTGTACTGCTGGCCAGTTTTCGTCCATCAGATTTGGTGGTGATCCCCACAAACCTCAGCTGTGACTCTTACGATGCAATGTGTGTGATTTGATTAAATTTCATTTATCATGGTATGAGTCAGCATGCAAAAATACATTATTATTATTATTTATTTATTTATTTATTTTTTGTAATTTTAAACAGATTGAAAGGCTTAGAAAATGCTTTGGCAATTATACCATCTGAATTTCTAGAGGACCTGAAGACAAGCAAAGAAATTCTTATTCTTTCACAAACTAAAGGTTTGTAATAGCCTAGTAGTAGTAGTTGTTTTTTTTTTTTTTTTTTTTTTTTTGTATGTTCATTAAACAAGTTATTCATTCATTCATTCATTTATTCATTCATTCATTCATTCATTCATTTATTCATTTATTTATTCATTCATTCATTTATTCATTCATTTATTCATTTATTCATTCATTTATTCATTTATTCATTTATTCATTTATTCATTTATTCATTTATTTATTCATTCATTCATTTATTGCATGTGCCATAGGTTGTCCTCAGAAAAATACTCCCTTACCAATGACAACCACAGATGCTGATTCCATAACTTGGGCTGTCCCTACGGATTCCTCAACAACTGCAATTTCCACTGATCCATCTAGTACAGTCCCTGTTCATTTTTCAAGCCAAACTGTTTCTTCTGTAATATTTGCAAACTCAACAGACTCTAAATATGTCACTACTGCAACTACATCTTCAATGTCAACCACTCAACTGTCAACTAAGGCCTTCACAGGTCCAGCAGTGGCAGGCGAAGTATTTGTCATTCTGCAGATCCGTTTACATATACAGTATGTTGATGCTTACAATAATCCTGCTTTACTGGAGTATCAGACTCTGTCCAGAAACATCACAATGGAGGTACTCTTTATTTTCAGCTTTGCTGTAGTAATATTAAAATAGTCCTTTTGCTTAATTTCGCCCAAATAATTTTGATAATGAGATGTATGTGTATGTTATAACACACACATCTCTGTTTCTTTTCTTTTCTCTTTAGCTGAATCGCTTCTACTTGAAAGTGTATGAGCCACGCTTTCTTAGATGCTACTTGCTGAGATTCTGGTACAAGACTTTCATATATGATATCAAACTGTTTTACTCAAAAAGTTATTCTTAGGTGTGTTGAGCAAGAAATGTAATATTCAGAATCCTGTTCCAAACACAGCAGTCTATCAAAATGTTTATTAATTTTTATTAATTAAAAAGTGCAAAGTACAGTAAAAAGAAAAATAGACCAGTGAGCAGATGTTTTAGCCTATGGCTTTAATTGCAAGTTGAGACCAGCTTAATGCTCATTAACATCAAGGATAATTTCCAATTGTACTTCCAGTCCTTACAACATTAAATGTAAATCTTTCACATATCCACACACTTCAAAAACATACAAAATAAAAAAAAAAGATATATATATTACTTTTAAGGTGAGACACTGCAGGTGAATAGGGTTAAAAAAAAAAAAATAAATAAATAAAATTAATAATAATAATTATCACCTCACTTACCCAGTTGATTGATTACATTGATAATTGCTACTTTTGTAAAATTTTAGGTTTAAATACGCAAATGAGGCATTATTTAATGAAATATGCGCTATTTTGCATAACTCTTTGCTGCATATTCGTCATAGATATCAATTTTGTAAGAAGGAGCACAATTAAGCAGACACATATTTTCTAAAATTGTAGACATAAACGGAAGATTAGAAATGGGTCTAATTTGCCAGTTCACTAGGGTCTAGATGTGTTTTCTTAAGAGGCTTAATAAACACCAGCTTGAACGGTTTTGGGATGTGACCTAGAGATAATGATGAGTTTACAATATTGAGAAGTGGTTCTTTTGCTACAGGTAACAACTCTTTCAATAATTTAGTAGGTACATGATCTAATAGGCATGTTGTTGGTTTAGACGCAGTGATAAGTTTATTTAGCTCTTCCTGTCCTATAGTTATAAAGCACTGCAGTTTTTCTTTGGGTGTAACGGAAGAAGCTGAGGCATTAGACGCTGTAGAATCTACATTCAATATTGTATTTCTGAAGTTATCCATTTTATCAGTGAAGAAATTCAAGAAGTCATTACTATTAAACGGTAAGAGAATATTTGGATCGGGTGGCGTCTGTTTTTATTTATTTTTTTTTTTTTTTGAATTGTAGAACGATTCCAACTTACCACTGTTGTTTGATGAACTTGTGAAAACTGAGCAGGGGGAGAAACCCCTAGATTTGTTAATCTAGCCACTGTTCTAAATAAAAAGATGTGCTTTAAGATTAGGTGACGCATAGTTACATTTGTGGTTAAGGGTGGCCACATATTGAATTATGGTAATGCTTTACTTTTACTGTCCAAATGGATATTTAAATCCAAAAATTTAAGAGCAAGCAACCTGAATTTTCATTATAGTAATTTAGAAAATTTTACACAAATAACATTAATGACAAATATGTTTTTCTCTAGGCCTGGGTCTGTGGGTGTGGATGTGCAACTTATTTTTAAAAATGACACCGGGCTTCCAAATACAACAAGCATTGAAGACGAACTTAAGTCAGCAGTTGTTGAATCAAAAGTGTTTCTTGACATTATTCCTTCCAGCATCATTGTTGGTGAGTTCCTCATTCTCTAAAACTGTTTAAATGTAGGTAATGTTTTTGCTATTATTTTTCCTGCAGTGGCTTATTTATGCTCATTGTCATGTTGTTTCAGTGAGACAAGATGGTTCAACCTTGACCACTAGACAAACCCAGTCATCACAAAATGTTCTGATTATGCAAACATCAAGTACCTGGACTCCTAATGTTCCTATCCTCTCTGCAGTTCCTACTCAGAAATCAAGCACAACTGCTTCTACTGGAACATTAAGCACAGCAGACTCTGCTCATCTATCACACACTTCTCCCTATGGACATTCAAGCACTGGGAATTCTACAAATCATTCAAACACAACTGCTCTTACTGATCCCTCAAGCATTACAGTTTTAAGTAATCAAACAAGTCCATCTGTTGGGTCAAGTACTAAAGTTCATATTGATCGATCAAGCACAATTTTTTATACCGGAACCTCGACCATTGCAGTTCCTACTGATCTGTCAAGCACAACTGCTCCTACTGGTCCCATCACAACGTCATATTCTTCAGATTCAAAGGCATCTCTTCCTGCTGGTTTTACAACTGCTTCAGTTCCTACTGATAAATCACACTCAGTTGTTGTTCCTGCTACCTCAACCATCAAAGTTCTTACACATCTTGCAAGCTCGACTCTTCGTAGTAATATTTCAAGCACTGCAGTTCCCACTGATAAACAAAGAGCAACAATTCATACTGAAACCTCAACCACTGTGGTTCCTGCTGATCTGTCAAGCACACTTTTACCTACTGGTTTTACAGACACTGCAGTCACTACCGGTTCATCACTAACAGCTGGTTCATCAAACACAACAGGTGACACTCATCTGTCAGGTATTTTGTCTGCCAGTGGTCCCATACTCACTGCAGTTCCTACTCAGAAATCAAGCACAACTGCTTCTCCTGGAACATTAAGCACAGCAGACTCTGCTCATCTATCACACACTGCTCCCAATGGACATTCAAGCACTGGGAATTCTACAAATCATTCAAACACAACTGCTCTTACTGATCCCTCAGTCACTGAAGTCTTAAATAATCAAACAAGTCCAACTGTTGGGTCAAGTACTAAAGTTCATATTGAGCAATCAAGCACAACTGCTCATACCGGAACCTCGACCACTGCAGTTCCTACTGATCTGTCACAAACAACTGCTCCTACTGGTCCCATCACAACGTCATATTCTTCAGATTTGTCAAAGCAGTCTTTTCCTGCTGGTTTCACAACTGCTTCAGTTCCTACTGATAAATCACACTCAGTTGTTCCTCCTGCTACCTCAACCACCAAAGTCCTTACATATCTTTCAAGGACAACTCTTAGTAGTGATGTTTCAAGTAATGCAGTTCCCACTGATAGACAAAGAGCAACAATTCATACTGTAACCTCAATCACTGTAGTTCCTGCTGATCTGTCAAGCACACTATTACCTACTGGTTTTACAGACACTGCAGTCGCTACCAATCCATCACTAACAGCTGGTTCATCAAACACAACAGGTGACACTCATCTGTCAGGTACTTTGCCTGCCAATGGTCCCATACTCTCTGCAGTTCCTACTCAGAAATCAAGCACAACTGCTTCTCCTGATACATTAAGCACAGCAGACTCTGCTCCTCTATCACACACTGCTCCCAATGGACATTCAAGCACTGGGAATTCTACAAATCATTCAAACACAACTGCTCTTACTGATCCCTCAGTCACTGAAGTTTTAAATAATCAAACAAGTCCAACTGTTGGGTCAAGTACTAAAGTTCATATTGAGCAATCAAGCACAACTGCTCATACCGGAACCTCGACCACTGCAGTTCCTACTGATCTGTCACAAACAACTGCTCCTACTGGTCCCATCACAACTACATATTCTTCAGATTCAAAGCAATCTTTTCCTGCTGGTTTCACAACTGCTTCAGTTCCTTCTGATAAATCACACTCAGTTGTTCCTCCTGCTACCTCAACCACCAACGTCCTTACACATCTTTCAAAGACAACTCTTAGATGTAATGTTTCAAGCAATGCAGTTCCCACTGATAGACAAAGCACAACAATTCATACTGAAACAGCTGGTTCATCAAACACAACAGGTGACATTCATCTGTCAGGTACGTTGTCTCCAAATGGTCCCATGCTCTCTGCAGTTCCTACTCAGAAATCAAGCACAACTTCTCCTTTTGGAACATTAAAAACAGCAGACCCTGCTCATCTATCACACACTGCTCCCTATGGACATTTAAGCACTAGGGATCTTACCAATCATTCAAACACAACTGCTATTACTGATCCCTCAAACACTGTAGTTTTAAAAAATCAAACAAGTCCAACTATTGGATCAAGCACAACTATTCATACTGAAACCTCAACCACTGTAGTTCCTGCTGATCTGTCAAGCACACTAATACATACTAGTTTTTCAGACACTGCAGTCGCTAACGGTCCATCAGTCTCAACAGTTTCCCCTGGTCCTTCAAACAATGCAGTTTCTGCCAGTCTATCAAGCGCAACTAATTCTAATTATTCTTCAAACAATGCAGGACCTACAAATCAACCAAGCACAACTGTTAATACTGGAACCTCAAACACAGTGACAACCTATCCATCAAGTACAAGTATTCTGCCTGCTAAGTTCAACACCACAGTCTCTACTAATCTTTCAAGCAAAGCCATTTCTAATCATTATCCAAATACAACAATTTCAACCAATACACCAGTCGCAACTGCTTCAGATGGCCATTTAAACAATGCAGTTCATAATGTTTTATCAAACACAACTATTTCTGCTGGATTGTCAAACAGTGTACATCGTACAGATGTATCAAGCACAACTGTTCTTTCTAGTCTATCTGCCACTACAATGTCTGTATCCCGTGCAGCTGGTAATCATATCACCACATCTGTAATATTTGCAAACTCGACACACTCTAAAGTTCTCACCACCGCCTTAACCACATCTTCACTGCAAACCACTCATCTATCAACTAAAGCCTCCACAGGTTCAGCAGTGCCAGGCGAGGGATTTGTTATTCTGCAGATCCGCTTACAGAGGCAATACATTGATGCTTACAATAATCCTGCTTCTATGGAGTATCAGATTCTGTCAAGAAACATCACTATTGAGGTTGTCTAAGAAATATTTTTATTTTATATAATAGTTTTTTCTTAATACTGTCCAACATCTGTGAGTTTAGTGTAATATTTTTTTTTTTTTTTTTTTTCTTTTTGTGTTTCTGTAGCTCAATCGAGTCTACCGGGAAATTTATGGGACCCGCTTCCTTAGATGCTACGTGATCAGATTCTGGTAGCAAACCTTTCTTTCTTTCTTTCTTTCTTTCTTTCTAGTGTGGTGTTACCCAATAGAGAAATCATCCCAGAAGTCTCCTGCAAGCACGAACATGGAGAATATAGACAGGAAGATGTATGGTGAAAGGGTCATCACAAAGATGCTGCAGAGGGGGGATAGTCAAAACAGTATCATGTTAACAAATTTTGTAAATTACTGCAGCAAGAGAAAAAAAGAAAATGCAGAAGAAAAATATGACTGACTTCTTTGGAGTCTTATATACAGTATATAATCTAAATTATATAGTTTTCATATGGTGATATGGTATATTTATGTTAGCGTACTGGTATATGTGGGTAAAGCTGATTGGGGGGTGTGGATAATGGAGTTTGTGGTGGTCTCTACTGTTACATCCCCACCAATATCAAAAGCAAGCCTACACCCTTGTACCTTGTAGTGTGTGCGGTGCGTGTGAGACCAGGAGAATTGCTGCTGTAATCAGAAACAAAGGAAGAACCAACAAAATATTATTAACTGATTATTGTAGTTAATGTATGGTTTATTTTCTTTCATTTTAATACCTTTTTAATAGCTTAACCTAAAAGCAAGAGCAAGTTGTCAGAATCAAGCCTACACCTTTATTGTAGTAGTTTCGGTATTGTCTAACATTGTTGAATTTTTTTTTCAGGCCTGGGTCGGTGGGTGTGGATACAGAACTTATTTTTAAAAACCAGACTGTGCTTCCAAATGCAACAAGCATTGAAGAATCTCTAACGACAGCAATTGCTGAATCAAAAGTGTTCCTTGGTGTGATTCCTTCCAGTATTATTGTTGGTAAGTTTCCTATTTTCCTCAAACTGTTTTTCAGTGTAGCTAATACTTTTCTGGAATTGTTCCTTTATTTGTTGGTTTGTACTTGTTTACCTATACTTTCAGTGGAACAGCAAGATTCAACTTCAACCACCAGGCAAACTCAGACAACACAAAGTGATTCTATAATGCAAACATCATCTGCTGTTGCACCGATTTTGTCTAGTATGCTGTTTATGCTCCTGCTTCTGCTATGGAATGAAACAATGTAATTCTGCAAAGCCTTTTTTCATGTGTCACATTTAAACCTACAATTAATTTTGTGAAAACTGTATCATCTGCTATTGTGTTACATTACTCTTTGTTTTATGTAATGAATTGTGATCAAACTGATACATACAATAATTATTCTTTAGACATGTCTTGGGTATTTCAGCATCTATACCATAACTTGCATTTTGCATTTTCTTTTCTTGGATGAGATTACACGCATCAATTTTATTTTGTTGAATTTAACTGAAGAAATCTAGTAATCAGTACTATTTGTGTAATATGCCTTTGTTACTCAGAAAACTGTAGCTGAGATAAATTGATGTGTGAGTACCACTTTGTCAAGCTAGGTTCTGTTTCCCATAATGCTTTGCTTTAATAAATGGTGAAATTATTTTGTCTTTTTATAATTATTATTGTTGTTGTTGTTACTGCACAAAATTAATATAGCAGAAGATCTGTTCGTTTAATGTTCTGTTATGTTTGATTTTAAAACAGTTTCTATTATGTCCAGGGGCACAGTTCTGAGAGATGCAGAGTATGCCAGGCATATGAGCCCAGGATATGTCTATATTTATTTTAGCACATTGTTTTCCACTTTAATGGACAAATACATTTTGCCAATCTGAACATTAAAGCGGACATTTTAACGCATTTAAGTGCAAAAAGACACAAATAACAACTCTATTCCATGTGTTCTGTGTGCACATATGGCACCGTTCACACTGCAAGCAAAAAATCAGAAACAAAACAAGAAGTTGCCATAAAGCATGAAGACAACAAGATGGCATTAAGCACCCTGTTAAATGGAAGTAAACATGTAAGCGACTGAATTTTATGCATTTGTTGTTCATTTTATGCAAAAAGCCCAGAGGCCAGACAATGTCTGACCCCGGTTAGGCACTGGCCTACGCATCAATAGCCCGCTCTGGTACCTGTTTCGAATCCACTCACTACATTGACACTCAACCGTTGTTAAATACCTGTATATCTCCATGGTTGTTGTCTCATGGTATCTGTGTTACTCTTGTCTATGTAATTTTTATAAATATGTGTTTGCATTATGTTTGTGAAATTTAAAGTATTAGGGATTGAGGGTGGGGGGAGTGAATAACCAGCGCTCTCTCCACCCTCAATACCACGACTGAGGTGAGTCTCTTGAGCAATGCACCGAACCCCCAGCTGGTCCCTGGGTGCTGCAGTGATAGCAATATGGCTGCCCACTGCTCCCGGTGTGTGTGTGCATGCGTGCGTGTTTGTTCACTATTCACTACTGTGTGTGTGCACTTGGATGGGTTAAATGCAGAGCACAAATTCTGAGTATGGGTCACCATACTTGGCCACACGTTACGTCCTTTCCTTCCTTTCCTTATGTAATCTCCCATGTATATTTATGTGATATTATGTAATGAATTAAAGTTCTTAAATGAATTCATTGTCAAAGCACAAAACAATTCTTTTACCTTTTGACCTCAAGTGTGAATAAGATTAAATAAGTCGGTAACACTTTAATAACGTTCAGTTGTAAGTCATTTATAAGCAATTAGTTGATGAAATAATCATTTACAAAACATGTATAAAAGATTACTAAGTGATATGCTAACAATTTGTGTGTTTTGCTAATTCATTTACAAGTAATTTACAAGTAATTAGTTAATAATTAACTAATCATTTACAAAACATTATGCATTCATAAACGATTAATAAGTGACATGTTAGTATTTTTTTATCTATGCTTTGTACATTAAGTTATAAATCATTTACAAGTGATTAGATAATGATGAACTAATAATTTACAAAACATCACTATACGTTCACAAGTGATTAAGTAATATGCTAACGATTTACAAATCTGTCGTAAGTTATCTTTAAAAAAATATATCATGATATATTCAAACAGATCCTTAGTCAATGGTTAATAAGTTACTAGTTAATATATTATTAATCAATTATAAATAATCGAAATATCAATCAATTAAATGTTTACCCTCCATTGAAGATCACATCATGAATTAATCATTTACAAATCTTTCTGCATCCCCTAATCTAAAGTGTAAACAATGTATGAGTTGTAAATGTTTTACTCTTCATCATAGATCTTTCCCCACCAGTGTGTATACCCACACAACCTGTAACCAGCAGGTTTGCAAAACATTTACAACTGATGAGTAGTTTATACTTTAGATTAGGGGATGCAGAAAGATTTGTAAATGATTTATTCATGTGTTTACACAACAGGTTTTGAATAAATTTGTTGTGTGTACTTGTAACGGGACTCATATGAAGCATGATAGATCCAAGTGCGAGCTTTTATTGAACACAATGTAGTCAGACAGGCAAGGTCGATCTCCAACAAACAGTGATATCCAGGGCAAACCAATAGCATAATCCAGTAAACAGGCAGAACATCAAAATACCAGTGAGCAGTCCAAAGTAACAAATGAACAAGGCAATGAAACTAGACAAAACTATGGCAATAGAAAAGAGGCAAAACCATGACTATGAAACAAAATGATAACTGTGGAAATAACAAAAACAAGGCAATGAAACAGGGTAAACGCTTGGTAGAGTCCGCAGAGGCAAAATAATACTTTGCGAGGCCTGTTTGGTCTGGGCCTCCTTAAATGGCCACCAAACAGGAAGTAACCAAAGAAGCAGCAGAGGGAACGGTAACAGTCAGTCCATGGTTGAGGGCTCCCTCTGCTGGTGAGGCGTTACAGAATCCCCCCCTCTAGGAGGACTCCTGGTGCTCAAACAACAACAACAACAGTCCAGGAGGGTGGAGAACAGAGGCAAAACAGGGGGTGGGACGGAGGGCCAGTTGTGTGCAGAGGAGGTGGGCCTGGATCGTGGAGCAGTGACACATAGTGAAGCACTGGAGGACCTGGGCCATGGAACAGTGGCAGACAGTGGAATCCTGGAGGACCTGGGCCGTGGAGCTGTGGCAGACACTGGAACTCTGGAGGACCTCGGCTGTGGAGCTGTGGAAAACAGTGGAACCTTGGAGGACCTGGGCTGTGGAGTTGTGGCAGGGGCAGGCAGAGCAGGCAGGCTTGGCGGGGCAGGCAGATACCCACAGTGGAACAAATGACATCCATAGCAGAGCAGAGAGTTCTTGATTGACCTTCTTGGCCGTGACATGATGGGCAGAGAGTTCATAGGAGGATGCAGCCCCCTTAGGAAGTTCTGCAGCTGGAGACGCCACCTCCGGGGACATTGGCGCAGTCTCATGGTCTGACGAGATTTCTGGAGCAGACTCGTGGTCAGGCGTGGCAGTGAGTTCATGAACGGACGCCGCCTCCTTGGGAGGTTTTATAGTGTATGCTGACACCTCTGGAGGCATTGGCGCAAATTTGTTGACAGGAGAGGCCTCTGGCACAGACTCGTGGACAGATGAGGCCTCTGGAGCAGACTTGTGGTCAGACGAGGCCTCTGCAGCAGACTCGTGGTCAGACGAGGCCTCTGGAGGGTCAGCTGAGATGTGACAAGGCTCTAGGAGGTCAGCTGAGACGTGACGAGGCTCTAGAGGATCAGCTGAAACGTGACGTGGCTTTGGAAGGTCAGACGGGACCTGGCGAAGTTCTGGCACAACGGCCGTGGCTTGGCGAGGCTCAACACTAGCAGCCATGTTGTGAAGAGGCTCTGTTAGGAGCGCAGCTGTGTCTTGACTTGATTCAGTAAAGTCTGCCGTGACTTGACTTATGGAGGTCTGCCGTGACCTGACTTGACTCCGAAAAATCAACAATGACTTGACTCGACTCGTACAGAACAGCTGTGACTTGACCTAGCTTGTGAAGACCAGCTGTGACTTGACTTGGCTCAGGAACAACAGTAGTAACTTAACTTGGCTCATGAAGATCTGCTGTAACTTGGTTTGGCTCATGAAGATCAACTGTGGCTCAGGGACAACAGCAGTAATTTGAATTGGCTCATGAAGATCTGCTGCAACTTGGCTTGGCTCATGGAGATCAGCTGTGGTTTGGCTTATCATAGACAACCCAGCTGTAACTTGACTTGACTCAGGAGCAACAGCTGTAACGTGGTTTGACTCAGGAACAACAGCTGTAACTTGACTTGGCTCAGGAAACACAGCTGTCACTTGACTTGGCACTGAAAATGCAGCCCTGACTTGACTTCACATCAGAGGATCAGCCATCACTTGTTTTGCTTTGGGTGTGCCAGACATGGCGAGATGAGATTTGGATGAGATAATTTTGGACTGAGGCTCAGGCGTGGTAGCCAACTTGGCCGGGGACTCAGATGGGGCGGCCATCTTGTGAACTGTCTTGGGGATGGCGTCCATCTTGTGAACAGGCTTGGGGATGGCGGCCATCTGGTGAACAGGCTCGGGGATGGCGGCCATGACAGGTGCAGACTCTGGTAGGGCAGCCATGACGTGAGCAGACCCTGGAGCGGCAGGCATGGCGTGGGCAGACTTTGGCTTGGCGGACATGACGTGAACGGGGTTTAGTTGGGTAGGTATGACGTAAACTGGCTTTGGTTTGGCAGGCTTGGCGTGAGTGGTGAAGGATTACAAATTTAAGAATCTGTTTAAAATATGCTGATCCCATGCTAGGTTCCAATATAACAACATGAACTAAAAAAAGTTATGTATATTGTGACATTCTAAGAGCGGGCAGCCCAGACAGTAACCTTTTGTCTTTATGCAGTTAGGAGTGAAAAAGTCCAGAGGTCAGACTATGTCCAACCCCAGTTGGGCACTGGCCCACACTTCAACTGCCCGCTTCGGCTCCTGCCTCGATTCAACCCTCTCTGACCCACACTGTCCTGGAGGGGCCTAAAATCAAGCAAAAACATTCCGGAATTGGGCCAAAAAAATTCCCAAAATAGGGCTAGAGTGCTTAGGGTTGTTCCAATTAGGGCTACACGCTATAGTGACTGGTAAGTTTAGGTTAGAAAAATTACAACAGCTCCCCCCAACCTAGCACCCGTCTAGGAAGGTTTGGAGTAGGGAGACTGAGGAGGATGCACGGGCCGACGCATGTCTGACTATACCAAGGAAGCCTTTATCCATCTCCCATTCCAGGAGAATAGCCTTATTAGGCATGGGGCTAAGAATGTGGAAGACCAGGAACTCGGTTTTGGTTAGATTTAGTGCGAAGGTTGGTTCGAAGTTCGATCTGAACATCAATCGGCTCTGGGAACGCAAAGTTTTTGAGTATACTTACTCCAGACCAGCGAATCAGGCAGTAACCCGAAAGTCACCGCCCGATAATCCTGATCAGGCATTGCATTTCGTCAGCGAGTGCTGTTTAAGGTTTCAAAATTGACTTTGTGGTAGGTATTTAAGAATGCAGGGGTTAGGGTCAGGTTAGAAAAATTACAACAGCTTAGGGTTAGGGGCTCAAAAATTCCATAGCTTAGACAAAGTCCAATACTAGGTTGTGCACTGGCACACACTTCAACTGCCCGCTCTGGGACTTGCCCAGACATGTCCCACGGCTCCCAAAATGATCCCCAAGGCCCACAGAGCTTAAAAATTATTTGAAATTATTGCAAAAAATTCCAAAATTAGGGCTAGAAGCTCTAGGGCTGTTCCTCCTAGGTGTGTGTGCTCCCAGGGCTGTTCCTCCTAGGTGTGTGTGCTCTACTAATGTTAGGTTTAGGGTGTGGTGGGGTTCCACCACTCAAAAAACGAAATCTCAACATCTGTTTGGATGGAGAACATATCTTCTAAGTCCTCTAAAAATTCTGAAAACTATTTCTGTGGCTCTCTACATCACCTACACTCATGATGGAGGCCCGTTTTCATCAGTTCAAGCCATCTTCGCGACGTTTCGGATTCTCTGATCCTTCCTCAGGCGAGCTCAAACTGTATCTGACTGGAATTCTTCACATCAGTCACTCAAAGCACCCATTAGTAGAGGGGCGTGGCCCCCATCACACCCAATCACCACTCTCAGCACTTTTTGGTGCGTCATTAATTAGTTTAGCACATTTATCTGTTTTAATTTTGGATCTTTTTGCATATTTCTGCTTGAAAATTTTGCATATTTCTGCATAAAAAATTATAAACAGCCTAAGTAGTGAGCACTTTAGGGACCACTCTGGTCACCATGGGACATCTCCTGACAAGATCCCAAAGTGCAGAGACGTGGCACTGGCTGAGTTAGGGGCTCAAAAATTCCATAGCTTAGACAAAGTCCAATACTAGGTTGTGCACTGGCACACACTTCAACTGCCCGCTCTGGGACTTGCCCAGACATGTCCCACGGCTCCCAAAATGATCCCCAAGGCCCACAGAGCTTAA
The DNA here is from genome assembly GCA_036247105.1 of Cirrhinus mrigala. NCBI lineage: Eukaryota > Metazoa > Chordata > Actinopteri > Cypriniformes > Cyprinidae > Cirrhinus > Cirrhinus mrigala. The sequence goes on from JAMKFB010000110.1 coordinate 108,556, forward strand.
AAATTATTTGAAATTATTGCAAAAAATTCCAAAATTAGGGCTAGAAGCTCTAGGGCTGTTCCTCCTAGGTGTGTGTGCTCCCAGGGCTGTTCCTCCTAGGTGTGTGTGCTCTACTAATGTTAGGTTTAGGGTGTGGTGGGGTTCCACCACTCAAAAAACGAAATCTCAACATCTGTTTGGATGGAGAACATATCTTCTAAGTTAGGTATTTAAGAATCCAGGGGTCAGATCAGGGTTAGGGTTAGGGTTAGGGTTAGGGTTAGGGTTAGGGTTAGGTTAGGGTTAGGGTTAGGGTTAGGGTTAGGTTAGGGTTAGGGTTAGGGTTAGGGTTAGGGTTAGGGTTAGGGTTAGGGTTAGGGTTAGGGTTAGGGTTAGGGTTAGGGTTAGGGTTAGGGTTAGGGTTAGGGTTAGGGTTAGGGTTAGGGTTAGGGTTAGGGTTAGGGTTAGGGTT
>JAMKFB010000112.1:0-168302 GCA_036247105.1 Cirrhinus mrigala
ATATTTTCTAAAAATATACTTGAAATGTAGTTTTGTTTGTTTTTAAAAGTGTATTTATTTGCACTTTATGTAAATATATTTTAGTATTATTTTTAACTGTGTGCTGAAATGTAACAATGCATTGAAAGTATACTTTTAAAGTACATTATTAAAGAACTTGTTAGTATGCTTTAAGTAAAATTTTGTAGTAATTTTTAAGTGTACTTCATGCTTACAACAGAAAGTAATAAAACATGATAAATGCATTTAAAGCCCATTAAAAACATTATTAAATGAAGTGTATGCATACATACAAAATGCTACTCTTGTAATTGTGATTTAAGTATTTTAATAAATTGATACAATGTCACAGAGGGGTCCATGTACATCAATGCATTTATAATTTTATACCAACAGCACACCATGCGAACACTAGAAAAAGTGTTCTAGACTGTAAAACCAAATAGTATTCCTTGCTATAAAAATACTAGTAAGTTTACTCTATTTTAACCAAAATGTTGAGTTTACTAATTTTTTTTCATTGCTGAAATATTACAACAGATAGTTCCCATAACTAATGAAATTTAAGTAAAATTACTCAAAATGTCCAAGACATGCTGTTACGCATGCGCACTGGGCGACAATTGCCCCTCCCCCACGTCGCAGAAGCACAACGGCTGAAGACTCAACGTGTGTTTGCAGAGGATCTATTTCGGTAAAATCAAGGTAAAAGCTTTTAATTTAAGTCTCATTTTTTGCTTGCTAGTCCTTATGATGGTTAGATTTTATGCACTTTGTTGCATGCTGTTTTGTGGAACATCTTAGCCCATTCAAAGAACTCAAACACGGGTTGACCCTGCACATTATTTGAAGCGATTTCTGTTCAAACCACTTAACTTAATGTCCACTTCATATCTGTAAAATTAGCTGCCTGGTTGTCTATTAATTACTATGTTATCCATTCGTGCTAGTGATAAGTTACGAGAATAGGAGTAATTTGAACGACGGTTGTTTCATGTGACGTTTTGCAGAATTCAAAATTCAGTGAGAAGTAAACAAAACACTTCAAACGAGGAGATCGTTTTTAATTTCGTAAGCGCTTAGCATATGCTATAGGACATCTTATTCTGGACGCGGCACATTCGAATGAGGAGCTCAGAGACACGGCCGTATTCACGTTAGAGAGCGCGCAATCCGGCCAGTGTACAAACGGATGGAAAAGAACGCTACATCTTCAGACGGGTTCTTTTAAAATAACTCTTTTTAACTTGACACGGCGATTTTGAAAGCAACTATGAGTGCTAAACTGTAGTCAAGCCGTAGCATTATTTGTTAGAAATACCTGGTTGCGACGAAAATAGTATGCGTGCTTAGTATGATAATTACGGTAATGTGCAGGCAGTAACAAACAACACGCATTCTGAGATTGTCAACGAGTCTTTAGCAAACCCATCACCCCTACCTCCTCAAGCAGAGTGTATATAACACTGAAACTTATTTAAATGTAAGTTATCGATCTTAGTTTTAAAATACCAGATGTTTCCATTTACATTACATAAGAAAAAAATACTCTATACATTTGGTTTTGTTTTTTCAGTGTTCACTGATTTTTGATTAATGGATAACACTTTTTTATTATTTTAGAATACCAGTTGATGACTGCTGTGCAGTGGAAATTTTGTTAGTTTGTTACAAGTGCTATGTTTGTGACATAACAGACATTCTTTACATTTGTGTTTACTTTGCAGAGAGGATCTACTTAGATAAATGTAAGATGAATGCAGTAAATGAGACTTAAAAGCATTTATTTCATTTTCTTCCACAGATCGATCATCTTTCTTGATAAAACCTCAGTAAATCATCAGGAGCAACAGGTATTAATTTTGTGCTCCTTGATATGTTTTTTCCCTCCAAAAATGGACAGTCTCTGACTTAAATTTTATCAATCACCAAAGGCCACATTTTCAGCTAAAAATCTTCTTTGCTGTTCTGCTGAAGAAAAATACTCATGAACATCTTGGGTGGCATAAGGGTGAGTAAATTAATAGCTAATTTTTATTTTTGGGTGAACCTGTTTTTTTTTTTTTCATTTCCAAAATTTTCAAAACCCTATTCCTTTTCAAAAAGTGTGTTTATGGATTGTGTCCTTCAAAATGTTAATAGCCACTTAATGTTTGTTCTTAGATCTTTGCAGGATTCAGTCACATATCTCGGATCTGAGTTCTGCGCAGCACTGGACACAGACTCTGCACTTTTTACATTTTCTAGAAAAAAGGATTTTAAATTTCACATCAAGTTAATTAAAAGGTATTTCTTTATCATGTTGACTGTAGTTGTCATCTTTAAATCATGATTTGCTTATGATTGTTATCCTTAGCCTGTCTCTATTTTTTCATAGTCATCTGATGTTTCCACTGCAGTACTTCAGGTCCTTTCAGTCATCCTGGAGGATGACCCAGAGGAATTTTACAGGATGTGTTTCGTAAGTATTACTGGATTTTCTGCTCTCATCATTTTGTTTTATTCAATATGAATATAGTTCAGGTTATGAAAAATTGCCAAAGGTTCTGTGTATTTTTTTTTTTTTTTAGTTTTGCAGTAGATGCTATATTTGTCTTTTGTGAAACAGTTTATTACTGAAATTGGTGTAAATGCTTTAAATTCGTGAAATTGTGTTGAGTGATCACAAACATCATTACACACTTTGAAATAAACTTCATGAAATAAAGAGCCGAGTTCACCCAAAAATGGAAATTAGCCCATGATTTACTCACTCTCAAGGCATCCTAGGTGTATATTAGGGCTGCACGATAAATCACATGTGATTGTCATGTGCATCTCGACAGTGAAGATGGTTCTGTGATTAGTAGTAAATCTCTATCACATGCATTCAGATGGAGCGGAATTTAATACACAGAGCCTTAGTTCACTGACAAGCTATGCAATATCGTGTTCATAATCGAATGCGATTCATCTGCGAGTATGAACGCGATATTGCGTAGCTTGTCAGTGAACTAAGGCTCTGTGTAATCACATAACTGTCTTTACTGACAAGATGCGCATGACAATTGCATGCAATTTATCATACAGCCCTATTGTATATGACTTTCTTCTTTCAGACCAATACAATCAGAGTTATATTAAAAAATATCCTGGCTCTTCCAAGCTTTATAATGTCAGTGGGTGGCTGTTTCTGTTCAACAGTTTAATGAAGTGCAGTAAAATGCGTCCATCCATAATAAAACATGCCTCACACAGCTCCGAGAGGTGAATACAGGCCTTCTGTAGCGAATATATGATTTTGTACGAAAAATGTCCATATTTAAAACCATACACTTTTCTCTCACTTCCGCTAACTGTCATAGGCAGAAGCCATCCCGGGCAGCTGATGTAGGATGTGCGTGTGCGTATGCGCCGGTGATTAGTGACAAACATGGAAGCACAGGACAGAGCGAAATGAAACACCAGTAACGAATTAGAAGTACAAAACAAAGATCCATAAAGAAGAATGTCGGAGGATTTCAATATAAACCAAGAGCAAACTGGTTTTCTTTTGCTAAAGTAAGGAAACTTTGCTTCCTTTGCTCCTGTAAACAAACTTTTCTTTGCTAGTTGAAACTTACATTTCGACTAGCATATTTACACCAGCGCATGCACACAAACGTCCTACAACATCCACCTGGAAAGGCTTGCACGTATGACAGTTAGTGCAAGTGAGAGAAAAGTGTTTATAACGTTTTAAATGTGTATATTTTTTTTACAAAAATGCATCAATCCACTACAGAAGGCCTTTATTCATGTGTGAGGCACATTTTATTATGGATGGATGCGCTTTCTTGCACTCCTTTTGAACTGTTGAACAGAAACACCTGCCCATTGCCATGGAAAGCGTGGAAGAGCCAGGACATTTTTTAAATGTTACTCTGATTGGATTGGTCTAAGAGAATGAAGTCATACACACCCAGGATGCCTTGAGGGCAAGTAAATCATGGGCTAATTTTAATTTTTGGGTGAACAAACCCTTTAAGATAAAATCATGTAAATGATGGGTGTGATCCATCACTCCATAACAAGAGAGAAAATGCTCTTAGCATTCTTAGCATGTTGTAAAAAAAAAAAAAAAAAGTTCTGTGAATTCACACCTATAATGTTGAAAACAATGTGCAAAACATTTAGTCCATGGAACTTGTGTGTAATATTCCAAGACCTCCAAGACAAGGCATGCAGTAATAGTTGACACAAATTATAATTTACACTTTTGCTCTGATTGAAATCATGTATTGTGAAATGTCACTATCACACTATAAATCTCGTCATCTCTCTTTGGTGATCATAATTTAAAGCTTAATTACATTTCCTTGTGCTTGATGTTTGCACAGATCATTGTACACTCACTCTGGTCATCAATATGAATCAGTTTGCTTATAAATTAAAAGCATTAAAAGTTCCTTGTCAATGTATGCTTTTAGAACATTTCCAGTATTGAAATGAAGAAATTTACACTGTACCTATTTTATTTCTCTACTTAGGATGTGGATGCAGACTTCAGTCAAGCAGTTGTAGACCTGCTCACAGTTCTACCAGAGGACATGCCCTCATTGTGGATGCAATAAAGGCAATCATGGAGGGAAGAATTGTCATGGATGGGTTTGAAAGGCCTGTATTTTATTTTTGCTGTTCTGTTTGCATGCCATTCTGAAAATGCTCTATTGTTTAACAGCGTTCCAGTGGGTCCAGATAATGTTATGACAACAAAGTGTTGTTTAGTCAAGAAGTCTGTAAAGAGTATTATAAGAACACAGATGTTTTAAAAGCTAATTTTTATTATTGTGATATTCTTAAAGTTTTTTACAAAAATAAACTGTTGAGAATTTCAAACTTGTATTAAGTTCATTTCATGCTGGTTGAACGAATAAAAATACGTTCAGTTTACTTAAAGAAAATGTGGAAACCGATTGCACGAAATGTTTTAAATTCCCATAGCTTAAAATGGCAGATTAAATCCATGTTGAGAATAACAGCATTTAAGATGTTTGCACAACACAAAATAACACTGCTAGGTAAATAGAATTAATAAAGTAATCTTACTATTAAATCTTAAGTAAGATTAGTAAATGTCCTGGAGTATGTTAACTAGAAATGACATTAAACCTACTTGATATTTAGTAGTTAATTTACTCTGTAAGAGTTTGCTTTCGTTACTTTAAACTGATTATTAAATTAACTTTAGTTTTACCTTTAAGTTTGCTTTAACAAAATAAGGCAATTGGTTTCCAAACATTTTTTTAAGTAAGCTGAACTTATTAGGATTTACAGGGTACTGGACAGGAAGTTCAGCTACTAGTTTGTGATGTCACAAGTACAGCCAAGTAAACACTATTGCATGGCCAACAATTGAATTTCACTCACACTGTTTTAATGACCCTGACAACGAGTGCATTCAGCATTGGGGAAAAAATTTGCATATTTTTACTCAAAAATAATATATTTATGGTGTGTTGCTTGTATATTTTGAAGACACCCTTAATTAATTTGTAATATACTTGTAATACAAACAAAGTACACTTTAATATCACTAATCAAGCATGCAATTAGCTTACACAGCATATACTTACTTAAAGTATACTAAGTATACTTGAAGTTGTTCCAATTTAGCACATAAAAGTACACTAAATACACTTACAGTTATGCTTTACTACAATTTAATTACAACTAAAATATACTTAGCACAAAATTAGTTGTTCCAAAATAGCACACTTCAAGTTAACTAATCAGTAACACACTTGAAGTATACTGACAATTAGTCTGGCTGCAAGTATACTTAGCATATTTTTTTTTCACTAGGGCTAACGTGGTACTGAACTTATTGTAATTGTTTCCTATAGTTGCTAAGCAACGGAACTAGGTTGCGTAATTAAAAGGTTGTGGTTAACATGATTTAACATCGATTTAATACATTGTTTTTAGCGAGGTGTCAAGCAGCTGGGAAAGCAAGAAAAGAAACGAAATCAAGCCTCTGGTTGCATGTTTGACTCATATGACAGTAAGGTTTTACTTCATTAAAACGTGACACTTACACGATTTTTTTCGGCGTGGATCAGGGCAAATTAATAATTTTCACCTTGAAAATAATAATAAAAAAGTGTAGGGCACGTTTGTCTCCTTTCTTAACGTGGACTTGTATGCTCCCTGATCGTCAGTACAGCAATATTCCATTCTATCGGTCTAATAAGAAACAAAATAAGTCGTGGCTTTTAAGATTTTTACGGCTATTGCGTGTCAACATCCGGGTATTTCTCCACGAAACATGTTAACACAAAACGTGTAAGTTTCACGTCTGAGGAGGTTAAACCGTGACAACTACACCTTTTCCAAAGTGGACCAACGTGATTATGTCACGTCTTGGCGTGATACCAGGTTGCATGATAACAGGGCCGAATTATCCAATGGGCATTGTGGGCACTGGCCCAGGGGCCCATGCGCACTTGGGGCCAAGCGAGGAGAATTAAAAAAAAAAAAAAAAAAAAAAAGAGGAATGTCTTTAGTAGGGCTGTTCGATTTCGATTCCTGGTTCTGAAATCGATGGGATTCGATTTCAAGAATTGATTCCTCACTGTTATTTTTGATTCTTGTTTTTTCAGAGTGGAGGAACCTAATTTCGCCATGACTGTAGGATATAAAGGCCTTAGAAAGTAACCTTATCATAATGTGAAGCTTTGTTTAAAAAAAAAAAAAAAAAAGAAAAAAAAAAAGATACATTTCTGTATTTAAATTATTTTTTTATCTGCATTGCTCATGAAATTAGTCATAGCCCACAGCTCAGCAGTGGACATGTGTTTATTGCATGAATAAAACAAGACATGTGTACAGTTCAACTGAATGATGTTTACTTCAACCATATGCTTTGCACAAAATTAACAAACTGTACACTGAAACAAAATAACCAGAACATTAACAACAACACTGATATAAGAGCTCATGGTTTATCTGTCAGTCAGACGCGCGTCTTTTGTCTGCAAAATGTTTGTATTTAGCGGGAAGAAACTGATTTGCTGTCAAGGCAACCAGTAGTGAGAACTCTCACTAACAACCTCGTCGCCAGCCTCTGGCGACATGCAGCGAGAGAAGTCGCTGCTAGTGTGAACGCAGCTTTATCTGTGCTCTCAGTGCTTTCTTTCAGAATTATCACAGACTGATAGAAAGGTTAAAATAGCATTTTATTTAAGACGGAAATAAGACCCTCGATCACGTCATGATCGATTCTGTTGTGCAGCGCTCATGTGGACAATATAAGCCAGTTCCACCGTAAAATAACTTCTGAATCATTTTTGAACTGGTTCATTAAAATGATCTATCCGAAAGAACCTTTTCAAGGAAACGAATCAGACTTCTAATCACTATTAGCGAGCAAGAGGCAAATTAATAATTGCTTAACAGAAGGCTGCATCTACTCAGACGTGCTCAGTACCGACTCTTTTCATTCAGTTTTTTTTCGTCAATCGACGTTCAGCGACGTTTCGTATGATGCAGCCGTACATTTGAGAGCTAGGCGCCCATATATAAGCTTTTTTTTAAACTGAAAATGGCACTGAATGGGGATTCTCGATTCCCAACGCCTTGGAATCTAGCCCTAGTCTTAACTAGGTTAAGTGTTAAGTTAAGTGTAAATAGCACACTTTTTGGCAAACGCTATTTACAGTAACTTCACCCACCAACGTCTGGTTGACACTCAAGATGACACTCAAAGGAAGAATTTGTTTGGACAGTCTTACAGAATTATTGTTTGATGCGATCGACGTTGATTTGAATCTGCATTTTGCCGATCTGTGTATTATCACTTTCACTCTATGGGCCTCATTCATGAAACATGAGCAGAACTAATTTTTTGTGCAAATAGTTCATGAAGCCGTTCTGACGTAAGCTAAACTTTGGAATTCATGCTCTATTTTCAAAATGTTAGTTGGTACAAAAGAAATGTACACCTGCTCCTTGTGTAAATGAGGGCATAAAACATTCTGTGTTCTTTGTGCCATACTGATGGCACTGCGTTTTGATGCACTGCCATATTTTATACATTTATTAGTTATTAATATTATAAGTCACTATTTTTAATATGTTACTGCCATGGATATTCTAGGGATCGGCAACTGGCGGCTAACTGTCTTTAAGTACGGCCCGTTGGATCATATTAGACTTGGATGATCAAATTAAAGCATTTGAAAAGTAAGGCACATAAAAAGATCCCTGCAGAAAAAAAAAAAAAAAAAAAAAAAGCAAACAAACAAAAAAAAAAACAGCTAAAACCTGCCTAGGCTGGTTGGTTAGTTTAAGCTGGAAGTAGCTGGTTTTAACTGGTCTCCCAGCCTAGCTAGGCTGGTCAGGCTGGTTTTAGCTGGTTTCTCAGCCTGACCAGCTAAGACCAGCCTGGATGACCAGCTAAAACCAGCCAACCAGTTTAGCCTGATTTTTTTTCCTGCATGGATTACTTTCAGTTTATGATGTTAATACTATCTCCAAACAGGAGAGGTCGCTAGTTTCCATACATTAGCATTAGCAAATAATAAATGAAAAACTGACCAAGAAATAGAATTTTCCATGTCAAGATGGTAAACAGATGATCTTTTAAACAAGTTCAAGGGGATACCTATATGTTTGGAAATCTTTATTTTTATTAAAATCACCATCACACCACTGCGCACAAACTACGGGACGCCAGAGTTGCACTTGCCTCAAATTTCAAAGGTAAAATTTATAGTCAACAAAACCTTTTTTTACCAAATGCATGACAGAAATGTTTGCACTGAACTATGTTCTTAAGGTTTCAGTGGGTCCTTGAAAAGTGTTTCGTTTAATTGTTTAAATTTAAGGTCATGAAAAGTCTGAAATGGTACAAAAAGTCTTAATTATAAGAAGTCCTAAATTTGGGAACGGAAAGACAAGAATTGCTAGCCTTAATAGATTAATCTTGCTTTAAGATTAATATTTAAACCGGTGGATCGACAAAAAGCTAAAGCATTATAAAAATCTAAACAAATAATACATTATGGTATGTTATTGTTTAAATTAGAATAATAATTATACTTTAATTTCTGTTAATAAAAAGGAAATTTAGTAAAACGGTGTAAAAGGTGTGTGGATGTGGATTAGTAATCTGCCCCCTTGGTATAAAGGAGAAAAAAATGCTGACCCTTGTCACTATCAAAACTGCCCATCCCTATAAGATAGAGGTGTTTCCAATAAATAGTACACTATATTTTAAAGCCTTGATGCACATGTGTGTGGGTGTGGAGGGGCCTGACAAGACATTGTGCCCAGGGGCCTCTGAATTCTTAATCTGGGCCTGAGTGACAATGAGGAGGATTAAAACAATTCCTTATATTCTCATTATTATCATTCTTCTGAATATTACCTAATATTAGTTCTAATGTAAATTACTTTTATTTATTATTAACATACCCAACATTGTTTGTTACGTCAGGGATTAATGTCAGCAAGATTGACCCCAAACTACACAACCCATGACATGAATTGACGGGCTCAACCCAGCATTTGAATTTAAAAAAGTCAATGAAAAAAAAAAAAAAAATAACAATAACACATAAACGCCTTCTCAATTCATAGTAAAAAATATGTTTGAATAAGCCTACTGGTGTTTGATCATACAGTACATAATAATAAAGAACTCCTTTACACCGTGTCCTAAAAGATGCAATCGCATACAAACCATTACTATCACTGGCATGTTAGAGTGTTTTGACTTGAAGCTGAACATGTGAAGAAGGACTAACAGCAGCACATGATCTGTGTTTTTTTTTTTTTTTTTTTAATGAATAAATGAGCAGAAAATAACTGAATATGTGAAAATACAGCATAATTTCAGAATAATGTTCAGATTACAGTGATCATGTTTTGAATAAATCAATGAAAACAACATCCAAAGTAAATAAGAGTAAATAAGAACTTCCTTTATAACTCTCTCCAAACTGTTGGGATTTATAAGTATCATTGTGATCAGTGTAAGACTGAGTCTCAACATCAGAAGTATTCAACCCAACAGCAATAGAAAACGACTACAAGACAACAATCATAAGACTGAACAACAATGGCAAGGAAAATAATTAGTAATGTAATAAATGATTACATGGTTAAACTGTATAATAGTAGAATAAATGTTAGATTAAATGGAATATTTAAATGATTATAAATGAGTAACAAAAACATAAAGAAACTAAAATGTTTGGTTTTAAGGTCTATTATAATAAAAGTTGTTTCATCATGTTTTAAAACTATGTATGATTACTTTAGTTCAGATCTATTCAAATCTGCATCTGCTCCTTAGAGCGCCAACTCTAATCAAATACCTTCATCAAGGTGTTCAGTTAAAGCTTTAGTAAAGGAGTATTATCAGTATGCACTTATTTATGACAGTAAATACCCTTACTAAGCTGTAGGTGGCTCCAAAATGCACAGAAATACATAGTTGCTTTAATAGAGTGCTGTAATCATAATGTCACAACCTACAAGACCTAATTTCTTGTGGGTTCCCTCTAGATTTTGCTATGGGCTTTTAAAATGAGGATTTTAGATTTATAAGTGAAATAAGGTTTGTGGGTAAATGTAACTTCATGATACTTAAATGTTTTGTTCTATAGCTTAAAGTTACTTCTGAAGCTGTCATGTTTATTTTAAAAGAATGTATGTTTTTAATACTTAATTACACAAGTATGTTTGAGGTGTGTGCAGTTTATGTTGTACTGCGAAATGTTGTAGTATCTTTTTGTTTACCACAGGTTTTACTCATAGATTTAAAAATCATATTATGAAACCCACAGAAATATCTGGAGGGAAACAGCATGCCATGTTTGCAGCACTTGTGACTGACAGGTGTGTAAATTGTTAAACTCTACAGGACGGTGAGCCTTCAGGAGCAGATGTGAACACAGATACAGTAACTCGCTTACACTAGAGAGAAATACAGAAAACCCTTTCAAGTTTACTACAAAAGACCAGTACTAGTTATTTGACTGATCAGTTATGTTTAAAAATGTTTCACATGACATTACATTCCCATTTATTTTGTAGCTGATTATTTAAATCATTCACTTTATTATTTTTATCTTCCAGCTCCTTTCTTAACTCTTTCTCTTTAATTTGTTTTTGAATCTCTTCAAGTCTCTCCTTGAGCTCCTGAATGTGCTGCTCTTTTCTCTTGCTGAAATTATTCAATTCCTCTTTTTGTTTTCTTGCTTCATCTTCATGTTTCTTCATCTTCTCTATTTCCTCTTCATGTTTCTGTTTCATTTCATCACACTCTTTTTCTTCTCTGTCTATTCTTTTTTTTTTTTTTTTTTTTTTTCTTCCCGGCCTGTCAGTAACACAGATAACACATGACAGTGTGTATGTGTAGCTATGTTATCATCATTCACGGCCATTTTTTTTTTTTTTTTTTTTTTTTATGTATTTAATTAATTTAATTTTATGTACCTTTTTATTTAACCATACTATTACAGACAAGACCTGGGGGATAGAGAAAACGGGGAAAAAAAAAAAAAAAAAATAAAATAAAAATTGGGGAGAAAGTCAACAGAAGAGGGGGAGAGAGAGAGAGAGAGAGAGAGAGAGAGAGAGAAGAAGAAAAAAGAAAAGAAAAAAAAAAAAAAAAAAAAAAAGGAGAAGGAGGATAGAGAAAGAGAGAAAGATCAAAAAAAAGATAATCTGCTTCCATACCTGCTGACAAAAGGAGAAAACAACAGAAGACACAACAGCAGAGTAACTGCAGCAACAACCAACATCTATATAAATCACAGTAAATACTACATGTTAAATGTTATTGTGCAGCACACATAACTAATATTACAAAACATGTTTTGAAGCAACAGCAGATCAAGACAGTGTGTGTCTGTGAGCACCTGTTTTTACACCAATGTGAATGCTTGTGTGTACACCTGTGTGCACACCTGTGTGTGTGAGCGCGTTTGTGTTCATAAGGTTCTTCCATGTAAATGTTTAATAGTGTGTGTGGGGAACCACAGCCCCGCCCCGCAAGGTATGAAGCAGACATGGAGGAGACCCGGGCCCCAAACATCCGGAGGCCCCCCCGAGCACGAGAGTCCCAGGAGAACCACCGCAGGGACAACCGCGGCCCCCACCCAGAAAAGGGCAGAGGAGGGCCCGGAGGGGGATCATCCGGCAGCCACAATGCAGACGTCCCAGGGGGGCGTGGCGGCAAGCCCGCAGGTTCCGCCGGCAGCCGGCCACACCAGAGCAGACCGGCCCTGGGCCCGGCGATCCAAGGGCCCCCCACCCCCTAGCCGGGGCCCAGCAAAGCCAGGGGGGCCAGGCCCCGCCAAGCAACCGCCGAGATCGGGCCAGCGCTCACCCGAGCATCCCGCCCCGGAGCGAGAAACCACCAACGCACCGGCGGCCGGGGGCATCCTCCACCGGCAGGGCGTGGTGGGGGGGCCTGAGATGATGAGTGAGGCGGAGTCTAAGGCCTGACCTGACACATGGACATAGACAAACAGGCACACATATATACAAGCACACGTTCCCACCCTCATGCACGCAAACAAATATTCACGCACTCGCCCCACATGTAGACATACAAAAATGGACACAGTACCCACAATCACACTCCCCATTTGTACTCTATACTCCTGGATCCAGGCACCACTACCCCCAGAGGGGCAATCAGCGCCAGACCCCGGAGCTGAACCCTCTTCACTCTGGCGTGGAGACAGGAAGACCACCCCGGTACCCCGCAGCAGCAGAGAAGACCACCAGCCCAGACCCCGACCGGATGGCCAGCTCGTCCTCACAGCCCCCAGCCCCGGACAGAGAACAGAGAACAGGGGTGTGGAAAAAAAAAAAAAAAAAGAAGACCCCATGCCTCACCTCACCCGCTCAAATGTAGTGTTGGTGTGTGTTGTTCTAAAGTGCTTTAAAACAGGGGAGGGGCAAGACACTAACCACCCTCCGCCAGCTCGTGTCAAATCGGCCCCTCCCCAAGAGCCCTCAATGTCTATGTGTAACTTAAAATTGAGAAGTGGGCACCAGCACCAGAGAGAAGGCTGAATGAACAGACCGCCCCCTGGATGCCATTCAGTGTGCCCACCCCCAAGGCCCTATATGTATGTGTCATGTGACAGTAAGTAATGAGAGTGTCTAAGTTGTGATGTATGATTGAGATGCAGGTGGCCACGAGGAGACAGAGGAGTACCACCTCCCCTGCATCCCAGCAACACACCCGCACCCCAAAACCCTACCTGTATGTTGGTGTGATGGAGCGGGAGAAGGGAAGCATTAGGGATGGGGAGGAAATCATTGGAGGGGGCAAAGTATCCCCCCCCTGGAGCCAGCTCCCCCGCTGACCCCCATAGGCACCCCCGTTGCCCCAAATCTGCCCAGGGCAGGGGGCCCAGGCCCATCCAGACCAGGGCCCACGGCAGCCCGGGGCGGCCCACCGGACCCCACAGCAGAGGAAAAACTACCCCCACCCCATCATTCAGTCAACTCCCAGACTACAGAAGACAATAGACACCCAGGTTAAGTCCGTCCTCCGCCTATATTGCCCCCCCCCCCCTGCAGAGTGGATACTGACAGATGGTAACAACGTCCCTACCAGCTAAAGAGGCCACCGGATCCACCGACGCGTCAAAGGCCCCCGCACCAGGGCCGAGCCCAAGCGCATGCACCAACCCACGCTCCCGGCGGCACACCAACCAGGACCCAAGCCCCCCAGGCCCAGCCGGAATCCCAGCCCGGTGGCAGAGCGGCCCCAGAACCCCAAGCCCCCCCCGGACCTACCCCGGAGCAGTACGGCCGCCAGGCCGGCAACCTACGTCCGCCGGCACAGGCCTCCCCAGCAGCGCCGCATGCAGCCGCCAGAAAAACAACACCCAAGAGCCACCAACACCCCATCCAGGCCAGGACCGCAGCCCCAGCGCCGAACCCCCCAAGAAACCCACCCCTAGGGAACTCCCAGATGCCCCCAGCCCATATGGCCCCCCCACGGCGACAACAAAAACCAAAGCCGGACAGAACCGTGACCCCCACTCACACTAGGTGATGGAGCTGATCAAAGGAGCCCAGAGAGATTGATCTAATGTGGCAGCAGAAGCTGTTTCAAGACTAATATAGTCCAACAAACGATCTCTATATTGGTTGATATTAAGATTATTTTTATTTTTCCAGTTCATGAGGACAGTCTTCTTAGCAATGCATAAGGCAGTGTAAGCCATGTGGATTGAATTATCTTCTGTAGTGACACCATCTAGGTAGCCCAACAAGCAGACTGATGGAAAGGCTGGAATGGAACATTTAAGACACTTTGATAAGTCTTCACAAATCCTGTACCAGAACCTCTGAACAGGTGGACAGAACCATAGAGCGTGGATATAATTGTCAGGTGTATTGCCTTGACAGTGTGAGCAGTTGTTAGAAGCTGTAAAACCCATCCTGAACATCCGATGACCTGTGTAGTGCACTCTATGCAGGATTTTGTATTGTATTAATTGTAAACTGGGATTTCTAATCAGTTCAAAGGTTTTTAAACATATCTGAGACCAAAAATTATGGTCCCAGCTGACTGATAGATCTGCCTCCCATTTTGTAATAGGAAGCGATACTGATTCATCTATTTTGGAAAGTGTCCTGTATATTTTAGACAGTAATTTAGGGGTTTTGAGATTAAGAAATTCTGCCACACTTGGTGGTATTTGTAATTTGATATGATTAGACTTAAATTTTCTTTTTACTATAGATTTAACTTGTTGATATTCTAAAAATCTGTTCTTGTTAATCCCATATTGTTTAACTAATATGTCAAAGGGAATAAAGTCCGTCCCTTCGAATATATGTTCCAGGTATTTAATACCTTTACAACTCCAATCTATGAAGTTTATCATATTATTGTTTATTAATAGGTCAGGGTTATTCCAGATGGGAGTACGTTTGCATGGGATTAGTGAAGACTCAGTAATTTTTAGAAACTCCCACCATGCTGTCAGAGAAGAGCTGATACTGATGCTTTTGAAGCATACGTGTCGTTTGATGATCAAGCTAATGAATGGCAGATCCGAAATCTCTATATTATTGCATAATGCCTGTTCTACATCTAGCCAAGGCTCATCTAAGAGGGTGTGTTTTAACCACCCTGAAATGTGTTGAAGCCTGTTAGCTAAGAAGTAGTGGTGAAAGTTAGGCAGATCTAGTCCTCCTTTATCCTTGGTCTTTTGCAGCGTTTTTAAGCTAATACGCGGGGGTTTACCTTTCCAAAGGAATTTAGAGATGGAGGAGTCCAGAGATCTAAACCAGTCAGGTGATGGTTTGCTCGGGATCATTGCAAATAAATAATTAATTCTTGGCAAAACCATCATTTTAATTGAGGCGACTCTTCCCATGAGTGATATGGGTAGAGACTTCCATCTGGCTAGATCATCTTCTACCATCTTTAAAAGTGGGATGTGGTTTAATTTAATTAAATCTCCCAACCTAGGTGAAACATTAATACCTAAATATTTAATATTTCCGGATTGCAGTGGAGTGGAAGAGTTCTGGAAGGAGCAATTAATTGGAAGAACTGTAGATTTTAACCAGTTTATTGAATAATCTGAGACTCTTGAGAAAGAGTTTATTAATGTAATTACCTCAGAGAGAATGGTTTGTGAATGCTGAAGAAAAAGTAACACATCATCTGCGTAAAGACTGACTTTATGTTCTACATTCTTGCATTTAATGCCTTTAATCACTGTAGCCTGTCTAATTGCTGCTGCTAGTGGTTCAATAAAAATTGCAAACAGTGAAGGGGAGAGGGGGCATCCCTGCCTGGTGCCCCTCTTAAGACAGAAGCTGGAGGACGTTTGGTCATTTGTCCTAACACATGCTGTTGGAGAGTTATATAATATTTTTAACCAGTTTATGAAAGAATTTCCAAAACCAAATTTGTGTAGAACTGCAAATAGAAAATTCCAGTTAACCCTATCAAAAGCTTTTTCTGCATCTAGAGACAATATTGTAGTTTGAAGGTTTTTATTGCATGAATAGTTTATCAAGTTAAGTAACCTACGTGTATTTGTTGAGGAGTGCCTCCCTTTTATGAAACCAGTTTGGTCGGGATGAATTATGAGAGGAGTTATCTTCTCTATTCTTTTTGAGAGAGCTTTGCAGATTATTTTAATGTCCACATTAATAAGGGATATTGGACGATAGCTGGTAGGCAATACAGGGTCTTTGCCTGGTTTAAGCAATAGACTAATGTTGGCAGAATTCATATTTGGTGGAAGTCTACCATTTTCCTTGGTTTCCTGCAACATTCTGTAGAATGTTGGTGCCAAAATTGGCCAGAATTCTTTATAGAATTCTGCTGGAAAGCCATCTGGACCTGGAGCTTTTTTATTGGGCATACTGTTCAGGGCTTCCTGAAGTTCATCTGATGTCAGTGGAGTCCAATGCCATCGCTTGATTGTCTGGTAGTTTCGGAAGAGTTATATTATCAAGAAACTGGTTAATTTCGTCTTTAGACGGGTTTATCTGTGGCGAATATAAAGATTTGTAAAAGTCCCTGAAAATATTGTTTATTCTTTCAGGGTCATATACTGTGTCCCCAGTTAAGTCTTTAACAGCACATATAGTTGTTTTTTCTTTATTTATTTTTAACTGGTTAGCTAGGAATTGACCTGATTTGTTACCATATTCAAATTTGTGCCAGCGAAGTCTTTGTGCTAAGAATTGAGTTTTTTTATTAATAATTTCATTTAATTCTAGTTGTAACGCCAAGCCAGCAGAGGGAGCCCTCACCCCAGTACTGCTTGCATGCTCCCTCTGCTGCTTCTACTGTCACTTCCTGTTTGGCAGTATATAAGGACTCACCATGTGCTCACTTCTTTGCGAAGTATTGCCAGTTCACCTGCCTTACCGAGCGCTTATTATATTACTCTGTTGGATTACCTGTTGCGACCTTGCTTTGTTTATGGACTCTTGATTTTACGGATTTCCCTTATTGGATTGTTTGCTGTTTCTGGACTGACTTTACGGTATTTGACCCACTGCCTGCTTTATCTCTCTGCTGCCTGGATTACGTTTATGTGTTGTACGTTTTGGACTGCCTTTCCGGTTATTGATCCTCTGCCTGTTTCATCGTGTATGTTTGCTGTTGTTTATAATAAACTTCTGCAATTGGATTCTACACCGCCTCAGCGTCCTCACGTTACAGAATACTTCGCCACCCCTGAATCCAGCGGAAGTTACGACATACACAACCAAAATCATGAACCCAGCAGGATCTCGTCTCATCTGCCTTCGTCAAGGCGACCGGGCCATAGAGGATTATGTTGAGGATTTTTGTGGACTGTGTTACCTCGTTGATTTTAATGACGTGGCACTTAAGGATATTTTCCGCCACGGATTAAACAACCCGGTTCGTTCCCGCCTACCTGGAGGGAAAATTCATTGGTCACTTGAAGAATATATCGATCATGCCCTACTTCTAAGCGGATCACCATACACTGTTGGGATTGCGGACGAGGGACCCCGCAATCCCGCAGCAACCACCACACCACAGTCTGTTCAAGCCACATCCGCAAAGCCAAAGCCTGCTCACGTCACGTTTCCTGCTCCAGGGCCTACTCACGCCATGCCTACCGCTCCAGGGCCTGCTCACGCCATGCCTGCCGCTCCAGGGCCTGCTCGCGCCATGCCTGCCGCTCCAGGGCCTGCTCACGCCATGCCTGCCGCTCCAGGGCCTGCTCACGCCATGCCTGCCGCCACGCCAGAGTCTGCACGCAAGATGGCTGCCGCCACGCCAGAGTCTGCACGCAAGATGGCTGCCGCCACGCCAGAGTCTGCACGCAAGATGGCTGCCGCCACGCCAGAGTTTGCTCACAAGATGGCCGCCATTCCCAAACCTGTTCACAAGATAACCGCTGTCTCCAAGCCACGCCTCATGATGGCACACTTACTGGACTCACCCCTAATGGCTGTATGGGCAGCTAAAATGACAGCTACTGTTCCTGTACCAAGTCAAGCTGCAGAACCAAGTCAAGCTGCAGAACCAAGTCAAGCCACAGTTGCTGCTCCAGGGTCAAAAGCTTCCGAGTCCAGTCGAGTTCCAGGGTCAAGTCAAGTTTCCAAGTCCAGTCAGGCTTCCAAGTCAAGTCCAGTTCCAGGGTCAAGTCCAGCTACAGCGTCCGGCCAAGCTACAGCGTCCGGCCAAGCTACAGCGTCCGGCCAAGCTACAGCGTCCGGCCAAGCTACAGAGCCCGGCCAAGCTACAGAGCCCGGCCAAGCTATAGAGCCCGGTCAAGCTTCAGAGCCCGGTCAAGCTTCAGAGCCCGGTCAAGCTTCAGAGCCCGGTCAAGCTTCAGAGCCCGGTCTAGCTTCAGAGCCCGGTCAAGCAACAGAGTCAGGTCAAGCAACAGAGTCAAGTCAAGCAACAGAGTCAAGTCAAGCAACAGAGTCAAGTCAAGCAACAGAGTCAAGTCAAGCAACAGAGTCAAGTCAAGCCAACGCTGCTGTTCCCCATGAACCAAGCCAAGTCACAGCTGTATTCCACGAACCAAGCCAAGATACAGCTGTTATTCCCCATGAGTCAAGCCAAGTTACAGCTGTTCCCCACGAGTCATGCCAAGTCACAGCTGTGGTTCCCTACGATTCGAGCCAAGTCACAGCTGTGGTTCCCCACGAGTCGAGCCAAGTCACAGCTGTTCCCCACGAGTCAAGCCACGTCACAGCTGTGTCCCACGAGTCAAGCCACGTCACAGCTGTGTCCCACGAGTCAAGCCACGTCACAGCTGTGTCCCACGAGTCAAGCCACGTCACAGCTGTTCTCCATGAGTCAAGTCAAGACACAGCTGTTACTCTCCACGAACCAAGCCAAGTCACAGCTGTGCCCCACGAGTCAAGCCAAGTCACAGCTGTGCCCCACGAACCAAGCCATGTCGTTCCTGAGCCACGCCATGTCGTTCCTGAGCCACGCCATGTCGTTCCTGAGCCAAGCCATGTCGTTCCTGAGCCAAGCCATGTCGTTCCTGAGCCAAGCCATGTCGTTCCTGAGCCAATCCACGTTACAGCAAATCTTCACAAGCCAAGTCAAGTTGCTGCTATTGTCCCTGAGCCAAGTCACGTCACAGTTAACCTTCAGAAGCCAAGTCAAGTCACAGCTGGACTGCACAAGCCAGGTCAAGTCACCGCCGTTCTTCCCGACTCAAGTCAAGTCACGGCAGGCCTCCCCGAGTCAAGTCTGGCCACGGCAGGCCTCCCCGAGTCAAGTCAGGCCACGGCAGGCCTCCCCGAGTCAAGTCAGGCCACGGCAGGCCTCCCCGAGTCAAGTCAGGCCACGACAGGCCTCCCCGAGTCAAGGCAAGAAACTGTTGTCCCAAGCCACGCAGAGCCCACGCTCCCAAGCCACGCAGAGCCCACGCTCCCAAGCCACGCAGAGCCCACGCTCCCAAGCCACGCAGAGCCCACGCTCCCAAGCCACGCAGAGCCCACGCTCCCAAGCCACGCAGAGCCCACGCTCCCAAGCCACGCAGAGCCCACGCTCCCAAGCCACGCAGAGCCCACGCTCCCAAGCCACGCAGAGCCCACACACCCAAGCCACGCAGAGCTTACATTCACAAGCCACAAGCCCATAACATCCACACCTTCAAGGTCACCAGACATCCCACTATCTACTGTGCTGCCTGTAATGGCCGTAGCCATTTTCAGTGTGTGGGCTGCACACTGTGTTCCAGAGGCCTCGCCGGTCCACGAGTCTACGCCAGAGGTCTCTTCTGTCAAGGAGTCTGCGCCCATGCCCCCAGAAGTGGCAGCTCCGGCTGCAGAACCTCTCAAAGGGGCGGCGTTTCCCCACGGACTCTCTGCCCGTCCTGTCACGGCCATAAAGGCCATCCATGACTTCCCAGCCTCACCTGCCCAAGCATCTGCGCCCATGCCCCCGGAGGTGTCAGCGCATGCTGTGGATCCTCCTATGGGGGCGGCGTCCCAAGATGAACTCTCTGCTTGTCATGCCACGGCCAAAGAAATCACTCTTGAACCCACCATTCTGCTATGGATGCCACTAATCCCACTGTGGATATCTCTGCTTCTGTCTGTTATGCCTGCCCTGCCTGCCTCGCCATGGCTTCCTGCTCTGCCTGTTCTGCCTGCCCCACCATGGTCCCCTATTCTGCCATTGCTCCACGGCCCAAGTCCTCAAGTTCTACACGGTCTGCTACTGCTCCATGGCCCAGGCCCCCCAGTACTTCACAGTCTGCTACTGCTCCACGGCCCTGGTCCTCCAAAGTTTCACTGTCTGTCATTGCTTCACGGCCCAGGACCTCCAGGGTTCCACTGTCTGCCACAGCTCCACGGCCCAGGTCCTCCAGTGCTTCACTGTCTGCCACTGCTCCATGGTCCAGGTCCTCCAGTGCTTCACTGTCTGTCCCTGCTCCACGATCCAGGCCCACCTGCTCTACATGGACCTGGCCCTCCATCCCACCCCCTGCTTTGCCTCTGTTCCCCCACCCATCTGGACTGTTGTTTGAGCGCCAGGAGTCGCTCCTAGGGGGGGGATTCTGTAACGCCAAGCCAGCAGAGGGAGCCCTCACCCCAGTACTGCTTGCATGCTCCCTCTGCTGCTTCTACTGTCACTTCCTGTTTGGCAGTATATAAGGACTCACCATGTGCTCACTTCTTTGCGAAGTATTGCCAGTTCACCTGCCTTACCGAGCGCTTATTATATTACTCTGTTGGATTACCTGTTGCGACCTTGCTTTGTTTATGGACTCTTGATTTTACGGATTTCCCTTATTGGATTGTTTGCTGTTTCTGGACTGACTTTACGGTATTTGACCCACTGCCTGCTTTATCTCTCTGCTGCCTGGATTACGTTTATGTGTTGTACGTTTTGGACTGCCTTTCCGGTTATTGATCCTCTGCCTGTTTCATCGTGTATGTTTGCTGTTGTTTATAATAAACTTCTGCAATTGGATTCTACACCGCCTCAGCGTCCTCACGTTACACTAGTTTTGCTTGACGTATTTTGTTCAGCAATTCCTGTTCCTGGAAGGATACGTAGGCTTCTTTTAGGGATTTGATGGTTTCTTCTAGTTCCTGAATACATTTATTTTCTCTTTTCTTTTTATGTGATGAGAATGAGATTATTCTACCTCTCATCACAGCTTTGCCTGCTTCCCAGAGAACAGATGCTGATGTTCCAGGCAGGTCATTATAGTCTAGATATAAAGCCCATTCTTTCTTGAAATATTTAATAAAATCTTCATCTTTAAGCAATGATGTATTGAATCTCCAGTTTTTACTTGGTGGAGTGGCCTTCTTATTCACTAGAGTTAAAGATATAGGAGCATGATCGCTGACAACAATAGGGTGTATCTCTGTGTCTGAAATGTCACTCAGCAGTGAGCTGCTGACTAGAAAATAATCCAGACGAGAGTAAGAATGATGGACATGTGAGAAGAAAGTATATTCCCTACTGTTGGGGTGAAAAGAACGCCATGCATCGCAAAGTCCATAGTCGCTCATGTACTGTTTGACTATATTTGTGGATTCCCAATTGCGCTGAGTTCCAGCTGTACTGAGCCTGTCCATTTCTTTATTTAGTCCAAAGTTGAGGTCTCCCCCAAGAACAAGTGCGCAATCTAGGTGTTCAGAGAGTGCAGTAAATAAAACGTGAAAGAAAGAGGGGTCATCAACATTTGGACCATATACACTGACAATACATAACTTTTCGTTAAATATAGATAATTTTAAGATTAAAAATCTACCTTCTGGATCTATAACTGTGTTAAGTACTGTGAAATTAACATTTTTATGTATTAAAATTGCTACCCCCCTTTGCCTAGAGTTATAGCAGGCTGAGAACACATTAGGAAACTCAGTTGTTTTAAGTTCATCTGTGGCTGTGGCAGGTCTATGAGTCTCTTGTAATAAAACAACGTCTGCCTGTAGTTTTTTAAGCTGGCTAAATATTTTTAACCTCTTCTCTCTGGAGCCAGCTCCATTCACATTCCATGTGACAAACCTTAGTGCACCCATAGATGTGTGTGTGTAGCTAATGCTGCACGCTGCGTGTGATGCTCAATTGAATGAGATATGTGCGGGCGTGTACGCGCTTGTGTGCGAGTATGTCTTCCATGTCTGTGTGCGCTGTAAGGTCGGAGTGATTAGAACGCTGAGTGTATATGTACATGGTCGTGCCGCGCAGATGTGTAAAGGTATAGGGTGTTGTGTGTGTGTGTGAGTAGGAAAGCAGGCGACCGGTGCTGTGAGAGGAGTTAGAAGTAAGAAAGACATACAAAGAAGCAAACAGGGAGGGATGCAAGTAAAAACTTGACAGAAACGAAAACATTGTAACAACATTTAAACGCTGCGGAGACTGACGGTATCGTGTTTGTTATGGTATCGTGTTAAATTAGCGAATTGACATAGATAGTTAGATAGAGGTAAATAGAAGATCAAGCGAGGAAAGAAGAAAAATAAAAATATAACGTATTCTTATCTGGAGTGGTGTTAATATAACCAGGGAGTGGTACTGACGTCGCGGTAGAGCCGCCCGTCCACGTAGAGCCGGTCCACGGCGATGACCGCTCGGGAGCCCTTCTGGATGAGACTGCGTCGGATTGGGAACAGAACTTTGCGTCGCTCCAGGATTTCTTTGGGGAACTGGTCGTTTACGCTAAAGTCTGTTCCTTTCAGCTCCCTCCCGCGACTCTTCACCTGCTCCTTCTGCTTGAAGTATCCGAATTTGGCCACAATAGGACGCGGCCTCGGGGCTCCAGGTTTCTTCGCTCCCAGCCGATGGACTCTTTCGAAGCAGATGTTTTCCACGGTGTCTTCCGGGAGCTTCAGGTACGTTTTGATAAAGGATTTAACCGTAGCTTCTGCGTCCTCTTCGGCAGATTCCGGGATGCCTGAAAACACCAGGTTATCTCTCATACTACGGGCCTGGAGATCGATGACAGTCTCTTTTATTTTTTTATTTTCTTCATTTAGATGGGTCACATTCTCAGTTAGAGACTTTACCGAGTCTCGTAGTGATGCGTTCTCAGCAGCGAGTGTTTCCACCTGCTGCTGGCTGAATTCCAGTGATTCCCTCAAGGATTTGAATTCACGGTGAAGGATCTCAACCAGGGACAACCTCGCGTCGAAGCTGGACAACCGCTTGTCGATTGAATCCAGGATGTCGGTAAAGCTTTTACCCGTCGGCGATGTTGTTTCAGGCGAGTCTGCCGGGCGACTTCTTTTGGAAGACGGCGTCTCGCTTTTGACTGGGGAACATGCATTTTGGTTTTTCTTCATGACTATAACGTCGAAGCACCAGTCGATGTATTCCTGGAGAGTTTCCAAATTGTCCTAGCTGTCCTCGCTGTTCATTCAGTTTTACCGCTAAGTCTCCGGCGTCTGACGTCACCTACAGCATTTCCGGTTGAAGTCACTTCCTGGCACTTTTGTTTTTGCTCCCACACTTTTCATTATGCACCCATTTATTTAACTTTCTGGGTAACGCTTTAGATTACAGCCCGCAATGTACTGCATAATTAAACTGAATTTACAGCGTACCTATTTGTAACTATAGAGTATCTCCACAGTACCTAATCGTAGGTATAAGGGAACAATACACAACGTTCGGGGAATAAGGGGGTAATAACCTGCAAAATTATAAAGCAATTATACTGTAATTATTCTATAACTAAAGGGCGTCTATTTTGAAATTACGTGGTATGTATGACACATAGACTGAAATATTTAAAACTTACAGCTGAACATACGTGTAGGTAAACGGAAACAATGTGCAATGTTTGGGGGATAAGGAGGTAATGACTTGGAAAATTAAAAGTATTTATACTGTTAATATTTCATAAGTAAGGTTTAGCTATTCTAAGATTACATATTATGCATGACCTACTGTGTTAGGCAACAACAGTATGATTTATAACAAGTTGCCTTATTGTAATAACATTGTAAAGTACTGGGTACTTATTGTATTATTACAACATATATCTTACATGGCATTGATACAAGTAAACTGTAGTATACTATAGTATAATTTGGTAATTATAGAAAAGTTAAAAACTACCATAGTCCTTATAAAACTTTACCACAGTTTACTTAAGAATATATGCTATAGTATTTATTTGTGTTTCTTTATGCGGGATTACTGAACAACACAGCTGTTGGGGAAGTATGGGGAAATTATGTAATGAGTTTGTGATATGATTTGGTTTAGAAATTTCCATATGAAAGTTTACCTGATGAAAGAGTATTGCATCTGGTCATCTCAGCAGCGAGTCACATGAGCAGCATTGTGCCATTGTGTCAAATACAGTGAAAAATAGATTACCTTCCAGCTGCTCCCATGATATAACATATAAATATAAAATGATAATACACAACTACTGTGCAAACATACACTTTTGTTACCTGTAACTACCGTATAAGTATAACATCCATGGACTGTATTTTAAAGTGATGCCTTGTTACCCTCTTGTTACCTGTAGTTACTGTGTAAGTGTAACAGTAAATAATTTTAGTTATGCTGCAATAGATATGTTTTAAAGTTATTAACAATGAACTGTATTACATAGTTAAATAAAAGGTCCAAAGTTAACAAAGAAATATTTTTAACAAAATTGACAGAACTTTTCTAACAGAATGCAGAAAAAAAAAACTAATTGACCGCCATTTATACAAAGTACAAAGAACAGTAAAAACAAACAAAAACAAAACAAATTATGTTCTAAATTTATTTTTAATAGGCATGCTGTCAATTTTTCCTTTCAGCTGTGGGCAGGAGACGACAAATTTCTGGAGATCTTTTGCATATACTTGCAAAGTTGTCCCTGCACTATATGAGAGAGCAGAAAAGTCCTGCCCCTCTAATCCAGTTTTCACCTGTGATCACAATTAGAGAAAAAGACACTGCAAAAAACTGTTTGAGGTTTCAAATTGTGGTTCATGTCTGTGTTCATGTCTTTCTTTCTTCAGTCACAAAGAAATTAATTTTTTTTGAGGAAAACCAGGATTTTTTTTCATACAGTGGACTTTCATGGTGGCCAGCAAATTGAAGGTTAAAAACGCAGTTTCAATAAGGCTTCAAAGGGCTCTACACGATCCCAGACGAGGAATAAGGATTTTATCTAGCAAAACGATCGGTCATTTATTTAAAAAAAAAAAAAAAAAAAATTATATATATTTATACACTTAACCACAAAAGCTGGGCAAGCATTAGCTCTGCGATGCACCTGCGCATCTTCATTCCGTGATGTTGGAAAGGTCAAGCGTGATGTAGGCAGAAGTGCACTCAGTGTTTACAATGCCAACATGCAAAAAAACTCAAATGCCCTTCAGCAAAAAGGTAAAGCAGCAGTGTCGGACGATTTAAAGTTAGAGGAGAAAATGTGATGGAGATTTTAACCGAACTACAAAAACTAATCGCATTTGACCTTTCCAGCAGGATTCCGCAATGTGTGGAGAAGCACATGCGCATTGCAGAACTAGAGAAAGCTGAGCATTTGTGGTTAAAAAGTGGTTAAAATGTGTATAAACTTTTTTTTTTTTTTACAAAAGTGATTGATCATTTTAGATAGGACCCTTATTCCTTGGCTGGGATCGCTGGGATTCACTGAAACTGTTTTTAACCTTCAATCTGGTGGCCACCACTGAAGTCCACTATATGGAGATGAATCCTGATTTTTTTTTTTTCCCCCTCAAACAACTTAATTTCTTTGTGACTGAAGAAAGAAAGAAAGACATGAACATCTTGGATGAAGATGGGGTGAGTTTAAATTCAGGCATGCCTAACTCTGTAAAAATGCAAATGTGCAACATGGCTGGAGAGGTTTTGACCACATTTTTTTGCAGAACAACCATGGCCGTTTTGTGGTACCCATCGTTGATTATTTGTTTAATTTTTTTTTTTTTTTAAATCTACGGTATAAACAATTAATTTTCGTAAGGTATAGGGTGTACCTGTCACACTCACACACACACACACACACACACACACACACACACACACACAAGGGGATGGAGGAGACGAGAGATGAGTGGCAATACTTTTCAACAATTTATTAAACAACGTCTTATTTAAAAGACAAAGCATCAAACAGTGAAAGAGGTTCTTAACTGAATGCTTAGGTAGATTGTTGGGGTCCAAAAGTCCAGTGTTAGAGCCACGCCACAACGTCAAAGGAAGGAGAGTCAGAAACAGCATGTGAATGGTAGACCAGACAATGAGCAAAAGGCTGAGTGTCTATTTATAGGGCGTGGCTCAACGAGGAACAGGTGATGCGAGTTAGAATTCGGGTGACTGAGAACGAGTGGGTGGTGCTACCGGAATGCCTGACAGTACCCAGGGGTTAAGGGGTAAATTTGAGCCAATCAGAGTGGAGTTGAGTGACACTTACTGGACACAGATTCCTCACAGAATCTTTATTTTTATATTTGGTTAAATATAAGCTTTGTGCAACACTTCTTTACATTATGCAAAATTGACATGTATCAACATTTTTTTAATTAGTTTTTTCTCTGATTGTGATCACAGCTGAAAATTGCATCAGAGGGGGAGGTATGGAGTTAGAATTGTTGCATAATTCCAAATAAATACATTATGATCCACAAATAAATGTAAATCCATTGACAAAAACAAAGCATATTCACAAAATAAATAGAATGAGATCCACAAATAAATCTTAGAGTTCCACAAACATGAATTATATTCACAAGTAAAAAAAAAATAGAATTGCAAATAAAAAACATACTCACAGATATTTTTTTATTTTATTTTACAAACACAACTTTGCCCGGCATTTATATGTGAATCGCGTACTGTGCATTTGTAGATCGCTGCGCGTATTTGTGGATTGCTCTCTGTGCATTTGTGGATCGCAGCGCATATTTGTGGATTGCTCTCTGTGCATTTGTAAATCGTTGCGTATTTGTGGATTTTGAAACATTTCAAGCATCAAGACGCACACTGATCCACAAATGGATGGACTCCACCCACCTTCTACTTAAGCCAATCAGATACCGGCCACGTGGGGCTGACCAATCGTTGCATGTTCTCCCTCCAACCAATCACGTTTTGCCTTACATTCAGTGCGGGACCAGCCGTAATTCAGGACAATTAACCAGTCTCTTCAAAATGGACGACCAGGACAGTGGTGTTCATCACAGCATTATTGTAATAATATCTAAAATAAAACAAGTAATGTTATGTGTAATGTAATCAGTGTTTCATGTATCAATGAGTCGATGCGTGTTTTGACCGTGAGTGTGTTTAGCAAACTGGTATTCTACGGTGACCGGGAGGGGAGGTCTTCGGTTCACTTAGTTTTGTCGTGGCCACGACATATAAACTCATGGGAACGTGATAATATAACACAGCCACGATATATTAATTAGTGGGAACGTGATATTACATCGTGGCCACGAGAACGTTTTGTCGAGGTAACGACATACTTATGCCACGACTTCTTATGTTGAGGGAACGACATTTTTTTCTCGTGGCCACGAGTTTATTGCATAAACAAACCTGCGTGACCATAGCAACCCCGGATTATCAGAGATGGATTCATTATTATTTTATTTTGAATTAATAAATTATTATTTTAATTATTATAGATTATTTCATAATTTCTTTTATTGTTTTATAATATAAATTATTATATTGCACGCAATGTAAACAGTATTCATATTAAGTTTAGTTTATAATAAATAAACGTTACCTAAAGTAGTCTAAATTACGGTGACCAGGAGGGGACACCTTTGGTTCACTTAAGTTTGTCGTGGCCATGAGATATTAATTCGTGGGAACGTCATATCAACTCGTGGGAACGTCATATTATGTCGTGGCCACGAGATCATTTTGTCGAGGTAACGACATCCTTCTGTCGTGGCCACGAGATGCTATGATGAGGAAACGACATGCGCTTCTCGTGGCCATGAGTTTAATGTGTAAACAAACCTGCGTGACCATAGTAACCTGGGATTATCAGAGATAGATTTATTACCATTTTATTTTGAGTTAAGAAATTATTATATTAATTATTATAGAAATGAATACACTATTAAATGATTATATTAACAACAGGGGATGCTGTCTGTGCGAATGCTGTCTGTGCGCGATGCATTCGAAAGAAGTTTATCATTAATAAATATTACCCAAAGTACATCAAATAAAATAGGCCTACAAGATATTTTTATCCAACCTTCTATTAACTGATCGTTTTTTCAGTATTATTATTATTATTAGCCTATTATTTTATTTTCGTTTATGTTCTATCTCTTTACTTAACGTTCTATATGTAAATACTGTAAATGCTCGACATATGTTGTATGACTGGGATTTTTACTGGAATGCAGTTTAAAGGTTGAATTTTATTTTGTTTCGTCTAATTATTAGACTAGTAATTTAGTGAGGAATGAATCATTCAAGTAGTTTAATTTGTAAATGAAAACACTCATTTATCGTCACACACGGGCATACATACAATTATATAGTCAAAACTTTATTGGCATAATTGTCAAGCATTAATAAAATTAGCCCTAACCAGTTATTAAAATAATAATAGCCTAACCATAATAATAATAATAGGCTAATAATAAATTATAAGTGACTTATAAGTGGCTATATTTTTATATTTATTGTGTATCGCTTTGCCTAACGTTCTGCCCTATATGCTAGTATTTGCTATATTTTGCAATTACTCTTTTGCAATTGTTTTCATTTACAAATTAAACTACGTGAATGATTAATTCCTCAGTGAAACACTATAATTAGAGGAAACAAAATAAAATATAATTCAACCTTTAAACTGCATTCCAGTAAAAATCCCAGTCACATATGTCGAATATGTCGAGCATTCACAGTATTTACATATAGAACGTTAAGTAAAGAGATGGAACATGAACGAAAATAAAATAATAGGCTAATAATAATAGTAATAATAATAATAATAATAATAATAATAATAATAATAATAATAATAATAATAATACTGAAAAAACGATCAGTTAATAGAAGGTTGGATAAAAATATCTTGTAGGCCTATTTTATTTGATGTACTTTGGGTAATAATGTATTAATTTCTATGATAATTAATATAATAATTCCTTAATCCAAAATAAAATGGTAATAAATCTATCTCCGATAATCCCGGGTTACTATGGTCAGGCAGGTTTGTTTACACATTAAACTCGTGGCCACGAGAAGCGCATGTCGTTTCCTCAACATAAGACGTGGCCACGAGAAATGGATGTCGTTCCCTCATCATAGCATCTCGTGGCCACGACAGAAGGATGTCGTTACCTCGACAAAATGATCTCGTGGCCACGACATAATATGACGTTCCCACGAGTTGATATGACGTTCCCACGAATTAATATCTCGTGGCCACGACAAACTTAAGTGAACCGAAGGTGTCCCCTCCCGGTCACCGTACTAAATAACATAGACATACAAGAAAACATTTTTACCCATCCCTCAATCGTCTTCAAAATATTTGAATATTATTATTAGGCCATTATTATCACCATCATCTTCATCAACATCATTATTATTAGCCTATTATTATATTTTTATATTTTCCCTTCATTTCGATCTTACATAACGTTCTTAATAATAATAATAATAATAATAATAATAAGAAGAAGAAGAAGAAGAATATACAAATATTAAATTAAATGTTTAATGTTAGTAAAAATGTTTTAAACAACTCTGATAATCCCAGGTTGCTATGGTCACGCAGGTTTGTTTATGCAGTAAACTCGTGGCCACGAGAAATGGATGTCGTTCCCTCAACATAGCATCTCGAGGCCACGACATCCTTACCTCGACAAAACGATCTCGTGCCCACGACATAATATGACGTTTCCACAAATTAATATCTCGTGGCCACGTTATATTATCACGTCCTCACGAGTTTATATGTCGTGGCCATGACAAAACTAAGTGAACCGAAGACCTCCCCTCCCGGTCACCGTAGAATACCAGTTTGCTAAACACACTCACTGTCAAAACACGCATCGACTCATTGATACATGAAACACTGATTACATTACACATAACATTACTTGTTTTATTTTAGATATTATTACAATAATGCTGTGATGAGCACCACTGTCCTGGTGTGCGTTTCCCGTACAACGACGTAACTCGCTGATTAACCTCCATAGTACGATGCATTGTTGTGGAAACGAACTAGGTAGTCACGACTGTTTCCCGAACACGGTCGCATCTCCGTCGTTTGAACCACATTAGTTCAACAATATAGGGCCTTTGTTAATGACGTCACCGAGTAATAATTTATGCTATTTAACTTATTAGAGATCTCTAAAATGCAGCTATATTAAATATTGCACCTGATGACTAATTTACTATTTTTGTTCAATGTCATTTCGCTTTATTTGATGTTTCATTCATCGCGGGTTCCCTCTTACGTCATACTCCGGGGTTCCCGTAGGCGTTTATGCGCATGCGCACTATTCAAAAACGTCCCTTGCAGAGGAAGCCAAAAAATACATAGATTAAAGTGCATTTATATTTAGATCGAGTGAAAGATATTGATTGCACTGCATGTTAGCTTGCTTACTGTGCCCAAGAGCATAATTTATTGAGCCCATATATCTTACTAACAAAAAACTATGCTTCTAACCACAGGTTGAGAGCTGTAGTTTCAACCACGTAAGTTTGTGACGCTGTTTGCGAATGTTCGTTTGAACTATGGTTTCGGGAAACACCGAATCATTGAACTATGTTGGTAACAACGGAACTTGCGAACATAGTTGTCTAACGATGCTTTTGGGAAACGCACCCCTGGTCGTCCATTTTGAAGAGACTGGTTAATTGTCCTGTAGTGATGGGTCGTTCTTGAACGATTCGTTCATTTTGAACGAATCTTTAATGTGACTCGGGACGAACGAGTCGTCTCGGCGAGTGATTCGTTCAGTCGCGCATGCGCAACATCCTATTAGGTCCTGTACTGGAATTAGTTCACCTGTTTTAGAGTCGTTCGTTCACCTTATGGGGCTGTCACGTGATGAACGAACGACTCAAACCCGAAGACTCAAAAGATGAACTAATCAATTCTCTTTCCGGCTCAGGCTGCATAGGTTAACATTACGGGGCTGTCACGTGATAAAGGAACGACTCAAACCCGAGGACTCGAGAAATGAACTAATCAATTCTCTTTCCGGCTCAGGCTGCATAGGTTAACATTACGGGGGTGTCACGTGATGAACGAACGACTCAAACCCGAGGACTCGAGAAATGAACTAATCAATTCTCTTTCCGGCTCAGGCTGCATAGGTTAACATTACGGGGCTGTCACGTGATGAACGAACGACTCAAACCCGAGGACTCGAGCAATGAACTAATCAATTCTCTTTCCGGCTCAGGCTGCGTTGGTTAAGCTAATTGGGCTGTCAGGTGATGAACGAACGACTCAAACCCGAAATCTTGTCAGATAAGAGGTGAGGTGAGCGAATCATAGACTAAAGACACAGGTAAACAATGAATTAATATTTTCTGTTTCTTATAGCATTATAGTTTTGCTTTGTTTGTAGTGTGATCAACGTTTGTGTAAGCAGTAGATGTGTTAGGGAAGTAAAACGTGACATTTTAATTATATTTTGCTAAAATGAACAAAATGAACGAAATGACTCGAAAAAAGATTCGTTCATTTTGCTGAACGAGACTCAAAGGACCGAGTCGGTAAAATGATCCGAACTTCCCATCACTATTGTCCTGAATTACGGCTGGTCCCGCACTGATTGTAAGGCAAAACGTGATTGGTTGGAGCGAGAGCATGCAAGGATTGGTCAGCCTCACGTGGCCGGTATCTGATTGGCTTAAGTAGAAGGTGGGTGGAGTCCATCCATTTGTGGATCAGTGTGCGTCTTGACGCTTGAAATGTTTCAAAATCCACAAATACGCAGCGATTTACAAATGCACAGAGAGCAATCCACAAATATGCGCTGCGATCCACAAATGCACAGAGAGCAATCCACAAATACGCGCAGCGATCTACAAATGCACAGTACGCGATTCACATATAAATGCCGGGCAAAGTTGTGTTTGTATAATAAAAAAAACATTTGTGAGTATGTTTTTTATTTGCAATTCTAATTTTTTTACTTGTGAATATAATTCATGTTTGTGGAACTCTAAGATTTATTTGTGGATCTCATTCTATTTATTTTGTGAATATGCTTTGTTTTTGTCAGTCGCTTTACATTTATTTGTGGATCATAATGTATTTATTTGGAATTATGCAACAATTCTAACTCCCTAAGAGAGTCTCCGTTTTGCATATGGCAATAAAAAAAGCGTGTAATCAGTGATCGCATGCAGTTGCTGGCGATGCAAAAGCGTGCAGTCCCTTGCTTGTGCGTGCTGTTCTACTGGTTTCACTTTCGCTTTTGAAATTTATTATGTTTAGCAAGGAGGGGATAGAATGAATGCCCTCCACTTTGGCGCGACACCTGTCCTGCTTGATGTAAACGCAAAGTAATCGGTTTAACGTGGTTACATGGCCGAATTGTAATTTTGTTCGGTTTATAGGAAGGTTTAACCCATTTAAAGGTTTTTTTTTATTGTTTTTTTTTATTCGGGTTGTGGCGTTTATATCTAGCAGTTTTAGTTGGATTGGACTTTTAAACCAATTACAATACTCCATGTAAACACACCTAGTGAGTGCCAGTGAATAGAACATAACTGCTGTAGCCTGTTAGATGATCTTACAAAACTTTTAGCTTCACGTTTTCCTACTTAAATCCAATAAACAGTCAATGAACAAGATAAACTCTGTACCTTACTTTGTTATATTCGTAATCCATGAAAACTTGCATAATGTAATTACTTTCCTTTATTTACAGGTATACAAAAATATCAATGAACTTTACAAAAGATATATAAATAAACTCTTACAAACATTTGTAAAACCAAATCGCTAAATTGTGCACAGACTTACAGGAAATTTAGTGAAACTCCTACAAAGCCTCAACAGATATTTACAGCAGAAACACTAACATCCTTAAATATTTTATGATGTGTTTCTGACACCACACTGCTTTCAACACAGTGACAGACAAAATGGCTGATATGGTAATACGCACCTGTCAGTCCAGTACCGCCGCTCCCTATACACAGAGTACGCAGTCTGCGTAGGGCACCAACTCCCAGGGGGGCACCATCCCAGCTGCTCAAAAAAAAATCGTTTTTATATATTATAA
Source organism: Cirrhinus mrigala (assembly GCA_036247105.1). Lineage (NCBI taxonomy): Eukaryota > Metazoa > Chordata > Actinopteri > Cypriniformes > Cyprinidae > Cirrhinus > Cirrhinus mrigala. Next base: position 33,208 of record JAMKFB010000112.1, read on the forward strand.
TAATAAATTAATATTAATAATATACATATACAAATAAACAATAATATAAACGTATATATTGCATTTTACGGTGAACGCAGAGTAGGCTAAGCACACGTGATGACGCGCGCGCCCTCACCTCTGTTAGGGCTGCCTATTTGGCCAAAAATGATAATAATTGAACAATATGCCTGGTCCTGGAAAGAGACATCAACAGTCCGGCGCCGAGAAACGAAAGAAAAAAAAAGCCCAAGATGAAGCCCGTGCATCACTTTCAGGTACGTTCATAATCCTGTAAAACTTTATTTTATTTTGTCGACGTTAATAATGTGTTTTAATGTCGGTAATAGTTTCACGACTAACGCATCTTTCTTAATATGCATACAAGCAGATCTAAATAAACAAAATGACTTAAAATGCATTATATTAAAACACAGAGGCAATTATGATTATTGATTAATAATGACCATATGGTGTCATTAAATAACAGTGTTAAAATACATAATCTAATACAAAATTAACAGTTTACATAACAATTTTAATAGAAATGCCTGAAAAGGGCACCAAAGGCCTGGTGAATGCAGTTGTTACACTTACATGATGATCGAATTCCTTGTTTAATATCGACCAAACATTTAATTAAAATATCCACATAATCTTTCCTATCATTTCCTCAACAACAATATGTGGACATCATAACCCTTGTCTGCTTTATTGTCAAAGTCTGCTTTATTGTCAGAACTGCCACATGTACAGTGCATACAAGAGTTTTGAAGTTTCATTTCTCTCACACCCTTGGTGCAAACAGGTAAAAACACAGAATAAAAATATATTTAAAAAATACAGACAAATACAAATATTATATATTCTATAAAACACAATTTACAAGCATGGATATGATAGAAAGATAGATAAAAAAGGCAGATAACCATGGTTTTATCATAGTAAAACTGCTTAATTTCCTTTTGTATGATTCTAAGACTATTAAATCAGTCAGACAACTGTATTAATAAAATCATAGCCATTGGAGGTAACTCTTTGTTGTTGATAAAACTGTTTTATTACACCGATCTTGCTATTTCGCTCTTTATTTACCTTTTTGACCAAAAATAACTGTTCATTTGAAAGTGCGCTCAGTAATTCTTCAGATAATATCTTCTGCTTCATTCAATGCAGGGTCAATAGCATAGCAGTCACGCTCCCGGTAACTGTTGAATCTGCTGAGCGAAGCAGAAGTGTGCCTTTGTAAATTTTGAACTTTGGAAAGCTCCAGCAGATGACAGTGTTGATTTTATCTCAGTTTATTATTGTTTATTTTATTTATTATAAATGTTTTATTTAAAGTGTAATTTTAGTTTGTATTTTTTGCTGTAGAGCTACAACTGTAATTTATAAATGATACAATTTATGTATTTACTTTTATTTGAATAAAGTTCTATTTTGGCCCCTATAGTAGGTGTTTTTTTTTATTATTTTATTTTTACTTCCGTAATATTTGGGGGAGGGGGCACAAAAGTAAATTTCTGCTTAGGGCACCCATTTGGCCAGCAGCGGCCCTGATTACCAGCCACCGCTTTCTCAGATCGGTTTATGTTGGATTAAAACGTCACGTTCCGTTGATTTTGGAAAATTCCGTACATTTTCCGAATTTGAAATCATCCCGCAAACTCTCATTTTATTAGGCGTACGTCAACTAGATGATTACAGCGCACTGAAAATGTACATAAACGGAAACAACTAAGCCATAAGATTTCAAAACGGAAGTGCGTCCCTTCCGTTCCGTACATACTGTACTGTATGCGTGGTACAGAAGCTCTCGTCTTTCAGCGTTTTTCTTTCGATTTTGATTTCAAGGCGTAGGTGTTGAAATGGCGTCAGGTTCAGGTAAGAATCATATTAGATACAGCAAGCTTCCTCACTGATTTATAAAGTATTTATGAAACATTAGCCAACATAAGGCAATTGTTTACTTAAATGATTTTTCACTGTGCTTTTGCATTTATGTTTAAAAGTGGCATTGAACACCAGGAAGAAGCTGACGTAAAAGGCTGAACTTACGTAAAATGGCCTCGAGCAATTAGGTCGTGTAAAAATGTTTTATTTATTATTATTATTTTATTTATTTTTTTTGCACTACCAGCAAAAATGCTGCCTAAGCCAAACTGTAAATTAATCTATGACAGTCATTTTTTAGACGTTCTTGTATTTTTCATGGAAAGTGACGTGAAAATGGAAATGCGTGATCAGAAGTAAAGTAGGGCCAAAAAATAAAATAAAATGAAAAATGTAAATATAAACGTAAAATCACATTTTAACGACCTCTGCAGCCGTAGTGTAGGACAGTTCTCGCTTTTCATCGTTTTCTTTGGATTTGGATTTCAATGCGTTGGTGTTAAACCCGCATCAAGTTCAGGAATCAGATAAATCAAATATGTGCAACAACATTCCTCAATGATTTAAGAAGTATTTATGAAATATTAGCCAACAAAAGGCAATGTTCTACTTAATTTAGTTTGAACACCAGGAAGAAACGAATAACCTGTTAAAGGCTACATCTCACATGCATTTTAATACTACGTTTTATAAACTTTTCAGTAAACGCCAGGGGTGCGTTTCCCAAAACCAACTGTGGTCGCAAGTTCCGTCGTTACCAATAGAGTTCAGTGGAACTAACCACCATAGTTAGCTAACGATGCTCTTGGGAAACGCACCCCAGATCTGGACCAACGATATTCTAGTTTTATGTTTTTTTTTTTAAAATCGTTTTTGTTTTAATACCATTTCCAAAGCTGCTATAAATTTCAGTTTCGTTTTTCTTAGTTTCGTTTTTATTTGCAGACTGCAGTCCCGCCCCCGTTCTTACTCTGGGGTGCCTTTCCCAAAAGCATCCTTATGATGGAACTTGCGACCATGGTTGCTTTTAGGAACGCACCCCTGATTGGTTCGATCCTCAAGTGAAGTTGCAAATATTATACTACGAAGTATTCTACAAGTCTATCGCAACACCACCTGAGAGAAACATTGCTATTAATTTGTAATTGATAAAATAATTGACTTATATTGTCACACGAGCCTTATAGGAATGTTCTCAATTATGCAATTAAGTTAGAACATATAAAAGCATGTGCAAATTTATACAACCCTTCGTCTATGGCAATGACAGCGTTGGCCTTTTTAGAGGACATTGCCAGTGGCAGAATCCGAAGAGAACGTATTTTTAGGGACCAAAGTGATTTTCTGGACCACAATGATGATACGATACAGTTGACCAGCCAAACATTAAAGCGCAATTTGCAGCGATAGCCGGTTTTCCTAATGTAATCGGAGCGATCGACTGCACACACACATTGCTATAAAGGCGCCATCTGAAGAAGAATTTGCATATGTGAAACGGAACATTTCCATTCAGTAAATGTGCAAATAATATGTGATGCACAAATGCACCTAACAATTATTGTGGCAAGGTGACCTTGCTGAAAAACATGATTCATACAGCATGGTTGGGATGAGACTATGATACAATGATGCCCATTCTCGCACTTAGTCAGTTGTAGAGCGGGCGATTGAGCAGCTGAAATGTCGGTGGCGCTGCCTTGATAGGACCGGGGGGATGCTGCTATACCGCCCTAACAAGGTGTGTCGCATCGTGTTGGCCTGTGGTGTGCTGCACAATGTCACGCACAGACACGGCACACACTCGGTGAGGTGGTGGCACCGGCGCCAGATGACCATGACCCAGAACCAGTGTCTGTGCAGCCCAACCAACAAGCCATTCAGGCCCATCAACGTGTGATTGCGGCAATATAAATACAATATAAATGGTAATCAGTGACGAAGTTCATTTTTTGACCAATTCCTTTAATGAGTGGCTTATGTCTCTGAGTGACGCTTTGTCGGTGCGCAGCAGTTCTGCGCCTAACTTCCACCTTTATATCTATATATCTATATCTATATATTTTTAAGTTCATTTACAGTGCGAGTTTCAGATCCCACTGCGTTGACGGCGTCAGCCAAACTCTCCCACTCTATGTTTTAGCGTGAGTTCAACGCAAGTCTTTGTACATGAGGCCCCAGGTCTTCAGATAGAGGAATGAATTATGAATTAAATGATATTTGAACATTTGATTATTTCATATCATCAGAGTATGAGAAAGGAAACGAAAGGATGTATCAGTGTTGTTTTAATTTAAATAGCATGGCAAGCCGAAATGATGTCATGATGACATGATGACAGTGTTTGAAGAGTTTGGTTCCAAAACGCTCAAAATCCATTTTGATTAATTTGAGTAAAAATGTGTTTTCTTTACCAAGAAAGTGGCAAGATGAAAACCACTATTTTCTGTTTTAAACTTTCACATAGCATCTTTAGGTTACAATAACATAAAAATCTAGATTTTGATTTTTCAAAGATTTATTATAAAAACTGATTATTTTTCCCAAAATGCAATAAATCCATTAGGGGTCTACGCTTACTTTTCTCTTTAGAGAAAATATAAGTGTTGGAAAGATAAACTCTTGCTGAGATCAGTGTTTTAAATATACAATTTTGAACATAGAAATATTAAATGATTTTAATAACTAAAAAGAAGATAAAAATTAAATACTGCCAGTAGGTGGCAGTAAGTCACTGATTTAATTTCTGAATCATATAATTCATTTGATTCGTTCGAACGGCTGATTAATTCAGGAATAAAGCAAGTGACTCTTTTTATGAATGGGTAATTGATTCATTGACTTACTAGAAAACGCACGTTCATTCGTAAACGAAACACTGCTGTGTTTGCATGGAGATGCGCAGGGGCTCAGCTGTGACTTTGTTTCAAACTATTTTTGAAGATGAAATAGAGCAAAATCAGCCAATAGTGTTATAGTCAGACAATGTAAGTAACTTAATATTATCTCATTTACAAACTCAAAAACAAAAAATCATTAAAAGCTGTTGTTGTGGCAAAAATCTTTGCTTGAGGCTCTCGAGCAATAAAGACAAATTGCGCAGCTGCGTTTAAAGGTTTATTTCTTGCAAGAAAGGTACACAGTCAAACAGATACAGCGTCCTGCTGAGTGTGACAAAGGAGGGAGTTATCGCCTCCGCTTTATATCTCTTTGCACACCCAAGGTTACAGACTAAAAACAGCCGGTGCTGTCATATAAGGAAAGAAAAATCTGCAAAACAACTCTATAGATCATCCCTTCTCAGCATTCTCTATACATATTTATGCTTTCTCTGACCCCCCGGGGTCAGCCTTATGGCGGACGTGGGGTCCCCAATCCCCAGTTGTTCCCTATAAGGCACAGAGGCCCTTTTTACCCAGGAGTCTGATCAGCACTTTTACCACCTGCTGTTTTCCCCATACCTTACACACAAGTTTGTCGCGTAAGCATGCAAAAATCACTCATAAATGAATTTTTCCCCAACACTGTCACTCATCTTAGTTTATCGCGATCTCACAAAATTATAATCAACGAAACTCTCTACACTGCACAATGAATCTCTTATTTACACTCTCTCTACACTTTGTTTCTGAAAGGATTCGTCAGATATGTCTGTGATACATTACTCAACGTTGAAAACTAGGATGCGGGGTGTATTCAAAGCGCCGCCTTTACTGTTTACAATGCGTGAAATGCAGCGCTGTGATTGGCTGAGCGGATGTATCGCATCAGAAAAATGAGACTGGCCTTTGTCGCGGTTTGGAAAAAAAGGAGAAAACATGACAGAATAACACGGCGGATATCGCATTTTGCGTAAAATTAAAAACTGCCTTTTCAATACCGACCAGATACAATACTGATTTTGGCAGGAACTAAATTTTGTTAAAAAAAAAAAAAAAAAAAAAAAAAAATGGCGTTTATCGCGTTTTGGAAAAGAGCTCTTCATTTTCAATTTTGGGTCAACTATCCCTTTAAAATCTCATCATATAATGTCAGAATCTCATATAGCTTACTCCTATACATGCTTTATCTTTAACTACGTTCATATAAGACACAAATGACTGTGCTGACGAGGAGACAGGCATTTTGGAACGTAACTATGTGTATTTGAACGTTTAAGCGCAAGGCGCGAAAAAGAACTCAAGTTTAGTCAGACGCTGTACAAACAGGTGCGCGCTGCGCGTATCACACTGAAATCGTCTTAACGCGCATTTGCCAAAATGAATTATGCCTTGCTGTCCCTGAACAATTACATTTGTGTTTTTAACCACAATGCTTAAAATGCATTTAAATGAAAAGCTCAGCCTACATCATGACGCGGAAAATGATTGACATATCACCGGGCTATCTCTCAACCCATAAGCCAATATACTTTGTTATATTTGTAGAAATGAGTGCATTGTCTTGTTGCAGGGATGGGCAGTCTTTTAAATACATGTATTTGAAATACAAAATACTATTTTGTATTTAAATATCTTTGAAAAAAAATGCATTTAAATACATTTAATCTTAGTACTTTTGTATTTTCAAAATACATAAGGTACTTTGTTAATCAACCTCCTTATTAGACTGCTGATTTTCTACAGGAATGGGCAGTATTTCAAATACATGTATTTAAAATACTATTTTGAATCTTTGTATTTAAATACCTCTGGAAAAAGTAAAAATTATTTTGTATTTAAATACATTTAGTCTTAGTATTTTGTACTTAGTATTTTGTATACCTGTTGATACAGGAAATCAGCAGTCTAATTAAGAGGTTGATTGGCAAAAAGTATTTTATGTATTTTGAAAATACAAAAATACTAAAGATTAAATGTATTTAAGTACAAAATACAAAACAGTATTTTGTATTTCAAATACATGTTTTTAAAATACTGCCCATCCCTGACTGCACTTAACAAATTTATTGGACCACCACCCATTGTAAGGTTTGTACCACAGCTGCCCCAAACTAAGACCTGGTGATCACCAAAATCATTTTTAGTGTTTCTGTAATGGTTAATCCACCAGTATGTGTAAGATCTTTGGTCAAAGATAGATTGCACAAAGACTGCATTTGGATGTCAGTGACAACAGAGACTGTGGAAAAGTGCATTAAAAACAATGTCAGCAAGAATGACAAAGGAGGCATACAAAATAAAAATAAAATATTTATTTATTTGGTTTATTAGTTTTTGGTTATTATGTGTGAATAAAGACAATTTAGTGGTGAAAAAAACAGCATATGCTGGTAGGTATGTTTTGATACTGGTTTAAAATGGTCCTTTGCTGGTTTATGCTGGTCCTTAGCTGATCATGTTGCTGGTCAGCATATGCTGTTTTTTTCACCAGGGTTGTTATTTGCCTAATAAGTTTGTTAAGCACTGTATATAGTACATAGTTTTATGAGGATTTAAACCGAAAATAAAACTTACAAACTCACTTGTTTACACTCTGCCCCTTTCTTGACTGCCGACGGCTGTAGTACAAGTACAACGTGAAAGGCAAGGCTGACGCTCTGTAGCGAATTCACACATATATAAGTGAGGCATTTTAATTTCAGTTGAAGAGACGGGAGTTGCACGACGCACCGCACAGCATACTCCTAGAATCTGGTTGAGTAATATATAGGTGTCGAAACGACAGCGCATGGGTTCACGCAGGTTCAAGCACGTTGTGTGAATCTGGCGATAGATCGCGCATCCACTGATTCAAGCAGGAGAAAATAAAAAACTTTCAATAAAACATTCAGGGGACTTAGTACGTTCTGATGAAAGGGTATATATAGGCCATAGCTAAATAGACGTCTTAGCGGAGAAAATTTATTTGCGTGGTGCCCCCCTGGACGTGGTGCCCCTGGGCACATGCCCAATTGCCCATATGGTTAATCCGCCTATGCCCATGGCCTGTCAATCTACTCCACAGCCAATCACGGGCCCCACCTAGCCCAATGGTTAATGTGGCCTTGATCACAAGCAGAAGTCCAGCTCCAAGTTTGCTTCTGTTTAAGCAAATTATGTAAAGGCTGACTGGAGAGATTTTGAAAGAACCAGCCATAATAATTTAGGAGGCCCAAAAAAGACAGTAGCTCAGTGACATTGTTTGGTTTTGGGGCATGGTTTTGCTGCTACCTTTTTGTCAGTAGGGTGAAGCCCCTCTTTGCTGATGCAGTTCCCCAAATAACACTGCTTTGCATGAACTGACACTTGGAAAGTTTTACTCTGAGGCCATACCTCTCCAGTCTGGTAAGCACTTCGTCCAAATTCCTGATATGCTCCTCTTTTGAGCTGGCAGTGACAAGGATGTCATCCAGGAAACAGCTAACATGATCTAGCCCTTGAAGGATTTGATCCATAATGGCCTGAAAAATATAAGGAGCATTGGCCACTCCATAACTCAGACAATGGTACTTGTACAAGCCACGATGAGTATTAATGGTGAGGTATTTCTTTGGGTAATGGTCCAGTTTTAACTGCTGATAAGCATGCGCCAAGTCTAGTTTGCTAAACAGTGTTCCGCCTGCTAGCTTAGTGAACAAATCCTCTGTGTTGGGTAACGGATATGTTTTCTCCTCCAGATTCTGGTTCATAGTGACTTTATAGTTACCACAGATGCGGATGGACTTGTCACTTTTAGGCACAACTATGATTGACGCTGCCCAGTCACTTCTGTCAACTTTGGATACTATGCCTGCCTTTTCCAGCCTATCCAGTTCCTTTTCCACCGCTTCTCGTAACACATAAGGAACAGGTCTAGCTTTCTGAAAGATCGGTGTTGCATCAGCACGGACTCGGATAGTTGCTTTAAAATCTTTAATTGCGCTTGGTTTGTCAGAAAATACCTCTGTGTCATCTCGACGCTGCTTTTACTGCTGGGTCAGAGGCTACTTCAGCTTTCTCCACATCAAAATTGTTTGGCCAATCTAACTGAATTTTCTCCAACCAGTTTCAGCCCAGCAGGGCTGGTCTTTCCCCTTTAACAATGACCAATGGCAGTGTCACATTTTGATTTTCATACTGCACTGGCACACCTACGGATCCCAGCAATGGAATTCTCTCACCTGAATATGTAATTAGCCGCATGCTGGTTTTGCTTAATGGTAGGTGAGACAGGAACTCTTTGTATGACAGTTCTGACATCAGCAACACAGCTGCCCCTGTGTCGAGCTGCATGTCCATACACTTCCCATCCAATTTCACATTCACCGCAATTCCTTTCTCTCCATTTGAGGTTGTGTATATTGTATATACATCAAATAACTCTTATTCATCCTCTTTTCCTTTATTACCACTCTCTGCTTCCACACACTGTGTCAGTCCAGCTGCTCTTTTATTTCTGCAGGCTCTTGCAATGTGTCCAATTTGGTAACACACATGACACTTCTCATTCTTGAACCTTCAGTCTCTCGCAGAATGTTTGCCAGCACATCTGTAACATTTATTGTATTCTTCTTGTCTCTGTTGCCTCTTCTGGTATTTTCCTTTTACATCTCTCCCTTTAAACTTCCCTTTTCCTCTCCTAGGATTTTTTTTTTTTTCTTTTTGCTTCATTCACAGCATTCACTGACTGTAAATCCTTTGTCTTACCCGCAATTTCCAGCATGTTTCTAGATGCCAGCTCTATAGATGATGCTATTTCGCAGGCCTGATTGAACGTCAGATCCTTTTGACTCAGCCAACACGTTCTCACTCCTAACTCGTTACATATTGACGCTTGGTCAGGACCCCTTTGGCGTCACTTCGTGACGTTCAGGGTACCCCTTTAGTGTAATTTTTCGAAGTGCAGGGTCCTCCAGTACTTTACTTAAGAAACCCTTGGCATCAACGTGTTGACGCAAAAGGCATTGGGAATTTTATCGTCATGATTAAATTATATATTGGGTAATAATATTCCTATTATTGCATATATGTTGGGGTAATTATTTTCAATACAAACAGTTACAACAGTTTTATTTATATTACACTGTTTACACATTTAACCCAACCCCTGCCCCTAAACCTAACCATTTGTCAACGAAACACAAGATAATAACAGGCAGATACAACTACATTCTTGATTTATTCAAAAAGTATTAATATTCCAAGGGTCCCGAAGCAAAACGATTGAAGCAAAAAAACAGACGCGATCGGCGTCTCCGTCCGCGGTCCTGTGTGCTGCTGCAGTCTGTCTGTGCACGAATTCAAAAAATGCCGCCAGAAGAAGCAAGCCTTGGTTGTGAAATGCTATTGCCAAACCTGTATTTTTGATTTTTATAGAAATGTGACAGCAATGACATAATCTCACGCAGAGATCGCACTGGCATTCAGGTATAATCTAACCACATGATATTAGATTAAAAAATAAAACATTTTAGAAAAGAACGGCGCTGTGCCAAATTTCGACAGCCTGCCAGAATTCGACTGCCCTCCGTGTGCACGCGCATGACGTCATTTGTTGACAGTCGATTCGGCCAATGAATTTAATAAATGTTTGTGCTGCCCTTTCGGTTTCATTTGATTTCATTTATTTTATGTAGTTACTGAATTCTTATGAGGATAAACATTGTTTGTTAAATGCATTGAGAATGTACTAAATTGTTTATATTTGAAACCAATCTCTTTCACGCAAGTTACACCACAACACCATCGAACGTTCAAGTCTTCGCATTTTTACATAAACCAACAGGGTATGAGCCAGGTCTTGTATTCTAGTATTTGGCTGCAAATAACAAGATCCATGTGTATGCTTATACACAAAATAAAAATAATAGTGCACAGTGAAGAAATGTCAGCCCGAGAACTTGAGTCTTTGACAGTTGTCGTCAAACACTTCATTATTTAAATCAATTTAATTGCCGACAAGAAATGTAATATTTCTTGTAAAATGTTTGTTTATATACATTAAAATATATTTGATAAATTGAATTGATCATAAAAGGCAGTTAAGACTGTCAGCCACTATGACCATAAGAGATTTCTCCCTTTGAAGCTTAAGTCACAATCTTCTCATCAATCACACTTTACAACCAGACATCTCCTGTATATGGCAGTATAATTTTGGCAGGCGTCCCACTGGAAATCTCTTGTCTTTGTGTCTTCTCAGCAAACACTCTCCATCACCAGCATGATTGTGATGTGTTTGCGAACCTGTACAGTGGAGCTGGAGGGCTGCATAATTTCAGCCGGTGTATTGTTGTAGAATAAATATTGCATTTGATATGCTATATGAGAAATAAGAAATCAGAAATAAGTAGAATTGATTGCACATGGGATTATATTAGAGTAATAGAAATTACACAGTGGGAATAAATGTTACATTGTATAATTTGTTTTGTAAAATCATCAAATCCTTCAACATTGGGATCCAGGTTTCTCTTTTTTGAAATTAGTAATTAGTAAATTACTAATTTAGCCATTGTGTATAAAGAAAAGTTATGCTTAAAGAAGTTACTCTGAGGTCCTTAGAGAACAAAAATGTCTGTGGCAAAAACTGTCATAAAGATTGTGGTGCTTGAGATCACTGACTTATTTGTTGGGGGAAAAAAAGTTTAAAAAGTGATCTCAAAAACAGCTAGAAAATCAACGCCATAAATCTAAACAAATTGTGTTTTTAGGGTTGATACCTCAAAAAATTAGCTTTAAGTGTGATTTTTGGGCACAGTACCGAACATTTCCATTAGATGCCAGCAAACCTCCACAGTGGTGGAATTTGTCATTTGCGGTTACAAAATTTGTCTCTCTCCAAATTTTATATGCACACACATTAGTACTCACATAGGCTACAACCACTTTCAGACATCCATGCCATTGGATAAATACAGATTTAAAATCATAACAAGAAATAGTTTAGTAGCTGTGATACTGGTGATTAGTAGCTGTGATACTGGAAAGAACAAGATGGCGCCGCGGATGGCTGCCTCGGTTTGTTGCTCCTTCGTACTTTTTCTGTTTTTGTTTGTTTGTCCTGTCTTAAGCAACGTTTTTCCGATCAGCTTCTCTAGAAACGAGCTCTTGGACATAAGAAATAGCACACCAGATAACTTTCTGCCAACGTTTGAACATTCAGACGTTTTATTGGACATTTTAGTTGGAGGGGCTGCGTTCCTATACAAGCGCTCCAAGCGACGCAAGCGAGGAAAACGCGCCGGCGCGCTCGTGAAATTCCGACAGCGCGGTTTTAGGACTCCGTTGCCGAGTATTCATCTGGCGAATCTCCGCTCCCTTGCAAATAAATCAGACGAGCTACAACTCCTCACCCGCACAAACAAGGACTTTTTAAACTCTGCTGCGCTTTGCTTCACGGAAACCTGGCTAAACGGAACCATTCCGGACAGCGCGCTTCATCTAACGGGCTTCCAGCTGATCAGAGCGGACCGCGTCACCGAGTCGTCAGGGAAAACGAGAGGCAGTGGATTATGTTTTTATATCAATGAAGGCTGGTGTACAGACGTGACAGTTTTAAATAAGATGTGCTACCCAAACTTGGAAGCTATCTTTATTAACTGTAAGCCTTTTTATTCGCCGCGGGAGTTTTCCTCGTTTGTTCTGGTGAGTGTGTACATTCCTCCTGACGCGCGTGTAAGCGCGGCGCTAGAACTGTTGGCCGATCAGATCACACACACAGAACAGCGTTACCCGGACTCTTTTATTATTGTCCTCGGTGATTTTAATAAAGCTCACCTCACCCGCGAACTGCCTAAATATAGACAGCACATCACATGCCCCACCAGGGACAGCAACATATTGGACCATTGCTACACTGTTTTAAAGGATGCATATCACTCTGTCCCCCGTGCAGCGCCGGGACTATCTGATTACTGTTTAGTTCATCTTCTACCAGCCTACAGGCAGAAACTTAAATCTGCTAAGCCTGTAGTAAGAACTGTAAAGAGATGGACTGATGAAGCAGAGCGGGACTTACAAGCCTGCTTCGAACTTACTGATTGGAGTGTTTTTGAGGCTGCAGCTACTGATCTGGATGAGCTCACTGACACTGTGACATCCTACATCAGTTTCTGTGAGGACATGTGTGTACCCACCAGGACTTATTTAACATTTAACAATTACAAACCTTGGTTCAGTGCAAAACTCAAACAGCTTCGCCAGGCCAAAGAGGACGCTTACAGGAGTGGGGACAAAGCCTTGTACAAACAGGCCAAATACACACTGAATAGGGAGATAAGAGTGGCAAAGATAAACTACTCGGGAAAGCTAAAACAACAGCTTTCAAGAAATGACTCCAAATCAGTGTGGAATGGCCTGAAAGCCATCACCAGCTACAAGAGCCCATCCCTCAGCACTGAGGCCAATCAACAACTGGCTGATGACCTGAATGAGTGTTACTGCAGGTTTGAAAAACAAAAGACTGGTCTGACACCCTGCACCCCCCCCCCCCCCCCCCCCCACTGTCCCACAGCACAGCCATCAACACCCTGCCCCTCCATCCCCCCTACTGTTTCTCAACCTGCCCTTAAGATCTGTGAAGGTGATGTTTGCAAAGTCTTCAGGAAGCAGAAGATAAGGAAAGCCAAAGGCCCAGACGGTGTCTCTCCAGCCTGCCTTAAAGCCTGTGCTGTCCAGCTATCATCCATCTTCACATTGATCTTCAACAGATCTCTGGAGTTGTGTATAGTCCCATCCTGCTTTAAATGTTCCACCATCATCCCTGTACCCAAGAAACCAAAAACCACAGGACTTAATGACTACAGACCTGCTGCTTTAACATCTGTGGTCATGAAGTCATTTGAGAGACTGGTGTTGGCCTACTTGAAGGACATTACTGGACCCTTGCTGGACCCCCTGCAGTTTGCTTACCGAGCAAACAGGTCTGTGGATAATGCAGTCAATATGGGATTGCACTACATCCTTCAACATCTGGACAAACCAGGGACCTATGCAAGGATCTTGTTTGTGGACTTCAGCTCTGCTTTCAACACCATCATTCCAGATATCCTACAGATTAAACTGTCACAGCTCTCTGTACCCACCTCCATCTGTCAGTGGATCACCAGCTTCCTGACAGACAGGCAGCAGCTAGTGAGGCTGGGAAAACTCACATCCGGCACCCGCACCATCAGCACTGGAACTCCACAGGGCTGCGTTCTCTCCCCACTCCTCTTCTCCCTCTACACAAATGACTGCACCTCTAAAGACCCCTCTGTCAAACTTCTGAAGTTTGCAGATGACACCACAGTCATCGGTCTCATCGCTGTCACTGAGTCGGTTCTGTGCTCCTCTGAAACTGTTTGGTTTGGGGCAGCCAGTAAATCAGATATACGAAGACTGCAACGGACTGTTAGGACAGCTGAAAGAATCATTGGTGTGCACCTGCCCAACCTTCAGGACTTGTACATCTCCAGAGTGAAGAAACGGGCAGGAAACATCATCCAAGACCCTTCTCACCCCGGTCACAACCTGTTTGCACTTCTCCCCTCAGGCAGACGCTACAGATCCCTGAGCACTAAAACATCTAGACATAAAAATAGCTTTTTCCCAAATGCCATCTCCAGTTTAAACACATAAATCATCACCTGGGTTCTACAATTCATTTCTGTATTTCTTTCTCCATTTCTAATTATTGACTCCTTGTGTAGTATTATTATGTAAACTTCTGTAGTATTTTTATGTAAATACACATGCACATCTCTTATTTATAGTTGTATATAGAGGAATAATGCACAAATCTGTACATAAATCTTCTGTTCCAGATTCATACATTATTATTTATTCTAAGTTTTTTATTTTATTTAAATGTTTTTTCTCTGTTCTCATGTCAGATATGTATGTATGTATGTACCAGGAGCACCTTAAAAAACCACAACAAATTCCTCGTGTGTTTGCGCACACTTGGCGAATAAAGCTAATTCCGATTCTGATTCTGATTTAAAAAAATCAAATGTTTGCATAGTTATGACAGGAAACAATAGCATCTAACAATGCCTAGGAAAAAAAACAATTAATCTTATAAAATAAAGTATAAACCCAAATAGGAAATAAAATAGTTATCAAAGAAGAATGTGTCCTATTCTGTGTCCTAAACTCCTCAAGCATTGATATCTCGTTTTAGAGCAGTCAATGCAATTTATTAAAAATAGGCTATATGACCTGTTACTGTTGAATACTGATACTGATACTGTTGAAGCCTCTGATCAGTTTTCTTAAAGCTTTCTTGAACATTCTATGGTGTGATTTCAGTTGAAAATATTACAAAAGACATTAAACAACAAACAGGATTTCTTAAAAAATATTTATTTTATTCATCATTTTATAATTAAATGTCAAAAATATAGAACAAACCAGTGTGTTCTTAAATTCAACAAACAATGTTTATCCACATAAGGATGCAGTAACTACATAAAATAAATTAAATAAATGAATATTAAGTTAAATTAATTTGGCCGCACCAATTTCAACAAATGACGTCATGCGCGCGCACACGGAGGGCAGTCGAATTCTGGCAGGCAGTCGAACATCGGCACAACACCTGCTCAGGGTGCTGACCCACCAAAGACTGTCCGATTAGAGGCTAAAAAAAAATGGTTCACAGGAATAACCCATTTAATGTCACCACTCAACAGACTGGTTCGTGTGTAGTTGTGGTTGTGGTTTTCTACAAATAAAAAGTGACATAAACGAATAGTATACATAATAATAGGATAAATTACAACAAAAATAATGGCAATAACACAGCACAATAAATAAATATAACAATAATTAGACAAACATTTTTAGCAAGAGATAATACAAGGCGATCTGTAATTTCTATCTTACAAGCAGCGCGCAGTTGTAACTTGACAGCCTATTAGAGCGGAGCTGCTTGTGTAGCGCCACTCCGTCTGAGCTACCAGAGCGCATGCGCGCAGAAAGTTGTTTACCACAGGTTTCTCGTTACATATGGAGAAATATAATGAACGTTGCACCAAACGGGAACATAACTCATCTTAATAACAACAAATGTAACAATTAACACTCTTAATAATGTAAGACACCTGTCAAAAGTAGCTGAGGTGAACTTGATAAATCTTCAGGTTTTGTTTACAGAGGTAATGTGGACATTTCCATGTTCGCATATCTCACATGGATGATTATCATTTGAAAAGTGTGATTGGCTCATCAGTGTGATCGCATTACAGATAAAGAGCTCAGATGGAAGAAGGAAGTTTTGTTTTTGACGTGACTTACTTCATTTAAAAGTAGACACTTCAAGCTTTCTATAGATATATTTATCATTTCTATGAGGCAAGTGTTTTCTGAGATTCAGATTGTTTTATTTTTAACATGTCTGTGAAGAAAGTTGACAG
The DNA here is from genome assembly GCA_036247105.1 of Cirrhinus mrigala. Lineage (NCBI taxonomy): Eukaryota > Metazoa > Chordata > Actinopteri > Cypriniformes > Cyprinidae > Cirrhinus > Cirrhinus mrigala. The sequence goes on from JAMKFB010000112.1 coordinate 49,379, forward strand.
AGACTGTTTGCTTTCTTTATTTTACAAAAGCACGTTGTTTTGTTGGATTCAAAAATACATAAATAATAAAACATAAATAATACATTAGAGTCCCAGGTCTGGCAGGGATTGTAGGTGGGGAGAGTGAATTACCAGCGCTCTCTCCACCCTCAAAACCACGACTGAGGTGAGTCCCTTGAGCAAGGCTCCGAACCCCCAGCTGTTCCCCTGGTGCTGCAGCATACTGCTCCGGGTGTGTGTAAATGCAGAGCACAAATTCCAAGTATGGGACACCATACTTGGCCACACATCACGTCCTTTCCTTCGTTTCCCCCTTTAAATAAAAGTAGACCCTTTGTATGTGAAATTTCCTTGGACGGTACAATGGTAGTGATATGATGTCATGCTCTGCAACTCATTTTTAGTGAACAAAAAGTGTCAAGTAGTAGTAATGATCCTCCCAATAATACTAAACAAATGTACATCTTTTGTATATGTTTTTGTTGTGTTTGAAGTGTTTTGAAAGGATTACTTGATATTTTAACATCATTGTTTTGTCTTCTGTTAAATCTGCTAATGCTGTCAGTACTCTTGTATAATGTTCAGCTGTGAACATGTAATCAGCACAATGGATGATGGGGAACGTAGTCTGGGGTGTGGTGCAACAGTCTGTATAATGTTAAATGGCAAGGTGACCTCTGGTGGCGAGCGGACTGGCGTTCAGGACCAGTTTCATGACGGATGGTTGTGTCTAGGGGTAAGGATATAATGTACAGTTTTTTTACAGTATAAACATAATGTGTGTGTGTGTGTGTGTGTGTGTGTGTGTACTCTTTTTCAGTGAGTGATCTGAGGATTGTTCTGCTAGGAAAGAATGGATCAGAAAACAGACGAGTGGGAAACACTATACTGGGTGCAGCAGCATTTCACAGTAAAGCTCCTTCATCTTATTCACATGTCAGTGAGAGAATCAGTGGAGAGGTGGAGGGGAGAAAGATCATAGTCATCAACACTCTCATACAGCATCAGGTATTACAAGGAGTGAGAGAGTGTGTGTCTCTGTCTGCTCCAGGACCTCATGTGATTGTACTTGTACTTCAGTATAATAACTTCAGTGAGGAGGACAGACAGAGAGTGAAATATGTGCTGAACCTCTTCAGTTACCAGGCCATGAAACACACTATAGTGCTGACTACTGATGAAGACACGCGCGGATTCTTATTCTCTTCAAGTAATAGTGCTATTCAGAAATTAATAAAGAAGTGTGGAGGAGGACATCTACACTTTGATACAGTAAACACAGGATGGCGCTCTGATTTGTTCAGAAAGACAGAGAAGATACTCAAGAAAGAACGTGAAGAATATCTCACCTGTAACAAGTATGAAGACAGAGATGATGGATCATCAGTGGACAGAGATCTGAGCAGATCTGGAGGTTCAGTCAAAGGAGACAACAAAGAGAAGAAGGAATCCGATCTCAAAGAGAGCACAAAAACAGCAAGTGATGGAGGAGGTTTGTTAAAGTATTTTTTTTTTTCAGATTAAAAATGTGACTACAAACTACTTACTTTTTACAAATAAAATTTGTGTTGATGTTGTACCTTCAAAAAAGCTCCACTGAGTTTACTGTTTCTAAATCTTGTTTCAGTGGTGACTACTGGGAAAGCAAAACTGAACTTTGTGCTGTGTGGAAATAATACAACACTCAAGAACTCAGTGTCTAAAATCTTTAGAGGGATAATGAGTAAACCTCAGAAAGAGAGGAGTAAAGTGAATGAGGAGATGATGATTTATGAATGGCAGATCAATGTAATAGAGCTTCCAGCTCTCACTCAGCTCTCAGAGGAGGAAGTGATGCGGAAGACTTTACACTGTGTGTCTCTCTGTGATCCTGGAGTTCATCTTTTCATCCTTGTTGTTCCTGTCAGTCCACTTACTAATGAAGACAAGGAAGAAATGGAGAAGATTAAAAGAATATTTAATTCTAATGAGCACTTCATGGTGCTTTTCACTGCTGAACTCACTGTTGACAAAAATGTGACAGATTTTATAGGATCCGCAGAATCTCAGAGGATCGTGAGTCTCTATGGGAGTTGGCACAGTGTGATGGGGTTAAAGGATCAGAGAAACTCACAACAGATCTCAATGATTCTAAATGGTATAGACACCATTACAATTGAACCCTATTCCCTTCAGATGTATACGAGAGCATCAGAAAAGAAAGTCAGACATGAACTAGAGGAGAAACTGAGAATGAGAGACAATGAAATCAAAGAGTTACAGAAGAAGATCAAGACACTGGGTGAGTGGATTCATTTATTTCTCTGAATAAAGAATCTTTGTGAGAATACAGTAAATCCTATTATTGTTAAGCATTATTTTTGCTATTCTAATTGCAGTGTAAATTCACCTTGGAGCTGCATTAAACAGACTTTAAACAGATTTTAATGTTCACTCATCAGTCATAACTAGTTTCTTGTATGTAGAAGTGGTGTTGTTTTCACGTCTCTCATTTCTCTCACGTCAACACAACTGGTTTAGAATCTTAAAGCTAATGGACAAAAAAGCAGATAAAATCATTTCAACTTGTGAATAAAGTTAACAGTAAATGAATGAAAAGAAAATTGTTGATTGCTGTATTATTATTATTATTATTATTATTATTATTTAATTATTTGTTTGTTTGTTTGTTTTTTTGTTTTGTTTTGTTTTGTTTTACAGTTTTACATACCAATTACACACAATTCTGTTGAGCTTATGAATGCATTGGCCAATCAGAGGCATTCCGATTAGTCATCACTGAAAAGCTAGAGTTTTGTTCAGTGCCTGTGCTTGCTGATTGAATTCTGCACTCTTGTACATTCTCTCATCATATTCAGGGGTTTTCAAAATTTTTAGATATATGCCCCACTATGTTTATCTAATTTTAGTCAGTCATGCTGGCCTCTCTCTCATCCATGCTCTTGAGGCTGTGCTTGGAGATACAGTACACCAATCCTCCTTGCAATTGAGGTTATAGGGGAATGTGCCACACAATTTGAAAACCCCTGTCATAAACAACAGTGTAGATGTATGTACGAAATACAACCCCAATTCCAGAAAAATTAAGATGTTTCGTGAAATGCCATAAAATCAAGAATATGTTATCTGTTCATTCTCTTTAACCTTTATTTAATTGACTAAGTACAAAGAAAAAAATTCCGATGTTTTCAGTGGCCAACTTTTAATTTTATTTAGTAAATATGACCAAATTTTGATTTTCATGGCTGCAACACACTCCAAAAAAGTTGGGATAGAGGCAAAATAAAAGTGAAAAGGTTATAAAATATCCAAATTAAACTTTTTTTGAAACGGTTCACAGTAAGAAGGTCAAATGGAAATAGTTGAGGATATCATGTTTGGGTATAAGAGGAGCATTTTAGTCTTTGCAAGCAAAGTCAGATCATATCTCATCATTTGTGCCAAATTTCATGACAAAGGTGTCAAACAAATCAAAAATCACATTTCTTAACAGAACATCACAAAGAATTTAGGTCTTCCACCAACTACCACACATTATATTGTGAAAAAATTTAGGGAATCCAGAGAAATGTCGGTCTGTGTAGGGTAAGACAAAACACCTCAGGTGAATGTGGATGACCTTTGAGCCCTCAGAATGCATAAGAAACTGTCATTCTGCTATATTTATATATATATAAATATAGCCACATGGACTCAGGAGTACTTCGGAAAACTGCTGTCACTTAACACATTCTGCAGCTGCATCAATAAATACAACTTGAATTTCTGTTACTCTAGCAGAAAACTATATATCAATTCTATGCAGTGATGCCATGGGGCGTTATGGGCCAGAGCTCATCTCAGAAATGTGTGCTTGTTGCAAATCTCTGTACGTCTTCTGCCCTTCTAGACAAGAGAATCAGAACTTGGTCAGTCCGCTTTGTCTGTCTAGGATGGAGGTTCAGGACATACTGCATTTGTTGTTGTCTGACTGAATGAAGACTCTGAAGTCTGAACCTAGAGTATTTCCTTTCTCACAGGCTGGAGGCTCAAAACATTGTTGTATCTGTTGCTGCCTCAAAAGCTGGAGACTCAGCATTTGGTATCTGTTATTATCTCTTATCACGCAGACTGGAGACTCTGTGTGAGAATGAGTGTATCTGTTTCTGTCTTTCTCCTTACAGGACCTAGACTCAGAACTTTGTATCTGTCACAGTCCCTTCCTTAACAGGACTTAGACTCAGAACAAGGACAAGGAGTTTCTTTTGGAAGGGTACCTTTATCCCTTTAAAATGAGGAGGAGATTGCAATTTGTGGCTGCTTCATTTCTGTGCTGTGATTGGCTGTTTTTATCAGAGCTGGGGAACACGGCGTGGTCCACCCTTTTTCCCTCCTGTGGAATTTATTTGCAAAGTCCAAGCACACATTTAAAAAAGTGTGACTAATGTTCTACCAGTGCATTATTCACTTACCAAACCACAAACAGAATATCTCTGGTAATGTTACAAACACATTAAGTTCAAACAAGAGCTTGAACTGTCATGCTTGCATTCATTTGTCCATTAACAGCTCAGTTTGTGTAGGATGATGCACTACACATTGGGAATACTTATTTCTCTGAATAAGATGTGCGTGTTCTAGTGTGCATCAGTTTTTAGGTTTGAAAACCTAGTTATGAATGGATTTAGATGGATCTTTATGATCTCTCGCTGTTTCACCCACTGCTGCTGCATCTGGAGATCCTAAGGAATTTTAATGGTCAATCACAGGCCAAACTTTAGGAATCAGTCTGTGGGTGGGTGAAGGGCAGAAACTACATTTTGACCAATGAGAAGTTGTGTAATTTTTGGGCTTGGTACGAAAGGTCTTCTTCTTGCACTCTAAGAGGTGCCTGGCCATTGTCCTAGAATCTTTATCTGAAAGCGTTGGACAGTTTATGTTAGTCCACCAAGATCCAATCAAAATGTAGCAAACCTTTGTCAACAGTTGTAGTCAGAGAATGGCCCCGCCATAAACTGGGCCCTGGAATGTACTGCCCACTACAGTTGATAGATCACACTAACATTGGGCAACTTTTAACTTTACCCTGGAGTTGGTTCACCCTCTGCCTATGGGTGAGAGCTTTCTCTTTATTATTTCCACATGAGTATGTCTTTAAGACATGAAAGGATGTTTACTAGTGGAATACCAGAAAATTATAGTGCAGTCATGATTACAGTAATTCTGACATGATGTGAATGCACCATTAATCTAACTGTTATGTTCAAACCACATTGTTAAACAACTATTTTTTTTTCTTTTCTTTAACACAGAGGTTGTGAAGCTGAATCTGGTTGTGTGTGGGAGTAACAGAGGACTAAAATCCTTCATATCAAACCTGATCCTGAATCAGAGCGAGAGAAGATCAGAGCTCAGCTCAGAGTGTGTGAGGAGAGACGTGGAGCTTCATGGACGTCCGATCAGTCTGGTGGAGCTTCCAGCTCTGTTCAACACTCAGCTCTCAGAGGAGGAAGTGATGCGTCAGACTCACCGCTGTGTGTCTCTCTGTCATCCTGGAGTTCATGTTCTCATCATCATCATTCCTAATGCTCCACTTAATAATGAAGACAAAGCAGAAATAGGGGAGATCCAGAGGATATTCAGCTCAAGAATCAACAAACACATCATGATCCTCATAAAGCAGAATTCAGAGCATCAGACAGAAAAACTGAATAAAGAAACACAGTCTGTCATTGAGAGTTTTGGAGGAAGACATCAGTTCATTGGTCCAAACACACAAGTGTCCACACTGATGGAAAAGATGAAGCAGATGGTTGAGGGAAATAGTGGTGTTTGTTTCTCCACAGACACATTGATGGAGGCACAGAGATTTGATGAGATGAAGAGCAGAATCCATTCACTGGAAACTTGGTTTCAGTCACAAGGTAATGATCATAATGATTACAAAAACTGCATGAACACACCTTTCATGATTACAAAAATCCACAGGTTTGTGAGACATACATATGCACAGTTAATAAGAAACATGATTAGCACATGATATGTTGATATTTTAATGTATACATTTATTAATTTCTTAATCTTTGTTAATATCTCCTTGATTTATCTTTAGACTCAAAAGGCCAAGAAGATGATCTGAGGATTGTGCTGCTGGGAAAAACCGGAGCTGGGAAAAGTTCAACTGGAAACACCATATTGGGAAGAGAAGCATTTATATCAGACTTTTCTGAAAAGTCTGTTACTAAAGTGTGTCAGAGAGAGACAGATGAAATCAACGGCAGACACATTACTGTGATCGACACTCCAGGACTGTTTGATACTGAACTCAGTAATGAAGAAATACAGAGAGAAATCAGCAACTGCATCTCCATGATCCTGCCTGGACCACATGTGTTTCTCTTACTGATACCACTGGGACGATTCACACAAGAAGAGCAAACAGCAGTGAAGATCATCCAAGAGACGTTTGGTGAAAACTCTTTAAAGTACACCATAGTGCTCTTCACCAGAGGAGACTTTCTGAAGAAGAAAACCATTGAACAGTGGCTGGGAGAACCTGGATCTGGCCTTAAAAACCTCATTGATGAGTGTGGAACCAGATACCATGTGTTCAATAATGAGACTGGAGACCAAACACAGGTGACTGATCTACTGCAGAAGATAGACAACATGGTGAAAGCAAACGGAGAGAGTTACTACTCATGTAAGATGTTCAGAGAGATGGAAAGACAAATACAAGAACAACAGATGAAGATACTGATGGAGAAAGTGGAGCAACTGAACAGAGAAAAAGAAGAACTGATGAACAAACATAAAGAAGAGAAAAAGAGGCTGAAGATGAAGATGAAAGAAGATCATGACAAAGAGAGGAAAAGAAGAGAAGAAGAATTTAATGAGCGAGAAGAACGATATAAACGAGACATTGAAGAAAGTGAGGAACAAGAGAGAAAGTTACGAGAGGAATGGGAGAAACAGAAAAAACAGGAAAGACAAAGAAGAGAAGAAGAAGAGGAGAGAAGGAGAAAGAAAGAACAGGAAATCTCAGATGACTATTATCAGAGACTTAAACAAGAAAAAGAGAGAATGAATATGTTTATGGAGGAAGAAAGACAAAATCGTTATCAAGAGAGAAAGAGAAGAGAAGTAGAGGATGAGAGAAGGAGAAAGATAGAAAAGGAAACATGGGATGAATATTATGAGAAACTTAAACGAGAGAGAGAAAGAAGACTGAGAGAAAAAGAAGATCTTCAGACCAAACATGAAGAAGAGAAAGAGAGAGAGAAGAGGAAAATGGAGGAAGAAAGACAGAAGCGTGACGAAGAGAGAGAGAGAAGAGAAGAAGAATATAGAGAAGAACAACACAATAGAGGCATTAAAGACATAGAGGAACAAGAGAGAAAGATACAAGAGGACCTAAGGAGAGAACAAGAGGAATGGGATAAACAACAGGAAAGACAAAGAGAAGAAGAAGAGAAAAAAAGACATTCAATCATTGAACTTCACACAGGAACTCATGAAGTTCAGCACACAAACAGTAAGTCACTGGTTTAAAATCATCAGTCACACAAGCAGCATTTAGGGTCTGACAGTTTTAGCCTTATCATCCTCTGAACGCACACACTAGACTAGCTATAGAAATGTAACATCCGGTGAGTGATGCTTGCTCGCTCTCATTGGCTATTCCATCAGATGCAGCCTGATCAAGTGTCATAAATATCAAACATGTTTGACATTTATGATTTGAGTTTGGGGATGCTCTGTCTCAATCAGGAGCAGATAAATAATCATAACAACACCACACAATAGAGGATTTTTTTTTTTTTTTTTGATTAAAAAAATTGTTTGCGGCAAGCCTCAAATTGAACCACACCCCCTGATCATTCTGGGGTGCAAATCAGGCTAAAAATCGGCCTTAAAATTGACTAGTGTGCGGCCAGTATTATTTTTACAGTGGAGCCACCACCTGAAAAACAGATAAAATACTTCTAAATGGTTTAACCAAGGACACTTAAGCTGACCACACACTATAGATGGTTTCAACAGCAACAACATAAACATCTTCTGGTAGACTTCCGCAATCAATAACAAGAGTCCCTCTGGAGTAGATTATTTCTGATAACAAGCAAAATAAATGAAAGTTAAAACTATGTCCAGCCAGTATTATTTTGGGTTACCAGTAGAGGAAACTTGGCTGAACTTATAAGCGACAAAGCTACACTACCAGACCTATTTAACAAAATGTTTCTAGCGTCATGCTAATCGTGTTTCCGTCTTGTTAAATCATGTCAGCATCACGTTAACAACATGTTAATCATGCTACTTTCATATAATCAACATGCTAATCATGTTAGCATGTTGCTAGCCTTATGTTAATCATGTTACCTTCTTGTTAAAAACATGCTAGCATCAGGATAACAACATGCTAATCATGCTAACTTCATCCTAACAGCATGGTAATCATGTTAGCATCTTGCTAGCATCATGTTAATCATGTTGACATCTTAATAAAAACTTGATAGCATAATGCTAGCAACAAGCTATTCATGCTAATTTCATGTTACATGTGTTAAAATGTTGTTAACATAATGCTAATATAATTAGCATGTTGTTAACATGATGCTAACGCGATTGGGGTTACTATTAGTGCCTAGTGTCGAGTTTTGCCATGTCAAGCACCAGTCACATTGTCTTCAGTAATTATTATTATTATCTAAAATGGTGATTGTGCATTAACAGCTGTCAGCCATGTCAGTACGCAGATCAGCAGATGATAGGTCTGAATTAAGAATCTTTTTTTTTTTTTTTTTTTTTTTTTTTTTTTTTGTGGTGATGCATGTACCATTCTCTGCCCCCCTACTAATAAACACAAAGAATATTCAGGGAAGAGAGATACGTGTTATTTAATGGGAAAAGGGACCTGTATAATTGATGGGTGGTGACCCATAAAAACGCAAAGAGTTAAATTTTTAATATTAACACTCAAGGCCCTAAATTTAATCAACTGTTGTAAATATATTATTAATATAACACATATTATTATTGTCATTTTCAGATGATGAAGATTCACCATCAGATTCAGGATGTTTGAGAATCTTGCTGTTTGGGAGGACAGGAAGTGGAAAGTCTGCCACAGGAAACACTATCCTCAGAAAAAATGTGTTTTACAGTAAAGCTAGTTCATATTTAGTGACCACTACTTGTACAAAAAGAGTTGAAAAAATGCATGGTAAATCAGTAGCTGTTATTGATACTCCAGGACTCTTTGACCCCTCACTGACAAAAGAACAAGTGCAGGAAGAAATGATGAACTGTATTTCACTGTCAGCACCTGGACCACATGCGATCATCATCGTGCTTAATAGTGGAAAAATCACCAAAGAGGAGAAAGTCAATCTAGACATGATAACAAAGATCTTTGGCTCAAAAGCAGTAGATTTCTGCATTGTTCTCTACACTAGAGGAGAAAAACTAAAAAAACAAACAATAGAACAATATGTTAAGAGATATAAAAATGATGACCTTGAGAAACTGATCAGAAATTGTGGAAACAGATTCCTGGCTTTTAACAACACAAAAAAAGATGATCAGACACAAGTTACTGATCTGTTCAATATGATAGAAAAGATGAACAAATCTAATCAAAGCCCATATTTCACTAATGAGATGCTTGAGGAGGCAGCGATTTGCAGTGAACAGAGAATGAAAATGATAGAAAAGAATGAAAGAAAAAATCAGACTCAAGTTGAAGAATTAAACAGTAATCATGACATAGCAATCAATAGCATGGAAAGGAGACTGGATGAGAGAAAACAAAGGGCAGATGAGGAAAGACTGAGGTTGAAGAAAGAGTTCAAAAAAAAAGAGGAAACACTCAGGAGAGAGTTTGAGGAGAAAGAAAAATCAGAGCAGAAGAAACGAGAAACAGAGGATCAGAAACGATCAGAAGAGGAGAAACAGCAAAGAGCTGAATATGATCAGAAAATAGAGGAGATGAAGAGAGAGACTGAAAATCAGAGAATACAGTATGAAAAACAGCTAAAAGAAAGAGAAGAAGAAGATAGCAAGAGAGAGGAAGAGTATAAACAAGAGCAAGAAAAGATGAAAAATGATCATGAACACACCATGACAGAATTAAGAAAACAACAGGAAGAGAATGTAAAAAAGAGAGATTCAGAGGAACAAATGATGAACGAACAAGAACAAAAAGAGAGAGAAGAATGGAAGAGAAAAATAAAAGAGGCTGAAAATGACAAAGAGACTCAAGAGAAAATTAAACGAGAATGGGAGAAAAAGGAAAGAGAGAGACACAAGGAACAACTGAGAGAAAAACAAGAAGAGCTGGAGAACAAGAGAATGAAATTTAAAAGAGAGAGAGAAGAAGAAAGACAAAACAGAGAGGAAGAGAAACAACAACAGATAAAAGAGAGAAAACAGAAAGAGACAGAATATGAAAAAAAGAAAAATGAATTGGAGAAACATAAGCAGCTGGAGCAAGAGAGAAAAGAGGAGTGGGAGAAAAGAAACAAAAAGGATGAAGAGAGACGAGTGGAGAAGAGAAAGAGATGGAAAAAAATGATGGAAAATCTGAAACGAGAGCAAGATGAGGAGATCAAGAGAAGAGAAAGAGAGGAGAGAGAAAGAATAGACAGAGAAGTAAGAGAGAGTGATACAATAAAACAGAAACTTGAAGAGGAAATAAAGAAGATGAAGAAGAAACATGAAGATGAAGCCAGAAAACAAAGAGAAGAATTTAATGACTTCAGAAAGAGAAAAGAGCAGCACATTCAGCAGCTCAAGGAAAAGCTAAACCACATCTATGAAGAGGAAAGTTCAAAAAATAAAAGTTCATGTTATGTCATGTGAAACATTTTTAAACATCAGTGATGAGCCAGATAACTGGCAACTGGTCTTTTGTGGTAAATTTAAGGGTTTTTCTGTATTTATTTTTCTTTCTAGTATAAGTGAGTTACTTAGGTAATAAGGCCTATGGTCAATCAGTTCCAAAAAGAAATACAAAGCCTGTGCTAATTGAAGGAAAAAAAAGTTGATAAAAGGTTCAAGATCAAAGGATCCAGTCTGGTCTGATTTACATTTACAGGTACAAAATGTACATTTTTGTTCATTTTGATTGATTCTGAAACATAAAATTTGGACGTATTGAAACATTTAATAAATAAACATTATTACATATTTACCGCTGAAAAAATATATTTATGAATACTTTATATGATACAGATAATTGTATTAATGCAATTTTATTATTTTATAGATTAACAATTTAGATTTCTTCATCGGCTCCCCATACTCCCAAACCAAAACATAACCATTTTATAGCGATATAAAACATAACAGACCAAAATGTGGGAAAATTACCTAATCATAAACATATCTTTAAAAATATGTAAAGTATAAGGAAAAACATGACACGTCTCAGTGCTCTCTGACAGAATACAATAGTTTAATACAGAGCAGAATTTAAGTAGTTAAAGACTGAAAATTTTACCCTGATCCACTCTATGAATGCAGGCATTTTTCATTCAAACACAAGTCACCCAAAACTCAGCATGTCACAATCTGTAACAAAGCAGGTGTAAAACCTGTTGTAAAGCTTCTTGAAGTGGCAATTTTTGCGTCAGTGTGGATTTTGATGCTTATGGTCACTGCTGACGAAAGAGATAAAGATCAATGAATCCTCACAGATACCTTTTGTGAGTCACAACAAAGAAAACGCCTTTTGTGTCCTACAGCAAACAGAGTAAATATGTGACCCTGGACCACAAAACCAGTCATAAGGGTCAATTTTTCAAAACTGAGTTTTATACATCATCTGAAAGCTGAATAAATATGCTTTCCATTGATGTATGGTTTGTTAGGATAGGACAATATTTGGGACAATATACAACTATTTGAAAATTCGTAATCTGAGGGTGCAAAAAAAATCAAAATACTGAGAAAATCGACTTTAAATTTGTCCAAATGAAGCTCTTACTAATGCATATTACTAATCAAAAATTAAGTTTTTTATATATTTACAGTAAAAATTTTACAAAAAATCTTCATGAAACATGATCTTTACTTAATACCCTAATGATTTTTGGCATAAAAGAAAAATCAATAATTTTGACCCATACAATGTATTTTTGGCTATTGCTACAAATATACCCCAGCGACTTAAGACTGGTTTTGTGGTCCAGGGTCACATATTTCTTGATAAGTAATACTTAAACAGTGAAATTATATTAATTTTAAGGGTTTAAAGTGACTCAAAATTGTATGGCATTGAAATAACAACTGAATACAATATAATCAAATGTTATGTCACGATTTTAATGTTCTTAAGGATTCATTAAGAATGTCAGTTTGTTCATACATAATATATGTTTTAGATGCTGTCATTACTGTCTATGCAAATATAGTAAATGTATGCTTGGTAGAACCACAATTTATGGAAAAGTACATCCAAATAGCCTATTCATGAGACCACAGGATCTAAAGATTTGTAAGAACAACTTTTATTTTAACCATTTATTCATTTATTGATTATCACTTTGGGTGTTGTTTTTGATTTGGTTGTTTATTTGTGAGATGATTACTGTAATCAGAACATTATTCTGAAATTATGCTGTACTTTCTGGTAAATATTTTTAACTATTTTCTGGTGACTAAAAATAAATAAACAAATAAACAAAATAAAAATTCCTTATTAACACATATCATGTGATGTTGTGCATCCTTTATCAACGAGATTCTGAGCATAAACCAAATACATTTTGCATACATTTAACAACAGATTTTCTAAGCTACTAAAAGAAATCATAGCCCCTCTTCTGAATATTATCAATTCATTAATGTCGTTAGGATGTGTCCCCAAATTGGCTGTTATTACAGTTTTTTTTTTTTTTTAACTGCTTACGCACATTTTCAAAACTTTGCCTCCATTTTTCAGAACTTTATACACAAATCCAAGAACTGCACACACAAAATGCAAAATGCCTTATATCTCTTGCAAAATGAATCACTGCATTCAAAATATCACAAACACGTCAAAAGCAAACACCTCTGCCTTAATATTATATTTTTTAGACATATCATATGCACACAGTTATTCAAAACCTAAATCTCTACTTTCATGAATTCCTGTGTACATAGATTGAGAGTAATTGGCAAAATTCACAGTATTTGGCAAAATTCATAGTAAACAAGAAAGCAAGACTGAAACCAACTTTTCTGAAAATAACTTTTTTGTTTCGTTTTGTTTTACTGTAAGCATTTGTGGTTGTGAATACAGTATTACACAGTACGAAGAAAAGAAATACACTATCAGTCAAAAGTTTTTAAAGGGGTCATCGGATGCTAAGTTCACTTTTTCATGTTGTTTGAACATTAATGTGTGTTGGCAGTGTATGTACAAATCTACCCTATAATGATAAAAATCCATGCAGTGGTTTTTAATTAATCTGTAAAAATAATATCCCCTTTTTCAAATGGAGCCGTTCTAAGATGCCTGTCGGTGTGGCGTCACACCCACAGAGGCCGCTCCCACAATAGTTGATTGACATGAGCTCTTACCTCAGACCAGCTGTCACAGTCCAGTAACTTTCCATGTTTTGATCCCAGAGCAGGAATGTAAGTTAGACAAGAATATCTCAGATTGAGGTGTTGTGTTGCTGGATGTAATAATGAACATAGTGGTCGTCATTTACTCCCGACATCTGAGCCGCTGAAGATGCAGTGGGTTACATTTGTTTGTGAAGGGAATGCGCCTCCCGATCTACATATAAGGTATCCGTCTATGTTCGTGCAAATCATTCATGATCCAGCTTCACTTACAGCAGAAGTGAGTATAAGCGTTTTTTATGAATCTTTGCGATCGCCTTTCCTTATAACGTGGTAGTTAGGAAGTTTAGCTGCTAAACGCGGCTAAATGCGGCTAATGTAAACAAGACCGTCTTTCCACAGAGAGAAGAGAGGGGCGGGGCGAGCAGAGCTCATTTGCATTTAAAGGAACAACCCCTTAGAATGAGATAATTTTTGCAGAGCTGATTTTGGCAAGGTAAAAAGGGTGTTGTTTTACAAAACCATTGAGAATTTTTAATCAAAGTGTATTAGAGACTTTTCATTAAGACCCTAAAGAATCATATCAACTTGTGGAAAATGGGCATCCGATGACCCCTTTAATGTTTTTTTTTTTTTTTTGTTTGTTTGTTTTTATTAAAGTCTCTTCTGCTTACTAAGCCTGGATTTATTTGATCCAAAGTACAGCAAAAACAGTAAAATTTGTATTTATTTTAAAATAGCTGTTTTATATTTGAATGTATTTTACAGTTTTTTTTTTTTTTTTCCAATTCCTTACAAGCGTTTTCCAATTCTTAAAGTACTTTTTCTAAACTCTTAACACAGCAACACACCTACATCACACAATTATCCAAACAGTTAATTTTCTGGCCAAAACCACATTTTGTTAAATAAATACAAACTCTACATTTCAAAATGCTGAATACCTTTTTTTCTACATATACTAACTCTATCATAACACAGCAAACCTGATTTAAAATGGAGTCATTCGGTCAAAACATTAACACTAGTTTTCTATCCAACAGGTACATATGGTCAATCATAGTGTATAGACAGTCAAAATGCTAACAATTAATGACATTACAAAAACTGCATTACTTGTGTATAGAACATACAATATGCGTTCCATTATAAATAAACATTCAATTCAGCTGAACTCATTTCATTTCATTTTTTTGTGTTTGTGAATGTGTGGATTCATTTTAGATAGTATGTGTACAGCATTGTGAAGGAGTCATCAGTACTTTATGGAATGTAAAAGAAAAGTGACAATTGCTGCAGTAAAGGCTTTTTATTTTTATTTATTTAATTATTTATTTATTTATTTATTTTGTGAAAATTAAATTGCCAATAAAGCCATGATCATAAATAAAAATAAATAAATAAATAAAAATATATTAAAAAAACATACAGCCCCTTGCCCCCTACCTCTCCTTCTCCCTAGTCAGAATGTCAGAAAGAGCTTTATTCCCAAATATGTTTACACACACAAGAAATTTGATATGGTGACAGAAGCTTCCAGTTCAGAAAGTATATGGACAGTGCAAACATACATGATGGTGCAGACATGCATATGAATTATAACAATACTGTAATATAACACTACATAATAAAAACAGAAAATAAAATAATCCACTATATACAGAAGTAGAAATATAGAGGAAAGATAATTATTGTTTAAATGAAGGTACAGATATTATTTACAAGTGTGCAGTTTACACATGTACAATTTTCGGTTTTATATGTATAAATGTGTAAGTTATGATGAACAATTTATAGTAATAAACGTTGTAATTGTTCTTGTGTCTGGCCGTTCTGGATGTCTGTGCTCTGTAGTGCAGACCAGAAGGCAAAAGTTTGGAGAGGGAGTGAGTTGGGTGTGTGGGGTCCAAAGTGATTTTTTTTTAGCCCTTTTCCTCACTCTAGAGGTGCAATGATCTTGGAAGTTGGACAGAGGAGCACCAATAATCCTCTCAGCAGTTCTAACTGTCCGTTGTAGCCTCTTAAAGGGGTCATCGGATGCTAAGTTCACTTTTTCATGTTGTTTGAACATTAATGTGTGTTAGCAGTGTATGTACAAATCTACCATATAATGATAAAAATCCATGCAGTGGTTTTTAATTAATCTGTAAAAATAATATCCCCTTTTTCAAATCGAGCCGTTCTCAGATGCCTGCCATTGTGGCGTCACCCACAGAGGCCGCTCCCACGATAGTTGATGGACATGAGCAATTTACCTCAGATCAGCTGTAACAGTCCGACCTCTTTGTTTCAATGCCGGAGCAGGGATGCAAGTTAGATGTAATAATGAACATAGTGGTCGTCATTTACTCCTGACATCTGAGCTGCTAAAGATGCAGTAGATTATGTTTGTTTGTGAAGGGAATGCGCCTCCCGATCTTCATAAATGCGTCTACGATCGCGTGAATCATTCGTGATCCAGCTTCACTTACAGCAGAAGTGAGTATAAGGGTTTTTTATGAACCTTTGAGATAGCCTTTCATAATAATGTGCTAGTTAGCAAGTTTAGCTGCTAGTTAGCAAGTTTAGCTGCTAAACGCGGCTAAATGCAGCTAAAGTAAACAGGCTCGTCACTCCACAGAGAGAAGAGAGGGGCGGGGCAAGCAGAGCTCATTTGCATTTAAAGCAACCTTGACCAGAATGAGATGATTTTTGCAGAGCTGATTTTGGCAATGTAAAAAGAGTGTTGTTTTACAGTACCGTTGAGAATTTTTAACCAATGTATATTATAGACTTTTCATTACAGTTTTTTTTTTCAGTTGCTAACATCCTTTTGTCCAATCTCTAGTCACATTTTCAAAACTGTAAACACAATTAGCACAACATCCGTCTGTTGTGACCATACCATTAATGCAATTTGTGTTGTTTTCACACAATATGTAATCAATTACCATGTTTCTAAAATGCTTACATTTTCTTTTCATACAATGCTTACCCAAAACCAAAATCATGGATCTTTTTAGTCTTACAAACGCTTAAACACAGCATGTCAGAAATGAAGACCTAATGTTCCAAACCTTAAATATAGTATTACAGTTTTTTTCACACATTTTCAAAACTTTTCTTCTCTTTTCTTCAAAACTTTACACATAAATCTAAGAACTGCACACACAAAATGTAAAATGCCTCAAATCTCTTGCAAAATGAAGCACTGCATTCAAAATATCACAAACACATCTCAAAAGCAAACATTTCTCTTACGTTGGAAACACCTTTGCCATAATATTATATTTTTGCATATATTATATACACACAGTTATTCAAAAACTAAAGCTCTTCTTTCATTAACTCCTGTGTATATTTCTGTACAAGATTGAAAGTAATTGGCAGAGAGATGTTGAAAAATATGGGAAACATAAAAAAGCAAGATGGAAACCAAACTATTATTATTATTATTATTATTATTATTATTATTATTATTATTTTACTGTAAGCATTTGTGGTTGTGAATACAGTATTACACAGTACGAAAGAAAATAAATATTCTACCTGTCAATAGTTTTTAAACAGTAAGATTTTTAATGTTTTTTTAAAGAAGTCTCTTCTGCTCACCAAGCCTGCATTTATTTGATCCAAAATACAGCAAAAATAGTAAACTTTTGAATTATTTTTACTATTTAAAATAACTGTTTTCTATTTGAATATATTTTAAAATGTAATTTATTCCTGTGATTTTAAAGCTGAATTTTTAGCATTATTACTGCAGTGACATGATCCTTCAGAAATCATTCTAATATTCTGCTTTGCTGCTCAGAAAAAAAAAAAAAAAACATTTATTATTATTATTATTATTATTATTTATTGTTATTATTATTATTATTATTATTATTATTATTATTATTATTATTATTTTGTTGAAAACAGCTGAGTAATTTTTTTTCAGGTTTGTTTGATGAATAGAAAGTTCAGAAGACCAGCATTTCTATAGAAATGTTTCTATTCATCAAAGAATCCTGAAAAAAAGGTACTTAACTGTTTTAAATATTGATGATGATGATAATAATAATAATAATAATAATAATAATAATAATGATAAATGTTTCTTGAACAGCAAATCAGTGTCAGGCATTCACCACTGCCACCTTCATCTGACACACACCCGGTAGCTCCACCCACTCGTTCACAGTCACCCGAGTTCTAACACTCTGCACCTGTTCCTCGTTGAGCCACGACCTATAAATAGGACACTCTGCCAGTTACCCATTGTCTGGTCTACTGTTCACATGCTATTCATACACTCCTTCCCTCGATGCTGTGGCGTGGCTCTTATACTGGACTTTGGGACTTCTACAATCTGCCTAAACATTCAGTTAAGAACTTCATTCCGTGTTTAATGCTTTGTCTTTTAAATAAGACATTGTTTAATAAATTGTTGAATAGTATTGCTACTCATCTCTCGTCTCCATCCCCGTGTGTGTGAGTGTGACAATCAGCATATAAGAATGATTTCTGAAGGATCATGTGTAACTGAAGACTGGAGTATTGATGCTGTAAATTCAGCTTTTTGTCTATATCACAATATATTACATATTTACAATATATTCACATAGAAAACAGTTATTTTAAATAGTATAAATATTTCACAATATGCATTGCATAATTCATAATTTTGAAAACGGTGATTATTCCAAGGCCTATTCTAAAACCATGATTGGTTGGTGTTAAGTAAAGCAATGAGTGTTTGCACAAGTGAGGTGTTAGTGTGAGGCACTGACAAATTTGTGTGGCATTTTGATTGGTTGTGTTTGAAAATGAAAATCAAGATACTTCCTGTTAGATTCTTGTGTTACATAAAGAATTGTGTTTTGCAAGAAGTGTTTTATGAAATTGAAAACTGAGTCAACGGCCAAGAATTAGTGTATGGTTTTGCAGATTTGGTGTGTGGTTCTGGTGTTTGAGTGTCAGGTTTTAGAAACTGTGTGACAAGTAAAGATTTTGTGTGTAAGCAGTTGGAAAAAACTGTAAGCTTCTACTTCTGCAACAACAACAGCTCAAAAGTATTGAAAAAATTCTCTCTATATAAAATACTGTAACAACTGATTAGCACATTTAAGTAACAAGATCACTGAAATATTTAGAAAAGCTGATTCCATTCTCAGTTTGAGGAATAGTCAGGTGTTGAAGCTCTTTCCATTACATCAACAACATAGAGTAAAAAAGACCTCTTTGATTTGGTTTTGTGGATGAAGAACAACACAAAAAATCAGAGTGAGAGGAAAAAAAAAAAAAAATGCCTGGCAGAGGGAGAGGAGTAGTTCAGAAAAACAGAGAGAAGAGTAAGAATGTGTTGGACTGTACATTTTTATGTTTGTTTGTTTGTTTGTTTGTTTTTTTCCTCCTTTACACATGTGAAATCTATGAAAGCTTATTTCTGCCATAGAATATGAAGGGTAATTTGACTTTTGTATCTCACAATTCAGATTTTTTTTTTTTCTTTCTTTCTTTTTGCAATTGTGAATATACAGTATCTCAAAATTCTGGTAAAGTCTGAATTGCAAGATGTAAACTCACAATTCCAGCAGAAGTCTGAATTGTGAGATCAAAAGATTACTGTTTTTATTTTATTTTTCTTATACTGTGACGGAAACAAGTTTGCATAGTAACCGAAGGCCATGTATGTTGGATTTTCTCTTGTACATTCTATAAAGTGATTCGTTGACTCATTCAGTTGCCAAGAACAAACACATTCAATACTTAAAAATGTTAAATGGGTTTCAGTTGAAGGTAAACTGAAGGCAAAATTACAGAAAAAATATTAATTTTTATATTGTCTATTATATGCAGGTAGAACTGAAACATGACAAGCAATGCAGTTTTTGTAAAGCCATCAATTGTTGGTATTTTGACAGTCACTGTACTATGATTGACTATATGTTTCTGTTGGATAGAAACTAGCAGTAATGTTTTGACTGAATGACTCTATTTTGAATCAGGTTTGCTGTGTTTTGAAAGAGTTAGTATATGTAGAAAAGGGTATTCAGCATTTTAAAATGTAGAGTTTGTATTCATTTAACAAAATGTGGTCTTGGCCACAAAATGAGCTATTTGGTTAATTGTGTGATGTAGGTGTGTTGCTGTGTTAAGAGTTTAGAAAAAGTACTTTAAGTATTAGTAAATGCTTGTTAGCAATTGAAAAAAACTGTAAGACCCTAAAGAATCATATCAGCTCGTGGAAAATGGGCATCCGATTTAATGTCTGATTTGGTAGCTGAGCCAAACCAGACACTCCAGGCCCAACTACTCATCCAACGCTCCCTTAGCCAGACATTTTCTTTCTTTTTTTGCTTCTCTGTATTGTTTGGAACAAAACCAATCCAGAGTGCCTTATGGGAATGTAATGGAAATACTTGAAATTGTTCATTGAAATCAGCTATTTCTCAATTATTGGATAGTAAAATAATTCTTATTAGCTCTTTTAAGCTGCTGTTGCTTTACACTATATTTAAAGTTCGGAACATTAGGTCTTAATTTCTGTCATGCTGTGTTTAAGCATTTGTAAAAAAGATAAGAAAGATCCATGATTTTGGTATGGAGTAAGCCTGAATGAAAAGAAAATGTAAGCATTTTAAAATTGCATAAATTGACTGGATTTTGTGTAAAAACAAGATGAATTGAGTTAACCGTATGGTCATAACGGACAGATGTTATGCTAATTGTGTTTAGAGTTTTGAAAATGTGACTACAGATTGGAAAAAGGGATGTTAGCAACTGAAAAAAAATACTGTAAATGTAATGTTATGTGTTTTAAAATGTATTATGTTGAAAACAGCTGAGTAGAATTTTTTTTCAGGTTTCTTTGATGAATAGAAAGTTCAGAAGAACAGCATCATTTTACCTGAAATAAACATATTTTGTAACATTACAAATGTCTTTATCTGCACTTTTGATCAATTTAAAGCATCTAAATGAAAGTATTAATTTTCAGTCGCTCACCAGCAGGTGGCGCAATCGACTGTTGATGAAGGCCAAAGCAACCAGTAGTAGCAGAAGTCACTCATTCACAAAAAAAAAAAAAAAAACCTCACAAAAGCGCTAAGTAGAAGTTATGATCAAAACACAGCAAACCCGATTCAAAATGGAGTTAAAACATTACCACTAGTTTCTATCCAACAGAAACATATAGTCAATTAAAGCACTGTGACTGTCAAAATACTAACAGTTGATGGCTTTACATGACTGCATTGCTTATCATGTTTTAGTCCTACCAGCGTGCTGTTCGGGGAAGGGCTCCGAGCTAGGGAATGGCCCGAACCCAGAGAACCCCCCTAGGTGTAGTGAGAACTCGGAGTGAGGAGATGGGGTGGTGGAGGGATGCTGATAAACCGTCAAAAGGATAGAGGTAAGTCAGCTGTATTTGAATCCACGGTGTTGATTAACTTGAGTGGACTCCTGTCGTGTTAATTAGGCTAGGTGTCTGACACGATCCCCCCGAACCTTGTTAATAAAACATCATAACAGACAATATAAAAATCCATAGTTTTTTTTTTTTTTTTTAATAATTTAGCCTTCACTTTACCTTCAGCTAAAACCCATTTAACATTTTTAAGTGTTGAATGTGTTCTTGGTAACATACTATCTAAAACTAAATAAGTCTTACTTTATAGAATATACAATAGAAAAATAGGGTCCCCTATGCAGAAATTCAATTGGAACTTTGATTGAAATTGCTTTCTAGTGGGTGGGGGTTTGATATCATGGGAGCACCATCCATAGCTGATGGCAATGATCTACAAAGATTCCAACATACATGGTATTTAGTTACTATGCAAGCTTGTTTCTGTCACAGAATAAAAAAAAAGTAAAAACAGTAATTGTAACCTTTTGATCTCACAGTTTGGACTTCTATTATTGGAATTGTGAGTTTACATCTTGCATTTCAGACTTTATCAGAATTGTGAGATAAAAAAAGTCACAATTACCCTTTACCCTTATATATTCAACACCTGACTATTCCTCCAACTGAGACTGGAATCAGCTTTTCTAATTATTTCAGTGATCTGCTACTTAAAAGTGCTTAGCAGTTGTTACAATATTTTATACATAGAGATTTTTTTTTCAATACTTTTGAGATGTTGTTGTTACAAAAGTAGAAGCTTTATACTATATTTAAGGTTTAGAATATTAGGCCTTCATTTCTGACATGTTGTGTTTAGGTATTTGTAAATAAGACTAAAAAGATACATGATTTTGGTTTTGGGTAACCTTGGATGAAAAGGAAATGTAAGCATTTTAGAAACATGGTAATTGTCTGCATATTGTTCGAAAACAACACAAATTCTGTTAATAGTAAGGTCACAACAGACTGAAGTTGTTGTGTTTAGAGTTTTGAAAATGTGACTAGAGACTGGACAATAGGATGTTAGCATTGGAAAAAAAAAAAACAAAAACAAACTGTAATATGACTTTTCCCTAAATAAACTCCTAATTTGCAGCTTATTAATAGTTAGTAAAATAGTTGTTAAGTTTGGTTATGGTGTGGATTAAGGGTATCACAAACCTGGTCCATGATCTTCAGTCCGGTCGCCACCAGAGGTCGCTGTGCCATTCTATTGACACTCACATTACACAGACTGTTGCACTACACCCTGGACTACATTTCCCATGCTCCACCTCACTAACCACAGACAGCTGCAGTATTGTATTGCCTTTAGCACTCATCTAGTGTTAGCAACTGTACGGAGCCACTTCGTTTATCCTGAGTCCTGTTCAATCGTGCTTCTGGTCTGTTTATTTAAGTCTTGTATCCTAGCTTAGTTATCTCATCTTGTCTGTTTTCGGATGTTTCTGCCTGCCCTGAGCCTCTTGCATGTTTATCGGAACTGAAAAGAACAAGAAACTGATCAGAGATTGTGGAAACAGATTCCTGACTTTTAACAACATAGGAATACAAGAACAGACAGTTACTCATCTGTTAAATATGATAGAAGAGATGAGTAAATCAGGGCCAATGTTTCACTAATGAGATGTTTGAGGAGGCAGCGATCTCCATTGAACAGAGAATGAAAATGATAAAAGAGAATGACAGGAAAAATCTGACTCAGGTTAAAGAATTAGAGGCCAAATATGACATGTAAATCAAAAGCATGAGAAAGAAACAAAGAAGAAAAAGAGAAGAAACAAAAGATAGATGAGGAAAGAGGGAGACTGAAGAAGTAGTTCAGAGAACAAGAGGAAACACTCAGGAGAGAGTTTGAGGAGAAAGAAAAATCAGAACAGAAGAAACGAGACGAGAGAGAAGAGAAGAAACAGCAAAGAGCTGAATATGATCAAAGAATAGATGAGATGAAGAGAGAGACTGAAAATCAGATAATACAGTATGAAAAACAGCAAAAAGAAAGAGAAGAAGAAGAAGATAGAAGAAGAATATAAACAAAATCAAGAGAAGATGAAAAATGATCATGAACACATCATGGCAGAGTTAAGAAAAGGAAATAAAAGGAAGAGGAAATAAAAAGAGAGATTCAGAGGAACAAATGAGGAAGAAACAGGAAGAGAAAAAAAGAGAGAAAAGAGAAACACAAGAAACCGCTGAGAGAAAAACAAGGAGAACAAGAGAAAGAAATGTGAACCCAAGAGAGAAAAAGAAAAGCAGATGATAGAAGAGTAGAGACAACAACAGCAAAGAGAGAGAGAGAACAGAAAGACAGAGAATATGAAAAAAATATAAATGAAATAGAAAGATATCATAAGCAGCTAGAAGAAAGTGAGAAAAGAGGAGTGGAAGAGAAAAAAACAAGTGGATGAAGAAAGACGAGTGGAGAAGAGAAAGAGATGGGAGAAAATGATGGAAGATCTGCAACGAGAGCAAGATGAGGAGATCAAGAGAAGAGAAAGAGACAAGAGAGAAAAAAAGAAATAGAAGGAACAGAGTGTGAGAGATGAAGAAGAAACATGAAGATGAAGCCAGCAAACAAGACGAAGAACGTCTCGGTTACTTGACTGTAACCCTGTTCCCTTAAAAAGCTGGAACGAGATACTGCATATCAATACGCTAATGGGAATATTCTTTGTTCGACCGGTTGTGAAGCATGTGTGTCAAACACGCCAAGAATTGGCCTAAATAACCTTGGTAGGTGACGTCATCTGATGAGGTGCACCTGAGGTTATAAAATGACGTGAAAGGAACATATCTTCAGGTTACGTTTTGTCTGAAGAGCCGTCCAGACCTGCCTGCAGTGCTGCATTGAGGCACAGCATCTCGTTCCTGCTTTTTAAGGGAACAGGGTTACAGTCAAGTAACCCGAGACGTTCCCTACCAAAAGCTACACTCGATGCTACGTATCAATACGCTAATGGGAACGAGTATACCAACGCCACCGCACTGGAAGTCAAGGTTGTGTAGTGTGTGCGCACAAACATTGAATAGGTCTCACACATGACTCTGGGATGGTGACTCACGGACGAGCCTGGAGTAGCATGGACATCCAAACTGTAGAATCTGATAAACGTGTGCGGTGAGGACCAGCCTGCCCCATCACACACTTGTTGCAGGGGGGCACCTCTTGCTATAGCTGTGGAGGATGCAAGCCCCCTGATTGAATGGTCCCTAAGCTCTAGAGGCAAAGCTTGGCCGCGCGCCTCATAAGCTAGGGCAATAGCATCCCTCACCCAATGAGACATAGTTCATTTAGTGGCGGCTGCCCCCCGGTTGCGGCCCCCATAGCATATGAAAAGTTGCTCTGACTTACACCACTGGCTTGTGCGGTGGACATAAATCTGAAGAGCACGTACTGGACACAGTAAGTGTAGCCTTTCCTGCTCCGGAGAACTGAACAGCGGCGGGCAGAAGGCTTCAAGAATGACCGGATTTATGGTCGAGAATGGAACCTTTGGAAGATAATTAAGGTGAGGGTGCAAAATGGCTTTCACCAGCCCAGGGGCAAAGTCTAAGCAGGATGGAGAGGTTGCCAGAGCCTGCAAATCCCAGATTCTCTTAAGAGAAGTAATAGCCATAAGAAAAAACATCTTTAGAGTCAGAAACCTGTCATGTGCTGACTCTAGTGGTTCAAATGGGGTCCCAGCCAGACCCTTGAGCACTATCGCTAAGTCCCATGAAGGGACTGTTGCTCTGGTGGGCGGCCTTAACCGCTTGGCTCCACGAATGAAGCGAACGACTAGTGGGTGCTTCCCTACCGAGACCCCGTCAATCAGAGTGTGGCAAGACGAATTGGTGGCCACGTAGACTCTGAGAGTACCAGGAGATGTTCCTGAGGAGAATTTCTCTTGCAGGAACTCCAGCACTGAAACAACTTGGCAATGAACTGGGTCTGCATGGTGTGTCACACACCAACTTTCAAAGACACGCCATTTGAGGGCATAACTTCTTCTAGTGGAGGGAGCCCTAGCACTCAGAATAGTCTCTATAACATCAGCTGGAAGCATCTCTTAGTTGGTCCCCCTCAGGGGCCAGACATGAAGGTTCCAGAGTTCGGGCCGGGGATGAAATATTGTCCCCTGTGCCTGAGATAGGAGATCTCTCCTGACCGGAATCGCCCATGGCCAGCCGTCGAGGAGAGAGAACACTTTTCTTGGCGTTGAGTCTCAACCCCAGAGATCTGAGATGAGCTAGAACGACATCCCGATGTCGAAGCGCAAGCTCTTGAGACCGGGCCAGAATGAGCCAGTCATCTATGCAATTCAAAATGCAGATGCCCTGGAGTCGCAGAGGAGCCAGTGCTGCATCCATGCATTTTGTATACGTGCGGTGTGACAGAGCTAGGCCAAATGGCAGAACCTGATACTGGTAAGCTTCGCCCCCAAAAGCGAACCTCAGGAACTTCCTGTGTTGTGGACGAGCGGTTCCAGTCTCGTGTTGCAGAGTGGTGTGCGTTTGTGCGTTTGTGGCTCCCTAGAGTTTTATTCTTCTGAGGAAATCTCTATTTTACTATTACTTTCTGTTGTTTAAAGTGATAAAATATAGCTTTTTCCCCACCAGATTTCTGTTATTATCCATCAAACTAATCCGATCGCTCGCTTTTAATCTATAACCGCGAGTGCAACGCCGCGCTGTGCGTTAGCATTCCGTTTGCCGGTTAGCCTGCCATTTGCGTTCCCACTCACGTCTCTATTCACGTCTACTACCGCTTTCCTTTTTTCCTCGCTCTTGTTGATCGCTCGTTTTTATTCTACAACCACGAGTGCAGCGTGTTTGTAGTGTGTTAGCCGGTTAGCTTGCCATTCACTTTTACTTTTTCTCTACGCCTTTTTCTACACAAGTTTCATCAGACAGCAGTGGTGAGTTGAAATCGTTCTACAACTACGGTGAGTAATGGCTTCTTCTCCTTTCCTGGTAACCTGCATCACCTGTCATATGTATAGTTTATCAATCTCTGTCGGCAGCGAGGGATTCACATGTGATAAATGCAGGGAAATAGTTAGGCTGACAGAGAAGATTTCAGAACTAGAGACACGCATCCAAACTTTAATCGAGGATAGTAAGAATGCGAGGGCATTAGATACGGCTTTGGATGCGACTAGCTCAGGAAGTCCCGTACATTGTTCGGTAACTTCGCCTTTGCAGCAGGGCAACTGGGTGACTGTGAGACGGCATAGTCGCGGGTCAAAACACCGCTCTTCCGTTCCGATCAGAACATCAAACAGGTTCTCCCCACTCAGTGACGCACCCACTGAGAAACCTGATGAAAGTGCTCTAGTTATTCTATTGTACGGAACGTGAAAATAGAGACACCAGCCACCATAGTCCAATGTTTACCGGGAGCCAGAGCGCCTGACATCTTGGCAAATTTAAAAGTGCTGGCTAATGCTAAACGTAAATTCAGTAAGATCATTATTCACGTCGGCACAAATGATGTTCGACTTCGCCAGTCGGAGATCACTAAAAATAATGTTAAAGAGGTGTGTGAACTTGCAAGTACGATGTCAGACACTGTAATTTGCTCTGGCCCCCTCCCTGCATATCGTGGTGACGAGATACATAGCAGACTGTCGTCACTAAATGGCTGGATGTCTAAGTGGTGCCCGCAGAATAACATAGGTTTCATAGACAATTGGACAAGTTTTTGGGGCAGACCTGACCTGTTGAAAAGAGATGGTCTTCATCCCTCCAGGGGTGGTGCTGCTCTTCTCTCTAGTAATATGGCATATAGTCTTAGAGTTTGCACTTGACTAACTGGGGCCCAGGTCAGGAAGCAGACAGACTGGCTAATCCGACCGTCTGCTAGCCGCCTCACGTCACCAAAATCAGTTAATTCTCAGCACATAGAGACCCTTACACCTAGATATCATGCTATAGAGACTGTGTCTGTTCCCCGAGCTAGACAATACAAAAGACGTCCAAACCAATTTAAGAGTAACAATCTAATCAACGTTCAACAAATTAAAAATTTACATAATACAGAGAAACATATGATAAAACTCGGCCTTTTGAATATCAGGTCCCTTTCCACAAAAGCGCTTTTTGTAAATGATATGATCATTGATCATAACCTAGATGTGCTATGTTTGACAGAAACCTGGCTAAAATCAGAAGATTACATTATCTTAAACGAGTCTACCCCTCATGATTACTGTTATAAACATGAGCCACGTCTAAAAGGTAAAGGGGGAGGTGTTTCTACAATTTATAACAATATTTTTAGTGTTTCACAGAGAGCGGATTTCAAGTATAACTTGTTGAAGTAATGGTGCTTCATATAACATTATCCAGAGAAACAAGTGTTAATGATAAATCCCCCATGACGTTTGTACTTGCTACTGTATACAGGCCACCAGGGCACCATACAGATTTTCTTAAAGAATTTGCTGATTTTATATCTGAGCTGGTGTTGGCTACAGATAAGGTCTTAATAGTAGGTGACTTTAACATCCATGTTGATATTGAAAATGATGCACTGGCAGCTGCATTTACAGACATTCTAAATTCTATTGGAGTTAGACAACACGTGTCAGGTCCCACTCATTGTCGAAATCATACTCTAGACTTAATACTGTCACATGGAATTGATGTCAATGCCGTTGAGATTCTGCAGCAAAGTGATGATATCTCTGATCATTATCTAGTCTCGTGTATACTCCAGATAACTAAAACTGTAAATTCAACTCCTTATTACAAGTATGGTAGAACCATCACTTCTACTACAAAAGATTGCTTTCTAAGTAATCTTCCTGATTTATCTGAATTCCTCAGCATGTCCAATAGCTCAGAAAAACTTGATGATGTAACAGAAACTATTGACTCTCTCTTTTCCAGGACTCTAGATACGGTCGCTCCTCTGCGCCTAAGGAAGATTAAGGAAAACAGTCCGACCCCGTGGTATAACGAGCACACTCGCGCCCTAAAGAGAGCAGCCCGGAAAATGGAGCGCAGCTGGAGGAAGACAAAATTAGAGGTTTTTCGTACTGCTTGGCGGGAATGTACCCTATCGTACAGAAAAGCGTTAAAATCGGCCAGATCTGATTACTTTTCGACTCTTTTAGAAGAAAACAAACATAACCCTAGGTATTTATTCAATACAGTGGCTAAGTTAACAAAAAATAAAGAACCAACAGGCACTGACTATGGCCATCAGCATAGCAGTAATGACTTTATGAACTACTTTACTTCTAAGATCGATACAATTAGAGACAAAATTGTCACCATGCAGCCGTCAATTACAGTGTCGCATCAGATAGTGCGCTATAGATCTCCTGGGGAACAATTCCACTCATTCTCTACTATAGGTCAGGAAGAATTGTATAAACTTGTTAAATCATCTAAACCAACAACTTGTATGCTAGACCCTATTCCATCTAGGCTACTAAAAGACTTGCTTCCAGATCTCATAGATCCTCTGCTAAATATTATTAATTCATCACTGTCATTAGGATATGTCCCCAAAACCTTCAAACTGGCTGCTATTAAGCCTCTAATTAAAAAACCACAACTTGACCCCAACGAATTGACTAATTACAGACCTATCTCGAATCTCCCATTTCTATCAAAGATATTAGAAAAGGTTGTATCCTCACAATTATCTTCCTTCCTACAGAAATATGATATCTGTGAGGATTTTCAGTCAGGTTTTAGACCGTACCATAGTACTGAGACTGCTCTTATTAGAGTTACAAATGATCTACTCTTGTCATCTGATCGTGGTTGTATCTCTCTGTTAGTGCTACTGGATCTTAGTGCTGCGTTTGATACTGTTGATCACAACATTCTCTTGAATAGACTTGAGAATTATGTTGGCATTAGTGGTAGTGCATTGGCATGGTTCAAATCGTATCTATCTGACCGCCATCAATTCGTGGTAGTAAATGAAGAGGTATCATATCGATCACAAGTGCAGTATGGAGTACCGCAAGGCTCAGTACTAGGGCCATTATTCTTTACGCTTTACATGTTACCCCTGGGTGATATCATCAGGAAATATGGTGTTAGCTTTCACTGCTACGCTGATGATACCCAGCTCTACATTTCTTCGCGGCCCGGCGAAACGTACCAATTTGAAAAACTAATGGATTGTGTAGTTGAGTTAAAAAATTGGATGACAAGTAATTTCTTACTGCTAAATTCTGAAAAAACAGAGGTGTTAATTATTCGGCCTAAAACCTCAGCGTGTAATAACCTACAACACTGTCTAATACTGGATGGCTGCTCTGTCAATTCTTCGTCATCAGTTAGGAACCTAGGTGTGCTATTTGATGGTAATCTTTCCTTTGAAAACCACATCTCTAGTATTTGCAAAACTGCATTTTTCCATCTCAAAAATATATCTAAACTACGACCTATGCTATCAATGTCAAATGCTGAAACATTAATTCATGCATTTATGACCTCACGGTTAGATTATTGTAATGCTTTATTGGGTGGTTGTTCTGCTCGCTTAATAAACAAACTCCAGCTGGTCCAAAATGCAGCAGCTAGAGTTCTTACTAGAACCAAAAAGTATGATCATATTAGCCCGGTTCTGTCTACACTGCACTGGCTCCCTATTAAACATCGTATAGATTTTAAAATCTTGCTAATTACTTACAAAGCCCTGAATGGTTTAGCTCCTCAGTACCTGAGTGAGCTCCTATCACATTATAGTCCCTCACGTCCGCTGCGTTCTCAAAACTCTGGCAATTTGATGATACCGAGAATATCAAAATCAACCGCGGCCGGGAGATCATTTTCTTATCTAGCGCCCAAACTCTGGAACAATCTACCCTACAATGTTCGGGACGCAGACACACTCTGTCAGTTTAAATCTAGATTAAAGACCCATCTCTTTAACCTTGCTTACACATAACACATCAACATATTCTTATAATTCAAATCCGTTAAAGGATTGTTAGGCTGCATTAATTAGGTCAACCGGAACCGGGAACACTTCCCATAACACCCGATGTACTCAGTGCATCGTAAGAAGAATGGCATCTACGCTAATATTAGTCTGTTTCTCTCTTATTCCGAGGTCACATTAACCACCAGATCCAGTCCGTATCCAGATCAGATGGTCACTGCAGTCCCCCGGATCTAGTCCGAACCCAGCCCAGATGGTGGATCAGCACCTAGTGACGACCTCTACAGCCCTGAATGTCAGCGGAGTCCACATCAACTAGATGAGCCCCAGAGACGGATCCACAGTGAAGACCTCGTCACCTAGACGGCTGTCGGCACAAGACCACGGGAACTTTGGCCAGAGGAGAACTGGCCCCCCGACTGAGCCTGGTTTCTCCCAAGGTTTTTTTCTCCATTTGTCACCGATGGAGTTTTGGTTCCTTGCCGCTGTCGCCTCTGGCTTGCTTAGTTGGAGACACTTTCTCTTAACACAATATTGCATTTTATTTTATTGTTTTTGATTAACTACCTTTACCTAAAATGTGAGTGCTTACTGTTGCCTTTGGCATTGTTGATGTACTGTTTCCTATTTAATACTGTACAGCCGCCTTGTCACAATTCTGTATTGTTAAAGGCAGTATATAAATAAAGGTGACTTGACTTGACTTGTTGTGGCAAAATTTCTACATGGAAATATGCGTCCTTGAGATCGATTGTCACGAACCAATCCCCTGACTGGATCTGGGAAACAATCATTTTGTTGTTAGCATCTTGAATTTGTAAGTTCTGAGGTAGCGGTTTAACCCGCAAAGATCCAAAATTGGACACAGCCCCCCATTTTTCTTGGGAACTAGAAAGTATCGGCTGTAATAGCCTGACTCTCTGTCTGGCAGGGGAACACATTCTATGGCCCCTTTGTCCAGCAGAGTCTGCAATTCCTGTGTCAGCAAATGTGCTCGTTCCAGTTTCACGGAAGTGGAGACCACGCCGTTGAAACGCAGAGGACGATATGCAAACTGAATCCTGTAGCCCTTCTCTACAGTCCTTACGACCCAAGGAGAGATATCTGACAGTAGCTTCCACGCTGCCAGTTTCTCTGATAGGGGCACTAGTTTTGACACTTCACTTATCTGGGGGGATGTTAGATGTACGGTGTCCTGAGAGATGGCAGGAGGCAACCGAGCATATAACACTTCGCCAGAGACCGCTGCCCCCCGAAACACCAGTGGTGGCGGAGGTAGTACAGCAGTCTCCTTAGGGTGCGCCCCTCCCCGAGGGGGCACAACGCTCAGGACTTCTTTTTGGCCTTGATAATGGACCTCAGATCCGGCCTCTTGCTGGGCTGTTGAGAGTGGCGAGCCGCTCCCCAGTCCTTACAAGGGGGAGCACGGCTTGCCACGCTCTGCTTTTGTGACTCTCACCGCAGAGGCACCTGACTGGGTCGAGGCTGGGTGGCCGACAGCCCCAACGCCTGACCACGGCGGGGGAGAAACTGATCGAAAGCTTCTGCGTGTCTTTTGGCCTCCCGGAACCTAGTGACGACAGTGTTCACAGAGTCGCCAAATAGACCGGAAGATGAGACGGGGGCGTCAAGGAAGAAGATCTTATCCCTGTCCTTGATGCCCATGAGGTTGAGCCACAGATGTCTCTCTGCAGCAACCATAGCAGCCATCGAACGGCCAATGGAGTGAGCCGTTTGCTTGGTTCCACGAGAGACAAATCCGTGGCTCGGCGTAGTTCTAAAAACGCCTCCTCACTAATACTCCCGCCTGTGCTCAGGTCTTTGAGCAGGTCAGCCTGGTACACTTGCAAAACCCCCATGGTGTGCAAGGCAGCACCAGCCTGACCAGCTGCTTGAAATGCCTTCCCCACCAGCGAAGATGTCAACCTACAAGGCTTGGTGGGGAGAGCTGGCTTATTAAATGAAGATGAGCTTCCAGGAGAGAGATTGCCCACAAGCGTCTCTTCTACCTGGGGCATCATCACATACCCCTGCTCCTTTGCACCCACAACAGTCTAATAAATCAACGTTGTTGGTATAAAGATACGAGAGAAATAGGGTTTACTCCATGAACGAGATAACTCGTTATGGAGATCTGGGAAAAAGGGAAGAGACTGACGCTGGGGTCTCTCCCCCTGGCCACCCGACAGAAACCTGTCGTCAAGCTTGGAGTGTCTGGGGTTCTCTTGCTCTTGTGGCCAGTCCAGTTTAAGCCTGGCCACCTTGTGAGACACCACCTCGAACAGCTCCTCAAACGCCCTGTCATCACGTGAGGAGCGCTCAGAGATGGCGCTCTCGGTCTCCATCTCGCAAGAAACAAGAGAACCCGCGTCCTTGGCTCGCACTTAAGAAACATTGCAGGGGCGCACTTCAGCGAGGGTGGGGTCATCGTGATCTGGGGAGAGCGAAAGAGAGACGGGCGCTTGCTGTGCCTCTCATTTCTCAGACAGCTCGACACGCGAGCCCCACGATCGCAATGAGGACGCAGAGGCTCGCCCCTCCTCAAAGGAAGTGAGCCTCAAACAACGTGTTCCGATGGAGAGAGACTCCCAGTGCTCGTACTCCGAATACTGAAGTGTGGCAGCTGCGTGCTCTTCTCCACGGCACTCCAAACAATAATCATGAGGATTATCATCGGGAATAACTTGTACACACGGTGGCAAGCATTTCTTGGACGACATGATCCTATTAATTTTCCTTTTTTTTTTTTTTGAAAACGACAAAGTGACACGGAGGACACAACACACACACAATACGGCTCTGAAGACAAAAGAACCTGAAGGGATGTTCCTTTGACGTCATTTTATAACCTCAGGTGCACCTCATCAGATTACGTCACCTACCGAGGTTATTTAGGCCAATTCTTGGCGTGTTTGACACACATGCTTCACAACTGGTCGAACAAAGAATGTTCCCATTAGCTTATTGATACGCAGCATCGAGTGTAGCTTTTGGTAGGGAACTGAATGATTTCAGCAAAGAAAAAAGAGCAGCACATTCAGGAGCTCAAGGAGAAACTTGAAGAGTTTCAAAAACAAATGAATAAAGAGGAAAAAGTTAAGAAAGGAGCTGGAAGTTAAAAATAATAAACAATAAAAATAATACAGTGAATGATTTAAATAATCAGCTACAAAATAAATTATGTCATGTCATGTGAAACATTTTTAAACATAGCTGATCAGTCAAATAACTAGTACAGGTCTTTTGTAGTAAGCTTGAAAGGGTTTTCTGTATTTCTCTCTAGTGTAAGCAAATTACTGTATCTCTGTTAACATCTGCTCCTGAAGGCTCAATTTACACACCTGTCAGTCACAAGTGCTGTAAACATGGCATCAAAAACCACTGGTTCCCTCCAGATTTTTCTATAGGTTTCATAATTTGATTTTTAAATCTACAATAATGTCTGTGGTAAACAAAAAGATACTGGAACATTTCGCAGTAAAACATAAACTGCACACACCTCAAACATACTTGTGTAATTAAGTATAAAAAACATACATTCTTTAAAATGAACTGCTTCAAAAGTCACATTTTCAATATATGTGTAATTTAAGCTATAGAGCAAAACATTCAAGTATCATTAAGTTACATTTACCATAGACCTTATTTCACTTATAAATTTATAAACCTCATTATAAAGCCCATAGCAAAATCTAGATGGAACCCACAGGAAATTAGTCTTGTAGGTTTTGAAATTATGATTACAGCACTCTATTGAAGTAACTATGCAGTTTTTGGAGCCCCCCACAGCTTAGTAAGTGTATTTACTGTCATAAATAAGTGCATACTGATAATACTCCTTTACTAAAGCTTTGACTGAACACCTTGATGAAGGTATTTGATTAGAGTTGGAGCTCTAAAGGAGTAGATGCAGATTTGAATAGATCTGATCATACATAGTCTTAAAACATGATGAAACGACATGAATTATAGCAGACCTTAAAAGACAAAAAGACAAAGAAGAAATAAAGAAACTAAAACTGAAATAATGCAAGAAGAAAGAACTGGACTAAGAAACTGAAAATGCCTGATTATAAGATTCATTTTATGTATAATCAATTCAGCAACAATTTATTTTAAAACATTTATTACATTACTTATTATTTTCCTTGAAATTGTTGTTCATTCTTACGTTTGTGGGGTTTCAAAGGACATTTGTCTTGCAGTCATTTTCCATTGCTGTTGGGTTAAATATTTCTGATGTCGAGACTAACTTGAGTCTAACACTGATCATAATGATACTTATAAATCACAACTAACAGTTTGGAGAGAGTTATAAAGGAAGTTCTTATTTACTCATATTTACTTTGGATGTTGTTTTCATTGATTTATTCAAAACATGATCACTGTAATCTGAACATTATTCTGAAATTATGCTGTATTTTCACATATTCAGTTATTTTCTGCTCATTTATTCATTAAAAAAGAAAAAGAAAAAAATCTTTAGCACAGATCATGTGCTGCTGTTAGTCCTTCTTCATACATTCAGCTTCAAGTCAAAACACTCTAACATGCCAGTGATAGTAATGGTTTGTATGCTATTGGATCTTTTAGGACACGGTGTAAAGGAGTTTTTTGTTATTATGTACTGTATGATCAAACACCAGTAGGCTTATTCACATCATTGAGCCTGTCAATTCATGCCATGTGTAGTTTGAGGTCAATATTGCTGACATGAATCCCTGACGTAACAAACAGTGTTGGATACGTTAAAAATTAAAGTAATTTACATTAGAACTAATATTAGGTAATATAAGGAATATAAGGAATTATTTTAATCCTCCTCATTGTCACTCAGGCCCAGATTAAGAATTCAGAGGCACCAGGGCACAATGTCTTGTCGGGCCCCTCCATACCCACACACATGTGCATCAAGGTTTTAAAATATAGTGTACTATTTATTGGAAACACCTCTATCTTATAGGGATGGGCAGCTTTGATAGTGACGAGGGCCAGCATTTTTTTCTCCTTTATACCAAGGGGCTAGATTACTAATCCACGTCCACACACCTTTTACACCGTTTTACTGAATGTCCTTTTTATTAACGGAAATTAAAGTATAATTAGCGTAATTTGTTTTTAAAGATTTTATTAATTGTTTAATAAAACGGGATTGGGAAGGATCTGCGAGCCGAGACTGGAAAAAGGGACGCCCGAAGCGCAGCGGGGTTCATGTTAACTTCAAAAACCGACGCGAAGTTAACGGGGAGGAGAATGTCGGTTAACAACAATAAAATAAAAGTCTATCAACCGGCACCGTCTCCATTTTTTCTTGTTGTTATTGTTGTTATGGAAACGTCAGTTCTGGCTACTGGCTTGTCATTGGTCAGCTGTCAAAAAGGCGCTTGACGTAGGGCGTTTCTTTCAGAAAAGTTGAACTTTTTTCAACTTGAAAAGACGCTCTGAGCTGCAGAAAAAGACGCCGGCGGTGGCGTTTAAAAAAAGCGCTCATGACTTTTTTGAAAAGACGGTTTACTCCATAGGATTATAATGTGAAACAGACGCTGGCAGTTTGAAAAAAAGACGCCAAGTGTGAACGTAGCCTAATGCTGAAAATTTCAAATCTACAGAGGCTGGCTTTTCTTCAACGGTCGACATTCGGGAGCGGCAAGAAGAAGGATTCATAACTGTGGTAAGTGGCATATTTCAGTTTGTATTTTTCATGTTTGGTAACTGCAGTAATATATTAAGGTGTCTACATTCGCGGTAACCGCAGATTAACGAATCCTCTATGGAGATAAAATAATGCCATAAAGATTTGCATGTGAAGAGTACGTGCTGTGCAAGTGTACATAAGACTGTAAGCATAAATTAAATTTGCATGCGCAAGAGAAGCTTTGTAAAAGTGTAAATCGCGTTTCAAGCGTAAGAAAAAAAGATTTGCAGCATTTTACTGTTACTCGTAAGTGTAATTTTCTTTTGCGCATCTAATCGCGTACTTACGGTATGCGTGCTGGGAGCGGTCAAAATGGATGTAAAGACGCTGTCAGAACGGCGTTTTCTTTATGTTTTAGCTGATATTTTCAGTAGATTGCTGTTCACGAATATTACTGCATAAAATCTAGTTTAACCCTTAAAAGACCATAAAGCAACACCAGAACAGTTGCTTATTGCTATTTTCCATCAGAATGTAAAAAATAGTAGTACAATTACAGATTTTTTTTTACATTGATTTGAATGAATCTGAATACATTAATATATATATATATATATATATATATATATATATATATATATATATATATATATACACATATTTCTCAATAATTAAATGATGCATTTAACGATTATAGATTGATTTTTTATATATATTATATATATTGATTTTTTATATATAGATTTATTTTTTCTGTATCAAAGCTGATTTTTTTAGGTTCATTAGTCCAGTCAAATGATGCTTCAGAAATAATTCTAATATTCTAATTTGCTGCTCATTTATTAATATTATTATGTTGAAAAGAGAGGAGTACAATTTTTCAAGTTTCTTTGATGAATAGAAGTTCAGAAGAACAGCATTTATCTAAAATAGAAATCTTTTGTAATAATAAATGTCTTTATCATCACTTGTGATCAATTTAAAGCATCCTTGAATAAAAGTATTAATTTCCATAATGTCTTTCCAAAAAAAAAAAAAAAAAAGAAAGAAAGAAAGATGCTTTATTTGCCCCTCATCCTTCCTGGAAGAAATTAGTCACATGTGACCATTCCTTTTACAAAAAATAATTTTCATGGTAAAAAAGAAAAAAGATCAGATTTTTGGTCGTAGTGTCTAAGTAGTCTGTGTGACGCATTGTAAAAACATAACATTTTAATCATTTTTTTCTGAGCTTCTAATAGGCATAGCTACCGTGTGTCAATGGTATTGTGTCAACGTAATATACCAAGGTAATTTTCCAAGTGTTTTTATGCAATAAAACAAAAGCCTAATATGATAAGATGATTTTAGGTGTGTGCATCAGTGTGCAGAAAAGTCAATAAATGTCCACAGGTGCTGAAGCCACAGTAGAAATGGTTGTGCAGTCTGATGGGTTGTACATGCATGCCCAAAGTGCTGTTATTCTTTAAGATGCACAACTTTACATCATAACACAAAAAAACATATTTAGTTAAAGGTACAGAGAAACAAGACAGTCCAGCTATGCAGACTCATTCAATAGACTAACGATTATGGTAAAAATAAACACACCAAAACAAATACTAGCTTTGCAGGCATAATTATTATAAACAAATACAACAACCTCAGGGCTATAATAGCAAAGACAGAAATGAAACTAAAGGTTAGAAATTAGTAACCGTGGACACAAATAAGGACTTCTCAAAGGGGTGATGAATATAGTTAAAAATAATGTCTTTGCTAAATTAAATGTGACAATAACAATTAAAATGTAAGAAGAGGTTGTCTATGACGCCAGGAGAGTATTTCCCAGCAATTTTGTTCAATGCTGTACATAAAATGTGTTTCAGTTTCATACGGTATTAAGTATGGTACGTTTACACAATAATTCTTTCAAAAACTGAACCTTTGAATTACAAAAATGACTTGGAAATTAATACAGTAATAGTCAGGGTGACTGTAAACAGGAATCGAGTGAAAGAATGAGCAAACCTATAAAGGAAAGATTTTTGTGAATGTTTGAATACGGGACATGATGCAAAAGCGCTAGGATGCACTTATGCTTGGGGTGAATTTGCCTTTAATTTTCTCCAAAACTGTACAGTAAAATGACTTGGAAATTAATACAGTAATAGCCAGGGTGACTGTGAACAGGAATCAAGTGAAAGAATGAGCAAACCTATGAAGGAAAGATTTTTAAGAGTCCAACATCCAGTCTTCGGTGTCACATGATCCTTCAGAAATCATTCTAATATGCTGATTTGCTGCTCAAGAAACAATGTATTATAATTATATATATTGGTGTTAATAATATATAATATATTGTTGTTGTTGTTGCTGTTATTATTATTTAAAACAGTTGAGTACATTTTTTCAGGATTCTTTGATGAATAGAAAATCCAAAGATCAACATTTCTTTAAAAAATGTTTCTTTCTTTTCTTGGACATGCAATTCCCTTTTCTCCCAGTAGGGGTAAATTGGAAGGTTGTGAAAAATGTCCACTGTCCCCCTTTCTTGATTGACACTGGTCTCATGTCTCTATCTTCCTGCTGTAAAAAGTTATTACAAAAAGAAGGTTAATTTTGGACATGCAATTCCCTTTTCTCCCAGTAGAGGTAAAATGGAAGGTTGACAAAAATGTCTACTGTCCTCCTTTATTGACTGACACTGGTCTCATGTCTCTATCTTCCTGCTGTAAAAAGTTATTACAAAAAGAAGGTTAATTTTGGACATGCAATTCCCCTTTCTCCCAGTAGAGGTAAAATGGAAGGTTGTGAAAGATGGCCATTGTCCCCCTCTATTGATTGACACTGGTTTCATGTCCCTATCTTCCTGCTGTAAAAAGTTATTACAAAAAGAAGGTTAATTTTGGACATGCAATTCCCTTTTCTCCTAGTAGAGGTAAAATGGAAGGCTGTGAAAAATGTCCACTGACCCCTTTATTGATTGACACTGGTTTCATGTCTCTGTCTCTGTAATGTAAAAAGTTATTACAAAAAGAAGGTTAATTTTGGACATACAATTCTCTTTTCTACCAATAGGGGTAAATTGGAAGTTTGTGAAAAATGCCCACTGTCCCTCTCTATTGATTGATACTGGTTTCATGTCTCTGTCTCTGTAATGTAAAAAGTTATTACAAAAAGAAGGTTCATTTTGGACATGCAATTCCCTTTTCTCCCAGTAGGGGTAAAAGATCATAGAGAATGTGTCATGAATATCGAAAACGAAACCAACTTAACCCCGCTCGTCGCAGGTAGCTAAGAGTGCAGTTGGCGATTGCGAGTGACATTGAAATTTAGTTTATTTTCTTCTTGTCTTTTCCACCTGGATATTGTTGTAAAATGTTGAGAGATTCAATTAAAAAATAAATAAATAAATAAAATAAAGTAAAAATAAAATCAACTGCAAATGACGTCACTTCAGGAAGTGCAGTTGTCTGAGAGTGCAGGTGCAGATGTCTACAGCCAGACCCTATTGGAGCCCTCTGGTGCTCTTCCGGTTCTCCCTCGTTTTTGCTTCTGACGCTTCTTCCTTTCTTCTTTTTTATCCCGCTTGGTTTCCCAGGAATGCTGCTGCTGTACCTCTTTGATGAAAAAATCACTTAGGTCAATTTCAAGTCAGTTTTTCTGGTTTATTGATAATATTTCCCATACGAGATTGTTTGGGAAATGGCACACTAACATTGCCAGCTGATACAACAATACGCATCTTTTAATCATATTTACAGATGTCTTGACTCCACAGCAAACAAAACTATTTTGTCTTTAGTGTCCCAATACTGGCACTGTATGTTTCATTCTTTGATCTGAATCTTAAGTCATTAAGACAATGTCACTTGAAACAATACAATCATAAAGCAATCACTATGAAAGCAAGGAAATAATAAGTAAAATAGTAAGTAATATAATAAATGATTAACGTTACATTTCATAATAAATGATTCTGTTAGAAAATGGAATAATTAAATGAAAAATAATTATGATTAAATAATAATGATTAAAATGATGAATTACAATTATAATTCTAAATGAATAATAAAAACAAAAAGAAAGTAAAACACAACACAAATGTCTGGTAGCTCTTTTAAAGCCAC
This sequence comes from Cirrhinus mrigala, assembly GCA_036247105.1. Taxonomy (NCBI): domain Eukaryota; kingdom Metazoa; phylum Chordata; class Actinopteri; order Cypriniformes; family Cyprinidae; genus Cirrhinus; species Cirrhinus mrigala. The sequence goes on from JAMKFB010000112.1 coordinate 88,927, forward strand.
ACACACAGGTTGCAATTTTGAATCCTTAGATCCTGCATTATCTCTGTTAAAGCATGATATTGGTAAATTATATCTTACCCTCGGGCCTTATTTATAAAACATGTTTAGACACAAATTTGTGCATGGTTTAAAAGCCACACCAACATTAACAAAAGCTAATTTATGAAATGTCAGATTACACATGAAATTAATCACAGAATCTGGCATTTTCATTTACACAGTTCAAATCTTCTTGCATTCCTTGTTTCAGTTTCTATCTTTTTTAATTTTTTTTTTTTTTTTTTTTTGGTCTTTTTTACGATCTGCTATAATTCTTGCATTTTATTCATGTTTTAAAATCTATCAAGAGAAAATTATTTTTCAATGATTACTTTCATTGAAAAGCATCAATCAAACACCTTCATCAAGGTATTCAGGATCACTCTATGGACAGCAGTACGTAAATGCAGGGTTCTGACTAAACTCTACAGGACAGTAGCCCTTCAGTAGCAGATAGGAAAAGTGTGACAGTAGCTTGCTTAAGTTACAGAGAAAGAGAAATACAGAAAAAAAACATGCTACAAAAGACCAGTGCTAGTTATTTGGCTCAATAGAATCTCCTACTCTGATAATTTTTAATCTGGTTTGTTAACTTTTTCATTTCCATAATGTGTTCAACCTTCGCCTTGAGCTCCTGAACCTGCTGATCGGCTCTCTTTTTGAAATTATTTAATTCTTCTTCTTCTTGTTTGGCTTCATCTTGTTGCTTTTTCTTCATCTGCTTTATTTCCTCTTCATGTTTTTGTTTCATTTGATCACATTCTTTTTCTTCTCTGTCTATTCTTACTCTCTCCTCTCTTTCTCTTCTCTTGATCTCCTCCTCTTGGTCTCGTTTCAGATCTTCCATCATTTTCTTCCATCTTTTTCTCTTCTCCCTTCTTCTCTCTTCATTCTCCTGTTTTCTTCTCTTCCACTCCTCTTTTCTCTCTTGCTCTAGCTGCTCATAAGATCTTTTCATTTCATTTATCTTTTCTTCATATTCTCTCTCTTTTTCTTCTCTCTCTCTTTTCTGTTTCTCTCTCTCTTCCTCTATCATCTGTTGTTCTTCTTCTCTCTTTTGTTCACATTTTTTGATTGTGTTCTCCAGTTCTTCTTGTTTTTCTTTCAGCTGTTTCTCATGTTTCTCTCCTATCTCTCTTTCCTCTTCTTTTTGTTCTCTCATCTGTCTTTTCTTCTCTTCCTCCCATTCTCTCTTCTGTTGTTTAATTTCCTCTTGAGTGTCTTTGTCATTTTCAGCCTTTTTTATTTTTCTCTTCCATTCTTCTCTCTCTTTCTCTTCTTGTTTCTTCCTCATTTGTTCCTTCAAATCTCTCTTTTTTATTTCCTCTTCTTGTTTTTTTCTTAACTCTGCCATGATGTGTTCATGATCATATTTCATCTTTTCTTGATCTTGTTGAAACTTCTCTTTTCTATTTCCATAATCTTCTTCTCTTTTTTTAAGCTGTTTTTCATACTGTATTATCTGATTTTCAATCTCTCTCTTCATCTCCTCTATTCTCTGATCATATTCAGCTCTTTGCTGTTTCTCCTCTTCTGACTGTTTCTGATCCTCCGTCTCTTGTTTCTCCTGCTCTGATTTTTCTTTCTCCTCAAACTCTCTCCTGAGTGTTTCCTCTCTTTCTCTGAACTTGTTTTTAAGCCTCTCTCTTTCCTCGTCTATCTTTTGTTTTTTCTCCTCCACTCTCTTTCTCATGCTTGTGATTTCCATGTAATATTTAGCCTCTAATTCTTTAACCTGAGTGAGATTTTTTCCTTCATTCCCTTTTAGCTTTTCCATTCTCTCTTTAATGGAGATTGCTGCCTCCTCAAACATTTCATTAGTGAAGTATTGGTTCTTATTAGATTTCTTTACCTCTTCTATCATATTTAACAGCCTAGTAACTTGTGTACGATCCTGTGTTTCTGTGTTGTTAAAAGCAAGGCATCGGTTTCCACAACTGCCGACCAGTTTGAGTGCAACAGTGTATTTCCCTACATATTGTTCTAATGGTTGTTTGTACAGTTTGTCTCCTCTAGTGAGGAGAACAATGCAGAAATCTGCTGCTTTTGGGCCAAAGATAATCTTGATTATGTCCAAAGTGTCTTTGTCCTCTTGAGTGATTCTTCCCACACTCAGCACAATGATAATCGCATGTGGTCCAGGTGCTGACAGTGAAATACATTTCATTATTTGTTCCTGCACTTGTTCTTTTGTCAGTGAGTTGTGAAAGAGTCCTGGAGTATCAATAACAGTTACTGATTTACCATCAACTTTACCAACTCCCTTCTGACAAGCAGTGGTGACCAAAGATGAAGTCTCTCTAATGTAAAACAAACTGTTTCCAAGGATAGTGTTTGCTGTTGCAGACTTTCCATTTCCTTTTCTCCCAAACAGCAAGATTCTCAAACATTCATCATCTGAAAATGATAAATAATAAACTTTAGAGATTAACAACAATTAACTGAATTTGACCCTGAAAAAACAAAATGTAAAATGTAAACTATTTGCAACAGTCCATCTCAGTGGTTCTCACTTTTTTTTTCTTTTTTTTGTTTTTATCAAACAAAATATTTCCTTAAAAAGTTGGTATATTATAAATAAATAAAAATTGAATTCATGTGTGTTGCAAGCAGTGATTACCTGGGTCCGCGCACTTTACAGCCTGTTTTGCTTCACTAGGCTTGACACCATAAGGCCCCCACGGAAAAAACTTATCTAACACAGAAATTAAAGGGTTAAACTACAATACTTAATACACACTAATCATACTTACACACGCACATGCGCATACTTTTTGATACCTCAGTATAAATGAAGTGGTACACTTTGACAAAATGTGATTTTAAATGTTATAATATTGATTTTATAATGTCTAAATGTAAATCCAAAAACAAAACCGGTTGAAAGAGCCTTATTAGAGAGTAGAATCAGCCGATGAGTGATTCTCTAGTGGTTGTAATTGCAATTTCAGGAACTTACTATAGAAATGTAGTGTTTTTATCATGGAGATTTTGCCCAATCTCCATAAAATTGTGTGCTTGTTTAGAGTAGTATGTTGCCAGTGTTACATGTTCCCTGTGTCTTGTCTGGACTTTTATGTGTTTTCTGTGCTTTGTTTGTAGTCAGTTTGTAGTTATTGGTTCCCCTTGATTACTCTCCCCATGTATGTGTCTCCCCAAACACTGTGTGATTACAGAAGTGTATAATGTGTTAAAGACCTTTTGGTTTGTCAGGAGATCTACAAAAATGTTCAATCTTCCTCATAATATAAGTGACTGCTATGAAATTGAGACCATTTTACCAATCGCACAAAGACCTTTGGCATGAAAGGGAAAAATCAACATATTTACAAGATATAACACACGTGGTATATATGGACATTCTTGCTTTGGTGGAAGAAGAATGAGACGCAGGGAGGGGAGAGGAGAGGGAGAAAGGGGGTCTTAAATGAGGGTGGTGTTTGCTTTTTTTTGGAGATCTCCAGATTAGTTGTATTATTTTGTTGCATTACATCTGTTTTTTTTTTTGTTTTTTTTTCCAGAGTTCCTGGAATTTCACTCTACAAACTCATACAAAACTATTGCATTCCACCAGAGAGGACTGTTGCTGTAACGCATCATCATTTGGATTACTTTTGGTACTCCTTTTTTTGCAATAAATAAAATATTGTGATTGCACTTATCTTTCATGTTTTTCTTTATACTGTATAGAAATATTTATGGTTTAGAGTGGGATTATCATGGAGTGGGGTATTTTTAATGCTATATTGTTACAAAAATTGTGATTTCCCTGCATATTAAAATTATAATTACATTTTATATATTTTTATATTCACTACAAAATGGGTATAGGTTTGGGGGTAGGTTAAGGCAGGGGTTCTCAATTCCAGTCCTCGCGTACCCCCGCTCTGCATATTCTGCATGTCTCTCTTTGTTAACATACCTGATTTAGATAACCAGTTTGTTAGAAGTGAGCCCCATGCATGAACTGTGTTCCAACTGACATGGTCCCTACAGTGTCCATTGTTCCCTACTCCCTGAGCACGGGAAATCCGCTGAAGTTTACTGCAGCGTCTTCACACACAGACGAATTTTACTAGAGATGCGTAAAGTGAGACATAATATACCTCTGTAAATAAATACAATTTAAATTCACGTCTCGCACACTTCAATGCCCTTTGAATGGAGCATACGTTCACTTCGAACTGGAATCATGGCAGAATATTCTGTGATGTCCACTTATAGCCGAATAGAACAAACGTCTGAAGTGATAAGAGAAACATTCCAAATGTGCAGAGCAGGCGTACGCGAAGACTAGAATTGAGAACCACTGGGTTAAGGGGTCTAAAAATCTAAATCGCTTATTGATAAAATGTTAAAAATGCATTGATACAAAAATCTTAATGATATAAAAGATTCATAAATATTGTCATTTTTTTTAGCTAAAAACGTAATTATTTTTATGTTTTAAACATTAAAATACGGTCAAATTGTACGCTTCAGCATCAATAAAAACATACAAAACTGTACGTTTTGTGCTTCTAAACGTTACACTAGTACCTACGTGTAAACAATGACACCAGGCTGCCACATCAGCAATTTCCTGGAACGTTCTATTACATCTGTGAGGCATATGAAGACATTCTGCCTGAGGGTGCCCTCTGTTGTCCAGTGTAGATGATACAGATTTTACAAGAGTGTACTCACTAATGCTTACACTACTCTATTTTGGGTAAAAATAGGAAAAATAATACTTCTCCCTAGAAGTGTCCCTGACTAAGGATTTAAGTTGAATCAGGGGCCTCACTTATAAAATGTTGCAGAGAAACCATCCTAAATTTGATCTTTCGATCATACGTGATTCATAGAATAAGGAGAACACATTCAGTACACTTCTTTTTCAAATGTGAAATCTATTAATCGCAAATGATGATGAACTTGTGTGCAACTGAATGGTTTCAGCTCTCTTCCTGGGAAAAGACTCCTAAATAATCAGAATCAGAATAAGCTTTATTGCCAAGCATGTTTACACATACTATGAATTTGTTGTAGTGACAGAAGCTCCACAGTGCAACAGAATGACAGTGACAAGACCAGACACGACCAGACACGATAAAAGACCTAATCAAAAGAACAATATACAAATATAGCTGCAAGCAGCAATTGTGGGGCCAAGCACAAAAGAGGCAAATTGAGGAGCTAAGCATGGCATGAAGCAACAGACCAACTACAACAATTAGTTATTAAAGCCATTTTAGGATGATATCAGTTGAATTGGCTGAAAAATCATAAATACAACTACTAATAATATAATTTATTGGCTTATCACATTTGACCAATGGGTGCCACTGTTATCAAATCGATGTGGTGTGTTCAGTGTGAGGTGACAATGGCACATACAAAGTTTGGTGTCATTATGTGAAAGCTTTCCAGGGATACAGCCTCAGAGTCATTTTGGCATCATGCCTCAAATTTGTAGTGGCCATGTCAAATCCATGTCAGCACAAATTTGTAGTGGCCATGTCAAATCCATGTTAGCACAGTCTGAAGATGATTTGAGTCAAATTTGGTGAAAATCAGACCAATGGTCTAGGAGGAGTTCAAACAAGTAGGTTCTGTACATTCATCAAAATGGTGGAAAGGAAGTTCGGCCAACTATGGTATAATTGGTATGTATGTTTTCGGCATGACCCAAGGAATGTTTTGAGATCAGTTTCATTACAATAGGCTAATGCAATCAGAAGTTGTTAGCATTTTTGGAAATTTAATTATTAATGTTTAATGAATGGTGTATTACTTCTGACCAATAGGTGGTGCTGTTGCCAAATTGATGTGGAATGGTCAGAGTGAGGTGACAATAGCACATATAAAATTTGGTGCAAATATGTTAAAGCTTTGCAGAAATACAGCCTCAGATGCATACCATATACCGAGTTTCATAACAATACGTCAATGTTTTCATAAAATATAGGATTTTTTGACAAAATTCAAAATGCCCAAAATGGCTGACATGGTAAAATTGTGTTGTGATACACTGAATCTAAAGAGACCAGTTTTGTGATTTTTGGACAAACCATTCACAAGTTATAAGCAAATATAGCCATTTTTCGTATCTCCTGACCACTAGGTGGCACTGCACCGAAACACAGCAGGTAGCCTCAGGTCATGCTTGTTATAACACACACCAAGTTTGGTCTCAAAACGCCAGACAGTTGCGGAGATGCAGCCTCACATCCATTTTTGCATGCTTTTCGTAGAAATCATTTGTGCATTATTCAAAAACGATTTGACTAATCAACTTGAATTCCATAACTTTTCGCCAGCATGGTCTGAAGATGATCTGAGCCAATTTTGGTAAAAAATCAGACAAACCTTCTAGGATGAGTTCGATTGAGTTCAAAGTATTTTTTTCGAACAAAAAAGTATAGGAAAAAAAAAAAAAAAAAAAAACTAAACCTGATTTTTAAAAAAATTAATAAAACTGATTTTTGAATCATGAACCAAGGATTCAGAGGAAAAAAAAATTTCATTCTGTGCCTTATGGTTCGAAAATTATTAGCATAAATTGATTGGAAATTTGGACAAGTGGTGGCGCTAGAGAGTTTGAGTTAGAGACTCCAAACTTGCTGTGGTTAATGTTAATACTGTCCTCTATCAGTGTGCCAAATTTCACAACTTTCCTGCAAACGGTTCTATGGGTTGCCATAGACTCAAGAGCGGAAGAAGAAGAAGAATAAGAAAAAGAACACCAACGGATACAATAGGTGCCATCACACCTTCGGTGCTTGGCCCCTAATTATACAAGACAGACAATGTGCAAAATAGCAAATACTTTACAATATACAAAATAAACAATTACAGGTACGTAAGGTGCGAATTGTGAAGTGTAAATAAGTATGTGTGTTAAATAAATAACTGAATAAATGAATGTATAATAGAGTGGTATGTTCCCCATTTATTGTGAAGTGTTCATGAGATGGATTTCTTGAGGGAAGAAAGTGTTCCTGTGTCTGGTGCTCAGTGCTCTGTAGCGTGGACCAGACGGCAGCAGTTCAAAGAGGGAGTGTGCTGGATGTGAGGGGTCCAGAGTGATTTTGCCAGCCTTTTTGCTCACTCTGGATGACTACATTTCTTGGAGAGTAGGAAGGGTTGTACCAATGATTAGCTCAGCAGTCTGGACTATCCAACGTAGTCTTCTGAGGTCAGAACAGGTAGCTGAGCTGAACAAGACAGTTACTGAGGTGCAGAGGATGGATTCAGTGATGGCAGAGTTTTAGTAATTCCTGAGGCAGGTTGAACTTCCCCAGTTGGCAGAGGAAGTACACTGTCTGCTGGGCCTTTTTGACAATTGAGTCTATGTGAATGTCCCACTTCAGGTCCCGAGAGATGGTGTTGCCAAGGAACCTGCATGACTCGACTGTTGTCACAGTGCTGTCCATGATGGTGAGAGGGGGGAATGGAAGGGGGTTCCTCCTGAAGTCAGGGGCAGCCGTGGCCTAATGGTTAGGGAGTCGGGCTTGTAACTGACAGGTTGTGGGTTTGAGTCCCAGGTCCGGCAGGGATTGAAGGTGGTGGGAGTGAATAACCAGCACTCTCTCCACCCTCAATACCATGACTGAGGTGAGTCCCTTGAGCAAGGCACTGATCCCCCAACTGCTCCCTGGGCGCTGCAGCGATAGCAATATGGCTGCCCACTGCTCCGGGTGTGCGTGCGTGCGTGCGCGTGTGTTTGATCACTTCTCGCTACTGTGTGTGTGTGTGCACTTGGATGGGTTAAATGCAGAGCACAAATTCCAAGCATGGGTCACCATACCTGGCCACACGTCACATCCTGTCCTTTCCTTTCCTTCCTTCCTTAAGTCCACTGTTTTGAGCTTGTTGAGCTCTAGGTTGTTGTTACGACCCATTTAGAGTCCAACATAAGAAAGCCATTCTAAACAAATACAACAGTGGCCAGGGCAAAAAGTTAAGATTTTATTATAAATAAGAAGAATATAACCAAAAATAGAAAAGGGCAAGAAATACATTTAAACAAAAACAAATCATAAACAAGGACTGGTGAGCTAACTAATTTAAACTACAACTTACTCAAGAGCTAAGAAAACTTCCTATCTTCCGAGGAAGAAATCAAACACAACAAAATCTTCCGGGTCAGCTCACTTACCTCACTTACCTATGCTTTCTATGTAACTAAACAAACAATCACTCACCATCCTTAAACAAAAGAAAATAAAACAAACCAAAATCAAAACACAAAACAGAATTCCCAGGGCAAGCCGCCATTGAAGTGCTACCAGTGGCTCTTAAATAGGCAGAAGCCTCAGGTGTTCTTACTAGTCTCCACCCCCTTCCAATTAGCAGCTGCACTCAGGAAAGAAAACAGAGAAAGAAAGAGCAGGGGCTCGTAACAGTTGTTATGACTGCACCAGACAGCCAGATCTTTAACCTCATGTCTGTAAGCAGACCCGTCACCATCCTGAATGAGGCCGAAGACTGTAGTGTCGTCTGCAAAGTTCAGGAGCTTGACAGACAGGGGTCTTTGGAGGTGCAGTCATTGGTGTAGAGGGAGAAGAGCAGTGGGGAGAGAACACAACCCTGAGGAGCTCCAGTGCTGATCGTACGGGTGCTGGATGAGAATTTCCCAGCTTTACTAGTTGCTGCCTATCTGTCAAGAAGCTGGTGATCCACTGACAGATGGAAGTAGGCATGGAGAGCTCAGTTAATTTGGGCAGGAGTAGGTTTGGGATGATAGTGTTGAAGGCCAAACTGGTAAAAAGTGACGCTAAGGGTCCTGACCAAGCGTCAATATGTGACGAGTTGGGAGTGAGAATGCGTTGCTTTTCCATGTTAATTTGAGTTTTTGTCCTAACCAGCCGCGATGGCAACATGCAAAGTTTCTATTTTAGAAACAGATTCTATAGCTGCGACGTCGCGGCTGAAACAACAACCTACAAACTAGGGGTGGGCGATACGGGCAAAAAAATTATCACAATAATTTTTTTTCATATCACTCGATATCGATAATTATCACAATAAATGTCAAATCTCTATTTCTTTCAAGTTTAAAGTCAGATTTTTGCTCCAAAGTAAAAGTTGTAGAAACCAGATCATTAATTTTATTTAACAAAATAAATATCTAAATAGAAAAATTAATTTCTGCATGTTCTAATGAGTTATATTGTTTCAAATCAAGAAACAGGGTTTGGGTTATCTGATAATAATAATAATAATAATAATAATAATAATAATAATAAATAATAATAATAATATCACTTTTTTGGCTCTTAGAAATGCATATTTGACTTAATCACTGTCAGGCATTCACCGCAGCCACCCTCACCTGCCACACCCCCCGGAGCACCGCCCACTCGTTCCTCGTCACCGGAGTTCTGATCACGCACACCTGTTCCCTGATTAACTCCTCCCTAATAATAGAGACTTGCTTCCCTTTGCACCCCGTCGGGTCTACCGTTTACACCTCCTACGTTAGCTCCTGATCCTTTATGCCTTGTTTGGGGATTCTGCTCTCCGTGCTCCGGCTGGACTTGTTGTGGCTCTCTATCGGACTCCTATCTACTCATCACTACCAGGACTGTCAGCTAAGCTTAATCTCTGAATTTCAATCCACTGCTCTGTTTATCCATTTCTGTGAAATAAATGTCAAACTCGACTGTTACTTACCTCTCGTCTCCTCCTGTGTATGTGTCTGTGACAATCACAAATACACATATACTATAATTATGTACCATTATTCCTGTAATAATATTCAGTGTGAATATCCCACATTGCTGCCACAATACCATAGTGCAGTGAGTGTTACTACAATAAATCCATAGTAAATTATAACGATGTGTAGATTGAAAAGCCTTCTGACTGTCTCGTTGCATACAGCTTTAAACTAGTTTGAATCACAGAGTCATTGCTGCATCGAGATAATAAATGCAGGGGTGGATCTAGAAAATAATTTTTAGGGTGGCAAAGGGGTGGCATGGGGTCTATGAGGGGTGGCAACATCAAAGAAAGCCCCCATGTGTAGTTTTTTGTGGATTTATAGTCTGACATACACAGTTGTGTTCACAAATATTGCATTACCATTAAGTAATCATCTATACTGTTTAAAATGAAAAATAAATAACATTTCAATGTCTATCATGGCAACAAGTCAATAAACAAAATATATATATATATATAAAACTTCAACAGGTTATACAGTAAATGTTTCTGAGCTTGTATCACTAAAGAAGACATGCGATTCTATTAAATTACTACTTAGATGGTATAAATCACGTTTTAGTGCAAGTTTAAGATGTTAATGTCGATGATTTAATGTTAATTTCCTAACATTAGAAAGAAATATTCTAATATCAAAGCACTGAAACTGGATCAGTTTTGGAAATAATGTTTGATTTTCTGTTATTAAGAGAGGTGGGAATGTCTGTAATCACTCATAACACACAATCAACCATAAAATCTAGCAACTCCCCAGCAACTGCAAAGCAATAGCCTAGGAACCACCCAGAATATCCTAGCAACCAACTAGCAACACTTTAGCAAACATCTAGAACATGTAACTGACCAAACTATTTATGTTTTTAAACAAGTCTTAAGACAAGCCAGCATAAATTAGTCTTTCAAACGTTTCAATCTAGTTATTACAGGTGTTCTTAAATGATTACACACAATTCAAATACAACGATGACTCTCCTGCCCAGTGAACACTCATGAGATCAATAACACTAACAAAAAAGTCTTATTAGGAATTAATTTGCAACTCAATGTCTAATACAGTATACAACATAAATTAAATTACAGATTGCTAATTCAGCAATTAACTTTTGGGAAAAAATATTTTAATTTTACTACTGTAAAGTAATCTTGTAGCAGATGAAAAGCACTAGAAAAGTTAAAATAACAAATAACTGTATATGAACTTGGTATGCACCACAATACAGTACAGTAAAAAAATTAAATTAAATTCCGCATCCTCTACACATTTGGCTAAATTTCATTAGAGTATACAGTACTGTTTAGTTTCCTGAAAAAGACTATATCTCTAGGTAGTCATTTCTCAGTTCTGCAAAAATGCAGTAGGCTACACATAAAAAATGGTTACAAATAAAATTTGACAGTCACAAGTCTGAAGGTGTACAACATGGACTACAGTTTACTGTACATATAGAATAGTGAAATTTCCATCATCTAATATACTGGTACTGTACTATATTTATACTGTATGTGTAAGTATAATACCCATGTAAATGATTCGTTCATTTCTCTCCGTTGTTGGATGCAGAGATTCTGACTGGTGTGTCATCAGTTTTGCTACTTAATGTTTAACTTGTGTAGCGTCTGCTTAGGATCATCGATGATCGTTTAGGCTTTATGTTGTAGAGAACCTTTTAGCCTTTTTACATTTGCATATAAATTACAGACATGGCCTCACGTTCTACATTTATATGGGTGTTTAATGGTCTATGGTTCCCTCCTCACTATCACGAAGATGCTAAACAGATCAGCTCTTGTCTCCCCATTGGACTTCAAAGGCTATTCTCAATACACAAAACACACACACATAGAAGCAATTCTTTATTTAGGCTGTATTTAACCACTTATAAATGTACTTGGTATATGCATGTGTTGCTTGTATGTTTCTATACTGTATTAGCCCAGTTACCCCTTTTGTTATTTGTACTAATTACTCTCTGAATGCGTAGATGTTTCATTCTTGGTATCAAAACGTTCTGCTCTTTATTTCCTAAATAATGGTGTACACCATGTGATTAGGAAATGCATCATACTGTTGGTACTATATTTTGGGTAAAACTGCATCAATCCCCCAGACCAGCAATAAACATGCAAATGGGCCATAAATGGAGACAAAGAGAAGTTCTCCCGCTCAAAAATCCAAGCTTTGTATTGGCCAATTCACCCAAAGATGGGTGTGGTAGGGAAACTATCAAAACACCCTAACTCCAACCGATCCATGCTCAAACTTTTCGAGACACTCCCTAAGACTCATCACCTTTGAGTCAAATTTTCCGGTAGTTTATCTTCAAGTAACTTTGTCGACTCGCTGTGTCCTATCTTTGAAAGAACTAGAGAAAACCTCCAGAACGCCTAAAGGAATTCATCGAGAACTTCCACTGTCTACCACATCAGGACTCTTGTTCAGCAACAAAGCCAATGCAAGTAACCTTTACAACTATTTAGATGCGTGTTTTAAGTTGAGCCCCTTTTTAAGGTGATTTTGCTTCTCTGATGATTCTCATGTGGTCACTGGTTAACTGATGCTAAATACTGCCATTCTTGCCTTCTCTCTCTCTCTCTTCTCACTTTCTTCCTCTATGTATATGGACACGTGTTTTGTTTAGTTTAGTTGTATATTAGCTGCAGTTCCATTTATTAAATTACATATATTCACAATTGATTGTCTCTGTGTGCTGCTCACAATTTGAAGTCACTGAATGTTTGATCTTGCTACATGCTACATTTTGAGTTTACTACAAGTTAAGTTACTGCTAGTACTGACTAAAGTAGGAAAGTTATTCTTTCTTGGCTAGAAAGTAACCTTACCTAGAATTGATGAATGATTATACTGTCTATTCGGTGGACGAACAGATCAAATAATTGTAATGTTAATTCTGCTACAGTTAATTCTAAGATCTGATTAAAATATTCATAATTAATTATAACCAGTTATAATTAATCATAAATATTCCCTTTTGAGCTAATTTGCTACACTTGTTAACTTTTTGAGAAATGTGTCTTTGTTTTTAGTACTGAATGAATGGTTTGGGAATATAAGCTAACTAACATCAGTTACATTGTGTTAATCTAGAAAACTAAAATATGACCAAATGCTTACCTAACTCTACTATTAGTTTCCGTGATCGGCATCTTCTTATTAATTTCATGCTATTATTGTTTCGTCGGATACGGCAAAAAGGCCTATATCCATGATGAAAGTGGTGCGAGCAGTCAGAGAATCGGATCACCAAACAATTACGTGATCATCTCAGACATATCCGGACGGGATTAGATTTCTCAGAGGACTTCTGAGTTAGCCGAGAAGCAGTAATTATTTGATTCACGAACAAACGTAAAACAGTTCGTTAGTACTGGGCCGCGCTTTGTGTTTTTGACTCAAAACGAACCGGTTCATAAGAGTCATTTGTGAATGAAGTCAAATACACTGGGCGCGCTGCGTGCGCGTGCAACCATCGTGCACATTTTATTGAAAGACGTGTTTTTTGACATTATTTTGCGTTACGCTGTCAACGCTGCGGCTGAAAAGCAGCACATGAAACACTGCTTACATTTATATTTTATTCTGTGATAATTCTGGGGTGGCAGGTGGGGTGGCACAGTTTTTTCTTAGGGTGGCAGTTGCCACCCCGGTAGATCCACCCCTGAATAAATGCATCTTGTTTAGTGAGCTCGCGCAGCGCGGCAGTTTAAACTTTGGTCCGAGCGGATAAACAGTCCGTGTGGCGCGATTCAAAGGAGTCGCACTATTTCGTTCCGCTTTTGGCACATAAACAAATATATCAAACATTTATCGAACTCTTCATATCGTTTTATCGAGGGAAATTATATCGCGAAAATTATCGTTATCGAATTATCGCCCAGCCCTACTACAAATTGACAATTATTATCTCAGGTACTGACTATGTGCTTTATTAAATATTAAAAGTGTCTAATGTAAGTCTGAATATCATATTGCATGACATTTATAGTCATACTGAAAGCAACAACAGATAGTTTACCTCAGATCTTAAAAACAAATTAAAGCAAACCCATATGTTAAAACTGTGAACCAACAAGTGTTTTTCATGACAAGGATGGTATCAGTCACTCAGTATGTAGTTTTAAAAGTTCACTGAAGTGCATTGAAACAAACAGCGTTATTCTATGTGGTGACATAATTTCTACTGAAACAGGAAGACAGGGTGTGACATATCGAGCCCCGTCCCCTTTTTAAAATAGCCAATAGCGCTTCATTTATATCTGCTCGGGCCAGAGCCATTGAGCTCGGTAAAGTTGCATTTGACAGCTTATGACAGCCATAGTCTAATAGATTACCCCTGATTCAATATGAAACTCTTACTAAAACAAAATAGTGATCATAATCATGCTGAGGCTGTGTAGTTTTAAAAGTGTTCAATATATGCAGAAATGTGCATATGATCTGCTCCGTGCTATCGAGTCTCTTGACCAGAGCCAAAGTCTGGAGTAGACTGTGCATGCTGCCGCAGTTTGCGTGACACAACGCAAAACCAGTCCTCATTTGTCTCATTTGATAAACTTGTCCATTTCGTTGGAAGTGCAGTGCTTGGCTGGCAGAAGCTGCCAAGATGCTTGTCTGTCTATCACAGATACTGGAAAGTAAAACTTAAATCTGTCACACGTTAAAAATATATATTAAAAGCTTCTTTCTTTTCACATTTTTTTATTTACAGCATTATCATAATAGGCTGTAATATTAACTTATTCGGAGAAAACCGCCAATTCTGTGTGAATTCAGACATTGAACACCCCCATATAGCCAAACTGGCATGATCATCATTTCATAACACCTCTGGGAAGATTCGACAGTGAAACTGGCGGATGGATTAGGCTCCTCCTATCGAAACATTGAATCTTTGACTATTGGGGGTCACCTCTACTTCTCTCTAAAAAACTGTTATTAGGCATATGCAAATCTATACGTTTTCTCCAGTGTTTTACCACCTCAAGTTGCCTCATTGCCATGTTGTAGCCTTGTTATATTTATTTTGCAGCAAAAATCTCCTGACTGAGTAAATGCATATGCTATAGTTGACTGATATCTTGTCAACTATAGTTGACTCAAGATGCGATTTTATGTAGTTTATGCTCTTTATTATGTACATAAATGGACCATGGTGAACATATTTAGTAGGGCTGTCATGATATACAGATAATCAAGATAGTAATATATATATATATATATATATATATATATATATATATATAGTTATCATGTTAATTAGGCATGTCATGATATACCGGTATTAGCGATAATCATGATATTTCAAAAAGTTTTCTCCGCTTCAGCAACTCCTGGTAGCATCGTAACAGCTCGTCAATTCATTTTAATGCAAATGATGAGAGAGACAAAGTTGCCAATGTATGCCATTTTTACTCGTTCTCGTGTTGTCAGGTTTACAGTGCAAAAATAGCTCCAGGGTGGACTGACTTGACTGAACTTAAAACAAAGCAGGATACAAACTTTCTCCCTCCGTTTTCAACTGCCAGCACACAGTGAGAGTGCACATCACACCAGCACATCACCGAACTACCCACAGTGTACTTCACTGTGGACTACAACACCCATCGATAGGCACAATATGTAAAATGTTTTTATTAAAATATCCAAAAACCACTAGAACAAGATATACAGGTGCATCTCAATAAATTACAATGTCATGGAAAAGTTCATTTATTTCAGTAATTCAACTCAAATTGTGAAACTCGTGTATTAAATAAATTCAGTGCACACAGACTGAAGTCTTTGGTTCTTTTAACTGTGATGATTTTCGCTCACATTTAACAAAAACCCACCAATTCACTATCTCAACAAATGAGAATATGGTGACATGCCAATCAGCTAATCAACTCAAAACACCTGCAAAGGTTTCCCGAGCCTTCAAAATGGTCTCTCAGTTTGGTTCACTAGGCTACACAATCATAGGGAAGACTGCTGATCTGACAGTTGTCCAGAAGACAATCATTGACACCCTTCACAAGGAAGGTAAGCCACAAACATTCATTGCCAAAGAAGCTGGCTGTTCACAGAGTGCTGCATCCAAGCATGTTAACAGAAATTTGAGTGGAAGGAAAAAGTGTGGAAGAAAAAGATGCACAGCCAACCGAGAGAACCGCAGCCTTGAGAGGCTTGTCAAGCAAAATTTGGGTGAACTTCACAAGGACATGGAATGAGGCTGGGGTCAAGGCATCAAGAGCCACCACTCACAGACGTGTCCATGAATTTGGCTACAGTTGTCGTATTCCTCTTGTTAAGCCACTCCTGAACCACAGACAACATCAGAGGCGTCTTACCTGGGCTAAGGAGAAGAAGAAATGGACTGTTGCCCAGTGGTCCAAAGTCCTCCTTTTAGATGAGAGCAAGTTTTGTATTTCATTTGGAAACCAAGGTCCTAGAGTCTGGAGGAAGGGTGGAGAAGCTCATAGCCCAAGTTGCTTGAAGTCCAGTGTTAAGTTTCCACAGTCTGTGATGATTTGGGGTGCAATGTTATCTGCTGGTGTTGGTCCACTGTGTTTTTTTGAAAACCAAAGTCACTGCACCCATTTATCAAGAAATTTTAGAGCACTTCATGTTTCCTTCTGCTGACCAGCTTTTTAAAGATTGGAGTGGGCAGGTGCCAAACAGGATTTGGCACCTGCCCACACTGCCAAAAGCATCAAAAGTTGGTTGAATGACCATGGTGTTGGTGTGCTTGACTGGCCAGCAAACTCACTAGACCTGAACACCATAGAGAATCTATGGGGTATTGTCAAGAGGAAAATGAGAAACAAGAGACCAAAAAATGCAGATGAGCTGAAGGCCACTGTCAAAGAAGCCTGGGCTTCCATACCACCTCAGCAGTGCCACAGACTGATCACCTCCATGCCACGCCGAATCGAGGCAGTAATTACAGCAAAAGGAGCCCCTACTAAGTATGAGTACATTTACAGTAAATGAACATACTTTTCAGAAGGCCAACAATTCACTAAAATCTTTTTTATTGGTCTTATGAAGTATTCTAATTTGTTGAGATGAATTGGTGGGTTTTTGTTAAATGTGAGCCAAAATCATCACAGTTAAAAGAACCAAAGACTTATACTACTTCAGTCTGTGTGCACTGAATTTATTTAATACACAAGTTTCACAATTTGACTTGAATTACTGAAATAAATGAACTTTTCCACGACATTCTAATTTATTGAGATGCACCTGTATTTACATATATTTTGCTGACTTGTGTACTTACATTATCCCAAATGTTTTAAATAATTTTCAAAGCAGTGTATCGCACTCATCCTTCATTAGCAATCGCTCCAATGTCCTCGTTTCATTTCCATGACGTTCAGCCCCACCCTGCTTCATACTACAGTGACCTTAATAAGTCATTATTAAGTCATTATTTAATACATTATCTCATCCACGGACATGAGTCACGATGGATTGCATTGGCTGTGGGGATGAAGACTACAACTCCCATGATTCCACACTCAATCACAACGTCATCAAACTTCTTTGTTTGTTTTGAATATGTGCCCACTAACGGTGAAATTTTTGTGTCTTTAAAGTGACAACTCCTACTTACCCTCTCCCGCAACAACAGCACTAAACTCTCACGTGTAATTTATGTTTCATTCACACCCAAAGCCAAAGGGTGCCATTACATAGAAAGTCCATAAGCAAGACTGAAAGGAGTAATAAAACAAATGACTTTCCAGGAAATCCCTTATATCAACAAATGCATCCAGCTATCATTGCAACTAAATAAAATGCAGAAAGAAATGTTTCACTGATGAAATGTGAAGAGAATTAACATACAATTGCAACAGAATATGGTTTATCTGTGTTCTTCGAGCCATCCCTGGTAAAAAAATAAATAAATAAAAAATAAGAACTAAAACTATCTGCAGCTGATGGTAAATGTCTTTATGAGTCATTGATTCATTTGATTCATTCAAACAGCTGATTTGTGCTATTCGGGACAAACACCACTTTATTGCTCTCACTGTTCATGTGATATTGCTTATCATAAGACATAAATATGAGACAAAAACATTTTTGCCCCAATATCTTGAATTTAGGGCATAACTGCATTTATTGATTTGTACCTTGCATCATATTTGTCAAGAGTGTATGTAATATAAGATGATGTACAGGTCTGGGGGCGGGGCCAGTAAGACAACAACAAGCTTATTTTTCAGGCTAGTCCAGCCAATGTGCATGCTCAGTCCTAAGTACTAAGGAGATTCTAACAGAAGCTGCAGTGACACCATGACTTTACTAAAGACTTTACCTTTATTTGTATAGCGCTTTTAACAATACAGGTTTTATTTTATGAACACCTTAATACAGTCTTATGGTCAGTGCCTCATAAACACAGGCTCTTCCTTATGGGAGATTTCAATGCTTGTGTGGGAAGTGATTTCCCAAAGTCCTGGGGCAACATTCAGTGGGAAACGAGAACACAAATGGCACTCTGATGTTGGAGATATGTGCGCAATTTGAGCTGGCAATCACAAACTCCTTCTTTCAGCAGGCGAACAAGTAAAAGACCACGTGGCAACATCCTCGTTCAAAGCACTGGCATGTGCTGGATTATATTTTAAGCTTCATAGACCACATTTCTACTACGGTTGGACCTGCAAATTTGCCTTATACAACATTAGGAAGATCAGACCCTTCCTATCAGAACTGGAAACACAACTCCTTGACCAAGCTCTTGTTCTCTACAGACTGGACTGGACTGTTTATTATGGATTTGTTGATTGGGTTTCAGTTTAAATTAATTACATTTATGACTTGAGGCTTATTTGATTACACACTGAATTGAAATCTGCTTGCCATCTAGCCTTACCTGTTCCTTGTTCCTCTGCCCTCCCCTGAATCAATCTGGGGTACGTTTTCCAAAAGCAACTACGGTCACAAGTTCCATTGTTACCAATAAAGTTCAATGGAACTAACTATCATAGTTAGCTAAAAATGATTTGGGAAACACATTTTAGACCTGACTAATCTACTAGACTGATATTTTCAAATAAAATGCTTTATTACCCACTTTAAATGTGGATTTATCCTGCCACCCCTTTCTTGCATGCTTGCATCATGTTTTTAGATCTCTTTCTTTGCACTGAAATGTTTATCCTTGTTTTCTTGAGGTAGTGACCAACATGATGATGAGGACAAGCCAGTTTTATATAATTAATGTTTTATTAAACAAGTTTGGGAGGTGCACAATTCAGCACAGGTGGAGCTCCTTCAGATAATCAACTTAATTAGCATGATAAATATATATGCAGCCAGTTTACCTCTGTCCCACAAACGTTTTTCTGGCATCCCTCCTCCACCCCAACTTCTCACTTCTAACTATTGTTATTCTAGCTTAGAGATATGGGGAGTTCTCTGGGTTCGAGCTGTATTCCAAGCTCGGAGCCGGAGTGTGACATGTAAAATACGTTTTTCATTGGAATTTCTCAGAAACATGATTTTCTGAGTCTGAAATTCAGCAAATCTTTCATATGGCCTCAGTCAAATTTTATTTTTTTGGTGAATTAATTAAAAAAATTATGTGATTATATAAAATTAGGACTTACAGTTTGGGTGTTGAAACTCAGGATTTTTTGTTGAATGTTCACCAGATTTATTTCTTTCTTTCTCCTCTTCTTCTCTTTGTCTTTCCTGTTGTTTCTGTTTCTCCCATTCCTCTCGTTCTCTCTTCATCTCCTCTCGTATCTCGTTTTCTTGCTCCTCTAAGTCTTTAATTTCTCTTTTATATTGTTCTGTATTGTTCTGTCGTTCCTCTTCCATCGTCATCTTCACTCTCTTCATCTCTTCTTCACATTTGAAATGAAGATCTTCTCTTTCTCTCTGTCTTTCTCTCTCTCGTTTAAGTTTTTGATAATATTCATCACACTTTTGTTGTTCTATTTTTCTTCTTCTCTCATTCTCTTCATCTCTTCTCTTTCTTTCTTTTTGATGATTCTGTCTTTCTTCCTCCATTATCATCTTCATTCTTTCTATCTCTTGTTTAAGTCTCTGATTATATTCATCCCACATTGCCTGCTCCTTGTTTTTCGTCCTCTCATCCTCTTTTTCTCTTGTTCGTCTTTCCTGTTGTTTCTGTTTCCCCCATTCCTCTCGTTCTCTCCTCAGCTCCTCTTGTATCCTTCTTTCTTGTTCTTCTTTTTCTTTAATGTCTCTTTTATATTGTTCTTCTCTCTCTCTAAATTCTTCTTCTCTTTTCTTTCTCTCTTTTTCATAATTTTGTATTTTTTTCTCCATCATCATATTCATCCACTTTTTCTCTTCTTCATGTTTGGCCATCAGTTGTTCTCTTTCTTGGTTCAGTAACTCCACTTTCTCCATCAGTATCTTCTTTTGTTGTTCTTGTATTTGTCTTTCCATCTCTCTGAACATCTTACATGAGTAGTAACTATCTCCATTTGCTTTCACCATGTTGTCTATCTTCTGCAGTAGATCAGTCACCTGTGTTCGGTCTTCAGTCTCTTTATTATTGAACACATGGAATCTGTTTCCACACACTTCAATCAGCTTCATCAAAGGAGATCCAGGTTTTCCCAGAAACTCTTCAATAGTTTTGTCATTCAGATCATCTCCTCTGGTGAAGAGCACCATGGTGTACTTTAAAGAGTTTTCACCAAACGTCTCTTGAATGATCTTCACTGATGTTGCTTCTTCTTGAGTGAATCGTTGTCCTAAATTGAGTATGATGATAAACACATGTGGTCCAGGCAGGATCATGGAGATGCAGTTTTTGATTTCTCTCTGGATTTCTTCATTACTGAGTTCAGTATCAAACAGTCCTGGAGTATCAATCACAGTAATGTATCGGCCATTGTTTTCAGCTGTCTCTTTCTGACACTCCTTAGTAACAGACTCATGAGATGTTACTGCTTTAAACAAGACTTTTCCTAAGATGGTGTTTCCTGTTGAACTCTTCCCAATTCCAGTTTTTCCCAGCAGCACAATCCTCAGTCCATCTTCTCTTTCTCTTGAATCTAATGATAGATCAAATAAAAATGAAAAACAATTTAAATTTCAAGTGAAGATAGTCAATCATATAGGTCATCAGATAATATTGTCTAAAATTAATATGATTAGCACATGATGCTTCAGTATATATATATATATATATATATATATATATATATATTTTTTTTTTTTTTTTTTTTTTTTTTTTTTTTTTTTTTTTTTTTCTGAACTTGCATTTAATGTAATTGTTTTGTCTCACAAATCCATGTAGACTTGAGCAGTCATGAAAAGTGTTTAATCCATGCAGATTTTCTGATCATTACCTTGTAACTGAAACCATGTCTCTAATGAATGGATTCTCCTCTTCATTTCTCCAAATTTGAGCAGTTTTTGCATCTTTGCATCAAACAATGCATCTGTGGAGAAAAAGCCTCCTCTGTTTTCTTCCACCATCTGCTCCAATTTCTCTACCAACACAGACACTTCTGTGTTCAGGCCAATGAAATGATGTCTTCCTCCAAAACTCTCAATGACAGACTGTGTTTCTTCATTCAGTTTTTCTGTCTGATGCTCTGAATTCTGCTTTATGAGGATCATGGTGTGTTTGTTGATTCTTGAGCTGAATATCTTCTGAATCTCCTCTGTTTCTGCTTTGTCTTCATTATTAATTGGAGCATCAGGAATGATGATGATGAAAACATGAACTCCAGGATCACAGAGAGACACACAGCGGTGAGTCTGACGCATCACTTCCTCCTCTGAGAGCTGAGTGTTGAACAGAGCTGGAAGCTCTACCAGACTGATCAGACGTCCATGAAGCTCCACGTCTCTCCTCACACACTCTGAGCTGAGCTCTGATCTTCTCTCGCTCTGATTCAGGATCAGGTTTGATATGAAGGATTTTAATTCTCTGTTACTCCCACACACAACCAGATTCAGCTTCACACCCATTGGCACTGTGTCAAAGGAATAAACTAGTTTAAAAATTGTGATTTGAACTCAGAAGTTCAATTAATGCTGCATTCACATCGTGTCAGAATTACTGTAATCATGACTGTACCACTTTACTACAGAGAGTGCTGGTGGACAATTTTCTAGGTGGGATGCCATATCCAAGCATCCATCCTGGTATGATTTATCCCAGGGTAACAAAAGGAAAAGTATTAAGACTTGAAACATTTTAAATAAAGATAATTGTCTTACCAAGTTCAAAATTGAGGATGATTTTCCAATATATATATATATATACAGGTGCTGGTCATATAATTAGAATATCTTCAAAAAGTTGATTTATTTCACTAATTCCATTCAAGAAGTGAAACTTGTATCTCAGAAAATTAGAATATTGTGAAAAGGTTCAGTATTGAAGACAGCTGATGCCACACTCTAATCACCTAATTAACTCAAAACACCTGCAAAGGCCTTTAAATGGTCTCTCAGTCTAGTTTTGTAGGCTACACAATCATGGGGAAGACTCCTGATTTGACAGTTGTCCAAAAGATGACCACTGACACCTTGCACAAGGAGGGCAAGACACAAAAGGTCATTGCAAAAGAGGCTGGCTGTTCACAGAGCTCTGTGTCCAAGCACATTAACCCTTTCACGCGTATGATCACACCGGTGTAATCATTCTTGGCTGGTCCCTGGAGCATACGATCACACCGGTGCGATTCGAACGTTCAGCGCATCACGTGATCAACTGCTGAATTCAAATCTGCTTTGGCGCTTTGGCTGGCGCTAGACCAGATTAGACGCGCTGAGCGCTTGTCATATAATCGCAACTATTCAGTGTTTTCAACCATATAATGCTTATTTTAGGTTCCAGATATTTAAATACACGTAAGTCCTAGTAAAACGATGCATTTATAGTTTACAAAATACACGCCGATGTCTATGGAAGCCGCAATAATGATCCTTACAAATGTTATCTGACGACATGTTTTATTGATATCATATACACATTGTGTAGGTAACTATAAAGTTTTCTCTGCTCTTCTCCCAGCTCACCAGAGACTTACTTTAATGTTTCTCGGGAGGAGAGGATGAATTTGCGTCTTGTAAATCCCACAGCTCGGATTCAGCGCAAACTAACATGGCGGTGCCCATCACCCGGTATAGATCAACTAACGCGGTCATTATAAGAGTGTTTAAACCTCCAAATACATTTACTTGCACATATTTCAAAATCGGAAATTGTGTCACGTGACAAACAGGACGCGTCGCCATGGAAACAATAAGGCGATACGTTCTAAAATAACGGTCGCCTAAAAAAACTCACCCATGGGGGCTCAGCTAGAATATTTTAAACTCACGTGTGAAAGGGTTAATAGAGAGGCGAAGGGAAGGAAAAGATGTGGTAGAAAATAAGTGTACAAGCAATAGGGATAACCGCACCCTGGAGAGAATTGTGAAACAAAACCCATTCAAAAATGTGGTGGAGATTCACAAAGAGTGGACTGCAGCTGGAGTCAGTGCTTCAAGAACCACTACACACAGACGTATGCAAGACATGGGTTTCAGCTGTTGCATTCCTTGTGTCAAGCCACTCTTGAACAACAGACGGCGTCAGAAGCGTCTCGCCTGGGCTAAAGACAAAAAGGACTGGACTGCTGCTGAGTGGTCCAAAGTTATGTTCTCTGATGAAAGTAAATTTTGCATTTCCTTTGGAAATCAGGTTCCCAGAGTCTGGAGGAAGAGAGGAGAGGCACAGAATCCACGTTGCTTGAGGTCCAGTATAAAGTTTCCACAGTCTGTGATGGTTTGGGGTGCCATGTCATCTGCTGGTGTTGGTCCACTGTGTTTTCTGAGGTCCAAGGTCAACGCAGCTGTATACCAGGATGTTTTAGAGCACTTCATGCTTCCTGCTGCTGACCAACTTTATAGAGATGCAGATTTCATTTTCCAACAGGACTTGGCACCTGCACACAGTGCCAAAGCTACCAGTACCTGGTTTAAGGACCATGGTATCCCTGTTCTTAATTGGCCAGCAAACTCACCTGACCTTAACCCCATAGAAAATCTACGGGGTATTTTGAAGAGGAAGATGCGATATGCCAGACCCAACAATGCAGAAGAGCTGAAGGCCACTATCAGAGCAACCTGGGCTCTCATAACACCTGAGCAGTGCCACAGACTGATCGACTCCATGTCACGCCGCATTGCTGCAGTAATTCAGGCAAAAGGAGCCCCAACTAAGTATTGAGTGCTGTACATGCTCATACTTTTCATGTTCATACTTTTCAGTTGGCCAAGATTTCTAAAAATCCTTTCTTTGTATTGGTCTTAAGTAATATTCTAATTTTCTGAGATACTGAATTTGGGGTTTTCATTAGTTGTCAGTTATAATCATCAAAATTAAAAGAAATAAACACTTGAAATATATCAGTCTGTGTGGAATGAATGTATACGTTATACAAGTTTCACTTCTTGAATGGAATTAGTGAAATAAATCAACTTTTTGAAGATATTCTAATTATATGACCAGCACCTATATATATATATTGTTTTTAATTTTAATAATAATAATTCACAGTTGATGTATACAGTGCAACAGCAAAAACTGTGCAAAAAAAGGATACATTAGACCATTTTCTATACATGTATAAATAACTACAAGTCAAGCTGCAATACCAAACAGGACCACACGGAGCTGCCAACAGACCACTATACTAACCTATAAATATATACGGATCTGTATTCAGAATTATTAAACAGAGCAAAACTCAAATTAAAAAAGCAAATAAAAACATTCTAAATTAGTCAAATGTGGTGATCTCAAGGCAGCTCAACATGACCAGTGAACAGTTCCTCTGTCAGAGTGAGTGCTAATGCCCATATGTATATACAGCAAACACCATTGCATTCTACAAAAACACACTTTTTCAGTGAGTGTCCATTATAAAACACTTGTCAGACATGCAATCATACTGACATTTGCTCATAAAGCTATCAGAGAGCACACATACACGATCTGTTTATTTGCACACTAATAATAACGGACTCACGCATCTAATAATGTATGATTTCTGTATATCACTGCAATCGTTACCTCCATTACAATCGCCATCCATCAAAACATTTTACTGGTAAGATACTGGTTTGATTTATTCAACCCATATATTTCGATAATTTCTTATTGTTAGGGGTTTGTTCCCACCAGTCATGGCACAAGTTAAGGTTACGTATGATGGCGAAAGCACGTTAATGCCAGCTCTCCCCGAACTAGACTAATATATATATATATATATATATATATATATATATATATATATATATGAAGAGTGCAGATGCAAAACCAGCTAAAAGCCATCTCGGTCAAAACTGAGATAATGATACTGAGTGAATGCTCTTGACACATATTATCTTACATTAAATATTTTTACTTCAAACTGGCTAAAATACCAGCCTCAGCCCAATCAGAAGTACCTGTACTTACATAGAAACCTATACATCTGAGCCTGATAAAAATGCATTTTTTAAAGAAAGACGTCAGATGGATTTAGCTGGTTTTGCATCTGAACTCTTCATATATATATATATATATATATATATATATATATATATATATACTGTGCAAAAGTCTTAGGCCACTAGTATTTTCATCAGCTAAAAAATGGTTTAAAGTCAGTTAAAGTCAGTCTTTTGCTGGAGTGTATCAGTAGGAAATATCAGTTTACATTTCTAAACATTCATTTTGCCATTAATTGTAATAATCCAGTGAGATTTTTGTGTGGAGCACAGGCTGTTGTCAGACTCTGATCTCTCCATCATTCAATCCAGTCTGTCTTAAGAAACAGAAAAAAACAGAGACAGACTAAATCCAGAAGAACTGTAGCAACATCTCCAAGATGCTTTAGGAGACCTATACCTACAAAGCTACAGTACTGTTAACATTTTTAGGCAGTTAGGCACATAAAATGAGGATGCTGTCACAAACAATGTCATAAATAGATTTTCTTTATCAGTGAACTTCTATTAACTAAAATAAATCAGCATTTGATGTGACCATCCTTTGCGTTTAAAGCAGCTTTTGCCCTATGTGCACTTGTGCATAGTTTTTCAGGTAGCTTTGCTGGTAGGTTACTTGAAATATCTTGGAGATGTTGCCACAGTTCTTCTGGATTTAGTCTGTTTCAGTTATTCTGTTTCTTCATGTCATTCATGTCTTCATAGCAAGTTGTTAGCATGTTTCTAGCATGATTAGCAAAGTTATTAGCATGATTGACAACTTGCTAGCATGTTTCTAGCATGATTAACAAAGTTACTAGCATGTTTTTAACATGATTAGCAACTTGCTAGTATGTTTCTAGCATGATTAGCAAGTTGTTAGCATGTTGCTAGCATGTTTCTGGCATGATTAGCAAGTTATTAGCATGTTTCTAGCATGATTATCAAAGTTGTTAGCATGTTGCTAGCTTGTTTCTAACATGATTAACAAAGTTGCTAGCACATTTCTAACATGATTTGCAGGTTGTTAACACAATTAGCAAGTTGCTAGCTAGTTGCTAGCATGTTTCTAGCATGATTAGCAAGTTGATAGCATGTTACTAGTATGATTAGCATGTTGTTAGCATGTTTCTAGAATGATTAGCAAATTGCTAGCATGATTCCGGTTGCTAGCCATAGATAGATAGATAGATAGATAGATAGATAGATAGATAGATAGATAGAAATGGTTAGACAGATAGATAGATAGATAGATAGATAGATAGATAGATAGATAGATAGACATGGTTAGATGATAGATAGAAATGGTTAGATGATGGATGGATAGATAGATAGATAGATAGATAGATAGATAGATTAGAAATAGTAGATAGATGAGTTTCAATGAGTTTCAATGGATTAGAAATACAGTACATAGAAGGGAAGCTTTGTTGAGTCTCAAGGGATTCTGGGAGTTTAAGTTTGAATTTTGACAGTTGGAGTTTGAATAGTGTTGGCTCATTTGAACATTCCGTCAATGTAAGTCTATGGGATTTTCCCGAGTTTTAACGCTCATTTTTAGGAAAACCGTATGTGTGATCAGTTAGAAAAGATATAGCAGCTAACTTCAGATCAGAGTTTGGAGTTTGTAGAGTTAAAGCTCTAGGAGGAGTTAGTGTCGACAGATTTAGTTTCAGAAGAATAACTAGAAGCTAAAGTTAGTGAACTAACTTTGATGTTGGCTTGGCAGACCCGGCCTCGGTCCCTTGGGGCAAAACAGCCAGAGTACTTGTGTGCACTCAAAAAAATGGTTTTGTGCCACTGTTCATTTTACCCAGGTATTTATTGTTAAAACAACACAAGTATATTTTTTTTCCGCCAAAACACTATTGTATTGTGCTCTATTAATTTAAACTGTTTAAGTTTCCATTTTACTTAATTATCAATCGTTAAACTAACGTAAACGGTTTCATTTCGCCGTTCAAAAAACTGGATATGACGTTTCCAACGCATTTTATGAAGACGGCGCGAAGGAGGTGTGTCATGGCGTCGGAGATAGAAGTACCAGTCAGGTAAGAAAATCTAAAGACTTCTTTGTGTTAAGTCAAAAACTTTAATTTCTGTAAGTGTTTTATGTATGCTTTTAGTGTTGTTTCGCAGACGAGTGTAACTGGTATATTGCGCCGTTAATAGATACTTTTGTGCGGTTGGGAGATGTGAAAGCGCATATGGACTGCAAGTTAGTGTATTTGTACGTATGCTTGTGGAACAGAGGATGCGTTGAATTATTAAAATTCAAAGTGCTTTTCCGTCTTGTTAATAATATACAGGCAGGTAAATAAAACTTTCCTGTGCTCTTTCTAGGCTACTCAAGTCCCAGTAAAATTAGCGTTAGCTAAAGCACGAAAGCAAGTACAAATAATGCCACATTCGACTTCTGCATACTTTTAACATTTTATCTGCTATTCATTTTTATAACAGCATGCATTTGATCACTGGTTTCTTCATCGCTGCCTAACTTTAGCGAAATGAAGGAATGTCACAACTTTACTGACGGAGAAAAAAGTTTTGGCTAAGGTAAGTGAACCGCTGTATTGCCTTTTCATCATTTATAAACGAAAAGTAATATGGGTATTTTGCATTTTCAGTTTTAGAGGAATGCACGCAGTTGTAAATGTGAACTGGTGGATGGTTAAGAAGCTGATGTGTCTTCTAGAAATCTAAACAGGTAAGACACTAAGATATATTTATATGTTTTATGTTAATAAATTGTATGCATGCATGTGTATGTGTGTGTGTGTGTGTGTGTAATGGGTACTTTTGACTCATTCCTTTTCTTAAAAATGGTTTGAAGGCAGAAATGTAATGTTTATCATTTT
Source organism: Cirrhinus mrigala (assembly GCA_036247105.1). Taxonomy (NCBI): domain Eukaryota; kingdom Metazoa; phylum Chordata; class Actinopteri; order Cypriniformes; family Cyprinidae; genus Cirrhinus; species Cirrhinus mrigala. The sequence goes on from JAMKFB010000112.1 coordinate 117,001, forward strand.
ATAAACTTAATGTTAAAAGCTGTGCCTGAACTATAAATCATGCTTTTTACAGTCATTTTATGACTTTAAATATGCTCCAGATCATGTCCACCCTTTTGGAATAATATACATGACAATAATCACTCACACAAATTTTTTGATCGCTGAATTTGTCTTTGCTGTTAAACTATATATGGGTGCTCTTGTAACAAATTGTACTTCATGTGTTTACAGATTTGTGCAGAATATGAGACAGACAGAATAACCATAGGTCCATTAGTGTCAGCTGTCTTTGCCAATGGATGGATCCACACTGCAAAACTTATGAAGATGATTGCAAACCGAAGAAGAGTCCTTGGATAAAGCATTAAACCCTCTTGGTTCACACTACACAGGTAAGAACCACTACACTCAACAAAAACTTTTTTAAACATGTTAAAGGGGTCATCAGATGCTGTTGATATGACTCTTTAGAGTCTTAATGAGAAGTCTATAACATACTTTTGTTAAAATTTCTCAGTGGTAGTGTAAAAAACACCCATTTTACCACATCAAAATCAGCCTTTTTCAGAGTGGGCCATTCTGTTGCATGTTCCTTTAAATTGAAAGGGTGCCTTGATCTCCTTGTGAAGCTAAAACCCAAGGAGTTCTCGCAACACATGCCATGCAACAAAACAATAAACTTTTTTTATCTGACAGGAAGATCTGGAAGAAAGACCATTTGTTCATCTACCCCTTCACCCATCCTTAAGCCCCCTCTTTGCCCCCTGGGCACATGGCCCAGGTCACTAAAAGGTGACTTAGAAGTGTTGGGAGACACTTGCATAATGCATTTACTCTTTCTTCAAAATCCATGATCATAACCTTTTCATGTTTGGTATCATTTTTATTGTCTCATTGCGGTTGGAAATATGATCTCAGTCCCACGTCAGTAGAACAGACCAAAAATAAAGATCTCAAATCTGAGGACAACTCTGTTCCACTGGTGTGGGTTGCGGCTCTGATGAGGTCTTTGCCAGATGTTGCTCTTCTACCCCAGGTTAGATATGGCTTTCAGGTCACCTCCTGTCCCAGCAAAAGTCCTGTGAAGTCTTTATTATGCTAAGTTTATGATTGTTTTGTTACGATTTGGGTATTTAAAGAGGATTGGCGAAACAGTCAGGGAAGCATCTGTAAGCAGAACTTCCCACACAATTGCTGTGTGTCTCTCTATTTGCCAGGTATGCTGACTCTTTGAAATTATTTCTTATTTTATTGTTTATGCTGATCAGTTGTGTAACTAAATGTTAATCCATTTCTCTAATTGATGTATTTGCTCCACTGATTGATTGATTGAGAAATCATTATTTCCAGTAGATTGTGAGGAGGCTGGTGCTACCGCAAATTACGACCAGGATAGAGCAAACTGCAGGCTCAGGATTAAATGGAGCAGTAGGCACATCATCTGAGACCTCCTGATTTCTGTCTATCACTGTCTAAACTACACTTTTTGTGAAGGCAAGCAGTAGGCGGCTGTCAAAAAGGGTATTTAGTCAAATACATACCTCTGACTCAGCATCAGACTGGCGTTTTTGTGATCGTGAGATCGGCGTAATCAGCCGGCGCCAGACTCTAAGCGGCATCGGGTCCCCAATAAACGAATAATTTAAAGTATAGTGAGTCCGAAATAATCAGACATCTAAATTATAACACAGCTAATATTATGATCAGCACCAAAAATTACTATCGCAATTTGTAAACACTTGAAATTGGAGTCAGATTTAAATGAGGAAAAGTCTAAAATAAAAACCAAAGTTTTAATAAATCAGGTTACTTTTTACAGAAGCGCCAGAAAAGACATACACGCAGAACACCTTCACCCAGGCTGCTGGACTTTGGGCCAGTGGGTGGGACCTTACAAAATACTAATGAGCTCTACTCACCCGGTCCCTCTCTTCTGTGGGGTTACGAGCCAATGCAAAACTTGCTAACTAGCACATTATTAAGAAAGGCGATTTGCAAAGATGCACCAAAAACACCCATATACTCACTTCTGCTGTAGGTGAATCACGGATCACGAATTATTAGTGTGAACATAGACGCATTTATGTAGAACGCCAGACACATTTCCTTCAAAAACGAAAGTAACATTAATCCTCTGAGTCTTTAGCGGCTCAGATGTTGGGAGTAAATGATGACCGCTAGATCATTATTACATCCAACAACAGAGCACCTCAATTGCTTAATCTGAGACATTCTTGTCTTCCCCTGCACCGGAGTCGACACAGTAATGGTGGTCCAACTCTTCTCAGCTCTCACTCAGCTCATTTAAGGTGGGTCTAAGATAACATGGTCATGTAAATCAACTATTGTGGGAGCAGCCTCGATCAGTGTGATGTCACACCAACTAGAAGCTGAGAATGACCTGATTTGAAAAAGGGCATATTACTTAAAATGATTAAAAAATACCACTGGGTGGATTTTTATCATTATAGGGTGGTTGTGTACACATACTGCCAACATGCATATATGTTCAAACAACATGTAAAAGTGAGTTTTGCATCAGATGACCCCTTTAAAACATTGTCTCACCAGCCACTGAGTTTTAGGGTTATGGTCTTGGGCATTAACAAAAAAGACAGATATAATAAGAATAGGTTTATTAATACAATACATATAAAATATATGGTATTACTGTAAACTGACAGATATTGCGAATACATTAACTTCCCAAAAACAATACATTCTAAAGCAAGGCAGGTGTTTCAAACCTGCTCTTGGAGAGCCAGTGCTCTGTAGAGTTTAGCTCCAACACCCCTGCCTGGAACTTTTAGTAAGACTTTGTTTTTGTTTGAGAATTCCTAAAAGCCTTGATTAGCAAACCTGTAAGACCTTCGTTCATCTTCAGAATGCAAATTAAGATATTTTTGATAAAATCAGAGAGCTTTCTGACCCTGCATAGACACCAAAACAACTGAAATATTCCCAAGCCCTGAAACGTAGTAAGGACTTCGATATAGTCCATGTGACATCAGTGGTTCAACCATAATTTTACGAAGCTATGACAATACTTTTTGTGGGTAAAGAAAACAAAAATAACTACTTTATTCAACAATTCTTCTCCTCAAAATCACGTATTCTGCCATTATGGAGAGTATCACGATGCATGCACATTGCTTTCCTCTGCACGCAAACAAGGCCTAGCGCATGCATGTTCTACGCCAACAGAATCACACGCATGTGTTATGCAAAGAGGTACTCTCGATAATGGCGGAAGATGAATAAAGTCAATATTTTTGTTTTCTTTGCACACAGAAAGTATTCTCACTGCTTTGTAAAATTATGGTTGAACCACTGATGTCACATGGACTGTTTTACTGGTGTCCTTACTACGTCTCTGGGTCTAGGAGCATTTCAGTTGCATTACTGTCTATGCCGGGTCAGAAAGCTCTCGAATTTCTTCAAAAATATCTTAATTTGTGTTCTGAAGATGAATGAAGGTCTTGTGGGTTTGGAACGACATGAGGGTGAGTAATTAATGACAGAATTTTCATTTTTGGGTAAACTATCCCTTTTAATTGGGAATATTGCTAAACTCTGCAGGACAGTGGCTTTCTGTGCTGATCTGGTCCAGTACTGTTATGGTTTCATTTTCCACTGTAATGTTAGTTAGAATTCCATCTGGACTGCTTGCCTTGTTTCCCATAAGGAAATGATCAGACAGAATAATAGATTAATGACATTTTTCAAATGTGTGTTTTTTTTTTTTTTTTAGAAAAATGTAAAGGCTAAATCTCATGAATTTTGTTGTTGTCTGCATCTTTAGACTAATGACTAATCTATTCTATACTAATGACTAGACTTTTTTTATTTATTTATTTTTTGGTATTTTCAGTGATGATAAATGCTAAGTAAGTTTAACAGGCAAGAATTTGAGTACTCTGTTCTTTTAAATATCCTCTCTAGGTTACAGATGTTGGCAGCACTCAGGAGGTGATCCAGAGGAATCATGGGAATCTATGTCATAAGATTTGAAGGTGCAGACACTGAAGACAGCCCAGCAGATGTTGGAGTGTTGGAAGATAAAGTTCTTCAGGACCTTAGCAGTAAACCCTATGAACAAACATGTTGCTGGGACTGATATATGGACTAAACTTGAACTCCTGAAATCAGGTACACATTTGGAGTACTGCAGAAGTTATTTCTGGAGCCAGTTCCTGTTCCTGGATTAAGGTTTGATTGGTTACCTTTATATGTCAATTAGAAAATGACAGTAGTTTAATATTTCTGTAATTTTGTAATGTGGTTGTAACTGTAATTCTTGCTCTTGTTTAACAAATACACTTGATCATTTGTGACATCTTGTCTTTTATGACTCATTTCAAGATAATCACACAAAAAATGCTTTGTTGAAGGGAGTAACTTTAGAAATCATTTAATTAAAGTAACTAGAACCAATTGGATGGAGCCACTGTCCATAATTTAAATGAGTTGTCTGAAACAAACCTCCTTATGTTGATAAAGTGAAATACATTTAGCCAGTTTTTAATAAACCAAAACATGTTCACACAACTTCACCGGTTTAAGTTACAAGGAAGAGAAAAAATTGAGTTGGTTGGACATTACTATTTCACATAAATTCTTCCTCATTCAGCTGTGTTGTCACAACACAAAGAGTTTGCATAGATTCAAAAAATTCCATTTATGTTCATCAAAAACAATTTGGTTGTGTGGAACCACTGTCCATAATTGAATTAAGTAGGTTTAAAGAATTATTTTTTGGAGTGTCTCCGGCATTCTTGAGCTGGCCCGCCTACTAGGCTACAACAACAGCTTCAAACGAGTTGGCTAGCTGGATGCGAAATAAGTCATGTCTATTACTGTTTTCCCTGTTTGCTATTTAAAGTCCTGTCACCGAAGCGCTGTGGGCAATGACACAGAAGGTAAATGAAATAACGCGGTTTAACTCAAGGCGATCACTGGGATCCAAGCACAATGGCTTCTGCAGATGATCTAGCTATTCAATGGACATGTCTGTTTTCAAGTAAATTATGAGTCCATATATGAGTACTGTTATATGCACAATATGAAAATAGATGGCTAATATAGTGCCCCTTCTTCACTTGGACGTACATTCAGTTATGTCTGACAACTTGAGAAATATATGGTCAATATCATTAAAAGTTTTAAAAAAGTAATGGTCTATCAGCATTTAAGAGATGACAGTTTTGCATACTTACTATACTGGGCATTACTGAAGGTTATGAAAAAATAAATTAGTTTATATGCATGTTTTACTTTTATCACCTAAATGAAACATTTTCAAGTCTTGAACTGAGATCTTGAATGATTAGCTATCCTGTGGCTCCCTCGTGTGGACAGCATTAGCATTATGCCCTTAATCTCTGAACCACATTAAAATTAAATTGCCAGTTTTTTTTTTTTTTTTTTTTTTTTTTTTTGTATTTGGGGAAAAAAAAAATAAAAAAATTGTATAACAGGGCAGATTTTATGTTTTTAGGTGTTTAGATGCAGAAAAGTAAGAATCCTAAAATGACAATTGCATTTGCAAACAATAGTATAACAAAGCAGGTTTTAGGTTTGTAGGTGTGTAGATGCAGAAATGGAGGAAACCTAAAATAACATTGCATAGTTTTCATTAAATATAAATTCTTGTTACAGCAATAAATAAATACATACTAAGAAGCCAAGACAAACGAATGATTTTCTTTTTTTATGGATTAACATTTAAGTCAGAAAGCAGCTGGTGAATGCCGTCGCTTTAATGCTCAAATAATGATCATAATGATCCACTTCCGAATTATTTCTTAACAGTTTATGTTCACGTGAGACATAAACGACTGTTTTCGATGATATTCGCCAAGATATTATATATTTCACATAATTTACCCTGCGTTTGTCCGAGAGAACTCTTTCTTATTGAGTGAAGCGAGGATGATATGGAAGGCCGGATTATTAAAAATGTCTTTACACGTCACGTGTACAGACGTTATGACGCGTGTACACGTAATTGCGTCTACAGGCGTTATTTCGTGTACAGACGTTAATGTTTGGCCAATGGCAAGGCCGGAAACATCGAAATTTGCATAAAATTAATTAAACATATAATAGTGACGTAAATCTCTACATAATGACCTGTCAGTAATTAATAATACATATAAAAGTGACGTACCAAAATACGCACCAACGCACCTGGCGGTACGTCATTTTCTCTTTCCGGATATGTCAGCGCTATCTATTAGTCACATGATAATGACGTCTATTATGACCTAGAAGGAGGCGGCATTTCAAAATACGTGCGTTAGAGGAGTCATGGCGTTGAGAAATTTTGTAAATGATTGTAAACGCGTTTTTCAAGAATGCGCTCACTTATGTCTTTCAGACAGTGTGGAAGAGGATACAATTCAGTCCGTAATTTCAAGGTAAGTCATAAGGTTTACATGTAACAATACATATTTATTCAAATTAATTAAAATACGAAATACATTTTAAAATACAGGTGGAAAGAAAAAAGTTTACACTGCTTAAGTGTTCCCAAAATTATTATTAAAATTCCCAAAAACATATGGCTATTGCCCCTTATTGAATGAGTTTTTGTGAAAAAGATTACGCTCAATAAAGCAATAAGCTTTAATAAAAAAAAAAGTTTAGCTCTTGTAAAAACAATAACATAAAATTAATATACTTAAAATAAATAAATAAAAACTTTAAATAAATATTTTTTCACAGGTGTATTGAACGCAACAACTTTGAACACAGTTCAACCAATCACAATCGAGGAACTGTTTTTTTAATTGCAAAATTGTACACAACACGATGGGGAACATCCATAGGGAACATCCAACAACATAGGGTACATCCACCATAAGTAATACAAATAATCAACATAAAACTGTAGACTGTAGTATCCATCTGCAGACCAGCAGCACTACCAGACAAGCATGGAGGATAACCAGGATTGTCAAAATGGGTCTAAGAGTTAATTGTTCACTTAATAAAATTTTTCTAAAATTATGCTGCTGCTGCTGCTGTGTGTGTGTGTGTGTGTGTGTGTGTGTGTGTGTTTAGATTTTTATTGAAATGTTTTTAGTTTTCATATAGAAAACTGCACATGTTTTTGGCTTTGGAGTAAACATTTCTTTTGAATCTTGTGATTAAAGTGTATTTCAAATAAAACGCCCTTAAGTTTCAAGCATTATTTTATATATCATGAACTAGAAACAGGAAATAATTAAATTAAACAAATAACTATTTACAATTATATTACATTATTAATATTATTATATTAATGTTTTATAAGGCACCTTATGTTTTGCCTCAAAATGTACTTAATAATAATAAATATAATAATACACAAATAAATCAATAAATAAACACAGTGTAGGTTTTGCGCATGGTTTTGCGCGCTAGTGGATGTGACTTTTATTTTGACACCGGAAATCTTGTGTTTACGCGTCTACCCGTAATTACGCGTCTACGGGTCAGAACGTCTGTACACGAAATAACGCGTGTAGACGCAATTACGTGTACACGCGTTATAACGTCTGTACACGTGACGTGTAAAGAAATTTTTAATAATCCGGCCTTCCATAGGATGAATGTGTTCAGGGGCGCGATCGTCCGAGCCGCAACGCATGCTGTGCAGAATACCTCAAAAGCAGTCATTTTACACCTTTAATATGTTCTTCTATTATTATTGTGCTCTATCGCTGGAGTGTTTTTTTTTTTTTTTTTTTTAAAGCCTTTAAAACAGCTGCAAATGATGTAGATGAGTGAGCACGGACGGAGGGCAGCGAGCCGTGACGCGTTGCTGTGCAGTTTAACACACAAAAAATGTCACAGACACTCATAAGCGTCATTTTAACCTTTTTAGTATGTTCTTCTAATATTATTGTGTTGTATCGCTGGAGTGTTTTTTTTTAAGCCTTTAAAACAGCTGTAAATGATAATTAGTCAGCACCGACGGAGTGCAACGAGCCGCGACGCGTAGCTGTGCAGTTTAACACAAAAAATGTCAGCTCGGTAAAGTTAGTGTTAGGTTTGATATTCGCCGGACATTCGCTTTTGCGTGCCACTGTTCCATGGAATCAACAGCCCTACAAAGATACCACTACCACGATTCGTTTAACAATATGCAACAATTGTATATTGACATGAAAAAATTATTTAAAAACCGGCTAAATGTACTGTAGCAGCAAATTTAACCGGAGAAAGCTTTTACGTGCTCTCTCAGCGCTTGATGCGTAAGGGACCGTCTGAAAACTCCACCTACTGGGTATAAAACGTCCAATGTATTTTAATTAAAGTGACTTTTAACATTTAAAATAAAACATTGACAAACTGTGAACCTTGTATTACTCATAGAGATAAACTACAGATTAGATTTTGCCAATATCTTCCTTACTGTATGTACAGTACATAATTATTTTTTGAAAAAAAAAAAAAAAAAAAAAAAATTACTGTCCTTTTCCACAAGTTTTTTTTCCATGTTTCAAAGTTTTTAGTACGTTTGTAGTTACAAGACAGACTTACTAAAGGATATATTTTGCCAATATCACCCTTACTGTACATACAGTAAATAATTATTCTTAGAAAAAAATTACTGTAATTCACCAAAAGGTTTTTTTTTTGTTGTTGTTCATCTTTCAAAGGTTGTAGTACGTTTGTAGTTACAAGACTGACTTACTACAGGTCAACTTTTGCCAAAATCACCCTTACTGTACATACAGTAAATAATTATTCTTAGAAAAAAAAAATACTGTAATTCACCAAAAGGGTTTTTTTCATGTTTCAAAGGTTGTAGTACGTTTGTAGTTACAAGACTGACTTACTACAGGTCAAATTTTGCCAAAATCACCCTTACTGTACATACAGTAAATAATTATTCTTAGAAAAAAATTACAATAATGCACCAAAAGGGTTTTTTCATCTTTCAAAGGTTGTAGTACATCTCTAGTGGGCAGACTGACTTACTACAGGTCAAATTTTGCCAATATCACCCTTACTGTACATACAGTAAATAACTATTCTTAGAAAAAAATTACTGTAATTCACCAAAAGGGGTTTTTCATGTTTCAAAGGTTGTAGTACGTTTGTAGTTACAAGACTGACTTACTACATGTCAACTTTTGCCAAAATCACCCTTACTGTACATACAGTAAATAATTATTCTTAGAAAAAAAAATACTGTAATTCACCAAAAGGGTTTTTTTCATGTTTCAAAGGTTGTAGTACGTTTGTAGTTACAAGACTGACTTACTACAGGTCAAATTTTGCCAAAATCACCCTTACTGTACATACAGTAAATAATTATTCTTAGAAAAAAATTACAATAATGCACCAAAAGGGTTTTTTCATCTTTCAAAGGTTGTAGTACATCTCTAGTGGGCAGACTGACTTACTACAGGTCAAATTTTGCCAATATCACCCTTACTGTACATACAGTAAATAACTATTCTTAGAAAAAAATTACTGTAATTCACCAAAAGGGGTTTTTCATGTTTCAAAGGTTGTAGTACATTTGTAGTTCCCCCTCAGTCATACACTACGACGTTACGTCAATACTGACGTATTTGGGGTCTCACTTGGGAGCCCAATCACCTCTGAGCTTAAGAAAACAGGCCAATGAACATTGGCGAGTAGAATTTGCATGCCAAATCACTCCCCCATACACACGGGTATATAAGATGGCAGCATGCATTGACTCATTCAGGTTTATGCTGAGGAGCCAAGACGCAACCCGGCATTCAGCGCAGTTCAGGATTGTGGCAGGAGGACGTAACGTCTCTGTTTCCTCCTTCAGGGAACGAGGGTCACAAATGTAACCTAGATATTCCCCCTCAGTCGTACACTACAACGTTCTATCAATACTGACGTATTTGGGGTCTCCTCTGGAAAACGCCACAATCCTGGACCGAGTTATGTCGTTGAGGAACAGATGCTGACAGGCAAGCGTGTCAGGACAAATGAAGCTCAACACGTAACCTTCCCAACGCCCTGTAAGCCAGATAACGGCCCACCAGGGGTGCCAGGTATCTGAAGCAATCGTTGGGGGGCGGAGCACAGTGACGAATTTTAAGCCATTATGGGAACTGGGTAAAATAAAATATCTGTTAATATACTAGGGGAAACATGATGAGATAAATCGTGGAGAAAAAATACTGAGATATTATGCCACCACCTCCAGGGGGCGAAGGAGACCCCCTGTTGGAGCACAATCACGAACTACTGGAGGACCCAGTGTTCCCTGAAGGGAACAACTGGGAGAAAGCGCATACATCCGTATGGAATGGCGCAGCAAGCCGACACAGAGCCGTCCTCCTGCAAATTACCTCAAGTTGCATAATGCACGGGAGGAATGGCTTAGCGCAGGAAAAAGAATCCTGCGCAAGTGATGGGTGTCGCCTGGCCCGCAGCTTCTAATATGTCTGCTAGAAAGGCGCTGTGCACCACACCCAGGAGGAGTAACTCTTTGTAGAGTGGACTCGACTCTTAGAAGACACAGCTCACCTTGGCACTAAGAAGCCGACGTGAGGCAACTACCACCCAATGGGCCAACATCTGCTCGAGGGCAGCATTCCCCATCTGCTGACCCATAGGCAAACAGGCGCTGCTCGGAGCATCTAAGTTCCGGGTGTGGTCCGCGTAAACATGCATGGCACAAACGGGATACAGCAACGTTAAGGCCAGGTCTGCCTCCTCCAGGGGCAGTGCTTGCAGGTTCCTCACCAGAACTCGGAGGTAACAGGGCCGGGATCTCAAGGTCACGTGAGAATAGCCGGCACAAAATTCAAGGCACGATATGTTGGTTGAGAATGCATGCAGGTCCCTTACCTCTTGATTTTAGCTCGACTGAATCAAGCGGCTCAAGGGGAGCTCCGTGTAGGCCTAGAAGGGCGACGGGGAGATCCTCAAGATGGGATGAGGTGCGGCCTAGGAGGACTTATCCTCCTGCACCCTTCAGGAAGCTGACAGGTGATGCTTCCCTAGGGACAACCATGCACAGCAACTTGGTCAACCGCATCCCATCCAGAAGCTAGACATGCAGGTTCCATAGATCGGGATATGGGTGCCATATTGTGTCAACTAGGGAGGATTGTTACGAGGAGCAGAAGTGTCAGCATACCAGGTTCGGGGTGGGTCAGTAAGACGCACCAGCAGAACCTGCTCCTCCTTCTCCCCGATCTCGCACAGGTTTGTGCAAGGAGACTCACTGGGGAAGGCGTACTTGAGGAGACCCCGGGTCCAGCTGTGTGCCAGCTCGTCCCTGCTGTTTCCACTCAGAACGGAAGAAGCTGGCAGAGGGAGGACTCGAAGGAAGCAAAACAGGTTTCCAGATGAGCTGGACCTCCTGGGGTTGGAGTCGCCATTCTCGGGGAGAGCGCAACTTAACTCTCTTAACATGGTGAATGGCGCGCAGCGATTTGAGCTGTGTCAGATTCCAGAGGAGGAGATGGTGGGCGAGTTGCAGCATGCGATGGGAGCGTAGACCACCTTGGTAGTAGGTGTACGATACCGTGGCTATGGTGATCTTATGGACTAGCGTGCGCTTGTCCCGCAGCATTGGTAGGAACCGGTGGAGGACAAAGCACTGCTAGCAACTCTAGGCGACTACTGTCACCGCAGTCGAGGTCCTGTTCAGTAGCCCGAGGCTGCTTGCCCATTGCAAATGGCACCCCAGCCCATGTTGGAGGCATCTGAATTGACTGCCTTATGCCTCGACACCTGGTCTAAAAGCACTGCTGCCCGTAGGAATGCAGGGTGTGAACAGAGCTGAGAAGGTGGCTACACTGAGGGGGACGCCAACCTAAAGTGTGCCACAATGCCATGCCCATCTCAGGATCCGGTCGTGTAGCCAGTGCTGAAGCGATCTCATATGGAGCAGCCGAGAGGCCAAACCATGGCTACGGCTGCCATATGCCCCAGGAGCCTCAGAAAGTTTAACACTAGAACCGCCACGGGGTAAATTTTACCCGTACCGGTTATTCAAATGTACATAACAGCTTTTCAATAAAACACTCAAGTCTCCCACTCATTGATTTTTACTAAAATTGTGTAATTTAAAATCCCCTGGTGTTAAAAAGTGTTTATATAATACCAGATCGAAAAACGGAGCATTTATATCCAAAAGCGCCAGCGCAGGTCAAATTTACCCACTATATAATGCCTGTATTTTCGCGCTGTCATAATCTTGCCAGTTATGTTTTACATTGTACGTTGCTAGGCAGCGCCTTTTACTCACTGAATTAGTGTTTATCAGTTTCATAAATAAAGTCAATATGAGTAAAAGTATTTGAAGCACTAAATACCATGATTATTGGAGAGTCTGTTATGCGTCCTGGGTCGGCTCAGCGCATCTGACGGCTCATCTGACAGCGATCTCATATTTAGATGTTTTAGCCTAACGTTACACATATTGTTAAAACTTTGGATTATTTATTTAATTTTTGTTTTGCAATTTCTATTGTTTATTGTTCGCTACTGTGTTGCTATTTATTCTAGCCTGGTCGTTTCCTAAAAAAAAAATCTATGTAATGAATACAACTTTTTTTTTTTTTGATTACCCAAAGTTTATTTGTGTTGTACTCTGTGTTGTACTGCAGTGTGTGCGAGTTATTATTACACGTTGTCTATGAGCTATTTTTATAATTTAAATAACATGAATTGTCTTAATTTATTGAATAATGACAATGAATTCTAATATTACACCACACAATTATGTAGATACTTACTTTTAATTCCCTTTGTCAGCGCAGTCTTGTTTATGTTAAATTGACTGTTATGAAAACGGTCTGTAGCCTGCATAAAAATCTATAAACAAAACAACAGGGCAAAAACATAAGTTGATGACTAGACAATATTTTTTTTTATGACACTAGAGACTTCTTTATCAAGACAGTGGCATAATACAGTGAAATAAAATCTTCTTTAGCCATATTAAAACCCTTGTTTGCGCGTGGGTAAAATTTACCCGCATGGCGGTTTTAGGTATACAGCGACCTCTGGCGGTTCTAGTGTTAAATTGGCCACTGTCACGTGCCTAAAAGAATCAGGGAGTTCAGCAACGACCTCTTTCGCTGACATGTCTCGACCGGACCCAACTCCGTACTAAGAAAAGAGAGAGCTTGTTTTTATTTATTCTTTAGCGCTCACTCTTCTCTCAGTTGACCCGAAGTCCCAGCGGCTGAGGTGTGAAGGCACCAAGTCCCTGTATTCGTCTCCAACAAATCTCACGAGTGAAGTATTTCTACTCCAGTTGTTGAGATAGTTGAGGATCCAGGTGCCTCTATCCCAAGTAGGGACAGGGCACACCCCGCGAGTTTGTAAAGTGCAGGGAAATGGATCACTTTGAAAAGCAGGGAGCCGAGGGGAGATCTGTACCGATACGTCTGACCCCCGAGGCAGACCAAAAACTGCGTCAGGTAATCGACATAACAGCACACGTCCTTCAGGTCGAAAGCTGTAGCCCAACCCTGGTGCTGAAAACTAAAAACATGTGTCTTTGTTTTCAGCCAACGAACGGTAGCCCAAAGAGGGGACCGAATCGGAACACAAGAACCAGGATAGGGCGAAACCCACCGCTCTTTTCAGGTTGTATGGACCGACCAAATCAACCAGCAGACAGGCTAGGTAGATTTAGTAACCGGGCTGCTGCCTGCAAAAAATAGGGATGGTACCAACACCTCTGCGGCGGATAACCAGCTTTTTTTTTTTTTTTTTGTAAGGATGGCTCAACCCAGGAAGCAAGCGTCCCGAAGTAGTGCCAGGCTGCTGAGGCAGTGCTTACCTTTGATCCACGATCCCGCGTTGTCGCTACTAGAGTGCGATGAAGCGGTGCGTCCTGCAACCCCAGCTTAGATGGCGAGACCATGTGCTGGGTCTGAGTGTGAGAAGGACGTGCGTCACTCACAAACAAACCCAGCATTTTCTAGGAAGCCCAAGGAACATAGAGGAAATTGCTCTTTTATTGAAAGTGTGGGTACCTGCTGACCCGTAGGTCAGAGGCAGCAGTGGTGGAGAAAGCCTCTGTTCTTCCCAAGGGTATCCTCAGAACAATTCCTCCAAGTCCTCGGGTAGTCTGCTTTCAGGAAGCTCTGCTTTCATGCAAGGCAACCCAATGGCAGACTGTGCCCCCTAGATGTGGCCAGCTCAACGCCCCCGAAAGGGAGCAGAGCAATTCCTGTTGGGGCCAGCGGGGGGTGCCTTCGGCGACAGGCAGAGGAAAACGCGGCCCTTCCACGCACACTCTTTTCTGCGTGTAAACTGCTCAAGGCCGCTGGGATAGTCCTGCACAGTGTCGCGGAAGAGGCTGGCCTGAGAGACAGAACACCAAGAAAGCGAGCTTTTTCAGTGTCACACATCTCCACTAGGTTCAGCCAGAATAGCACTTTTAGGCCACAAAAATGGACATCATCTGACCGAGGGACTGCGCCAAGACTTTTCAGTCACCGTACGCAGGTCCTGCATCAACCTCGAGTCAAAACTACGCTCGTGCATGTTAGAATTATGGCCTGAAAAAATGTAGGAGGGCCATAGCGTGCAGGGCGGAGGCGGCATGGCCTGCAGCGCTGTGAGCCCCGCTTTACAGCCAGGGCTGGCAGACACTTACAGGCTAAGGCAGGAAGCACGGACAGCCCCACCAGGTGGCGGCGTTTCGCGAGCATGAATGTACCGCAATCGCACACTCCACCGGAGGACGTCAGCGTGTTCCCAGGCCACCCCCACCCGTATGTAACTGTAATAAGGAAATTAGGAAACTATCACTCCCTAAAAGCACACGCTCGGAGATGCGTCTTGAAAAAGACACTCTCAACGATTGTGTATGCTGTAGAAAATTGCTCTTTTAGGCTGGATTGCCCAGGGGAGGACTGCAGCACTCATCTGAGCGCAGCAGGGCAATCTCTCTGCTGAAATGCAAAGAAGGGATGATCCACATAGCCAAGAAACTACAAACGTACTACAACCTCTGAAACATGAAAAAACCCTTTTGGTGCATTATTATAATATTTTTCTAAGAATAGTTATTTACTGTATGTACAGTAAGGGTGATATTGGTAAAATTTCACCTGTAGCAAGTCAGTCTGCCTACTAGAGATGTACTACAACCTTTGAAAGATGAAAAACCCTTTTGGTGCATTATTATAATTTTTTTCTAAGAATAATTATTTATTGTATGTACAGTAAGGTTGATATTGGCAAAATTTCACCTGTAGTAAGTCAGTCTTGTAACTACAATAGAATTACAACCTTTGAAAGATGAAAAAACCCTTTTGGTGAATTACAGTTTTTTTTTTTTTTTTTTCTAAGAATAATTATTTACTGTATGTACAGTAATGATGATATTGGCAAAATTTGACCTGTAGTAATTCAGTCTGGCCACTAGAGATGTACTACAACCTTTGAAAGATGAAAAAACCCTTTTGGTGAATTACAGTAATTTTTTCCAAGAATAGTTATTTACTGTATGTACAGTAACGGTGATATTGGCAAAATTTGACCTGTAGTAAGTCAGTCTGGCCACAAGGCATGTACTACAACCTTTGAAACATGGAAAAATCCTTTTGGTGAATTACAGTAATTTTTTTCTAAGAATAACTATTTACTGTATGTACAGTAAGGGTGATATTGACAAAATTTGACCTGTAGTAATTCAGTCTTGTAACTACAAACGTACTACAACCTTTGAAACATGGAAAAACCCTTTTGGTGCATTACTGTAATTTTTTTCTAAGAATAATTATTTATTTTATGTACAGTAAGGGTGATATTGGCAAAATTTCACCTGTAGTAAGTCAGTCTGGCCACTAGAAATGTACTACAACCTTTGAAATATGAAAAAAAAAAAAAAAAAAAAAAAACCCTTTTGGTGAATTTTATTTTATTTTATTTTTTTCTAAGAATAATTATTTACTGTATGTACAGTAAGGGTGATATTGGCAAAATTTGACCTGTAGTAAGTCAGTCTGCCCACTAGAGATGTACTACAACCTTTGAAAGATGAAAAAACCCTTTTGGTGCATTATTGTATTCTTTTTTCTAAGAATAATTATTTACTGTAAGTACAGTAAGTGCGATATTGGCAAACTTTGACCTGTAGCAAGTCAGTCTGCCCACTAGAGATGTACTACAACCTTTGAAACATGGAAAAAAAAAAAAAAAAAAAAAAAACCTTTTGGTGCATTATAGTAAATTTTTTCTAAGAATAATTATTTACTGTAAGTACAGTGAGTGTGATATTGGCAAAATTTGACCTGTAGTAAGTCAGTCTGGCCACTAGAGATGTACTACAACCTTTGAAACATGAAAAAACCCTTTCAGTGAATTACAGTAATTTTTTTTTCTAAGAATAATTATTTACTGTATGTACAGTAAAGCTGATATTGGCAAAATCTGACCTGTAGTAAGTCAGTCTGCCCACTAGAAATGTACTACAACCTTTGAAACATGAAAAAAACCCTTTTGGTGAATTACAGTATTTTTTTTTTTTTCTAAGAATAATTATTTACTGTATGTACAGTAAGGGTGATTTTGGGAAATTTGACCTGTAGTAAGTCAGTCTTGTAACTACAAACGTACTACAACCTTTGAAACATGAAAAAAACCCTTTTGGTGAATTACAGTAATTTTTTTCTAAGAATAATTATTTACTGTATGTACAGTAAGGGTAATATTGGCAAAATATATCCTTTAGTAAGTCTGTCTTGTAACTACAAACGTACTACAAACTTTGAAACATGGAAAAAAAATTGTGGAAAATGACAGTATTTATATATATATATATATATATATATATAGAGAGAGAGAGAGAGAGAGAGAGAGAGAGAGAGAGAGTCTGTAGTTTATCTCTATGAGTAATACAAGGTTCACAGTTTGAGAATGTTTTATTTTAAATGTTAAAAGTCACTTTAATTAAAATACATTGGACGTTTTATACCTAGTAGGTGGAAATTTCAGACGGTCCCTTACGCATCAAGCGCTGAGACAGCACGTAAAAGCTTTCTCCGGTTAAATTTGCTGCTACAGTACATTTAGCCGGTTTTTAAATATTTTTTCATGTCGATATACAATTGTTGCATATTGTTAAAACTAATCGTAGAAGTGGTATCTTTGTAGGACTGTTGATTCTATGAAACAGTGGCACGCGAAAGCAAATGTCCGGCGAATATCAAACCTAAAACTAACTTTACCGAGCTAACTAAGCTTACTGCAGTCTCTTAGCAGGTTTGCTTTGGTGTGGCTCGTTAAGAGCAAGTAACCGCACCGACGCCTCTGTCATGCAATAGCGCGCTACTATTCAGCTTCCACACTTGCACTGACACTTCAATAGCGCACATTTTTCTATAACATTAGATTGAGCAGCCATGTAAATTTGTTACTACTATCTTTCAGATGAAAACCATATCTGAGGTCGATGAATGATAGGTGAGCATTTGGATGTTCTGCCTGGTGTACTGCATTACCACATAGACCAGCCATTAACGATTTGTCCGTCACGAACTTACTCACTTAAAATACCGTAATTTTTGGTTATACAGATAAGAAGAATAGGCATCTTTCAAATCTGTAAAGACTCAACGTTTATTTGTGTGCACTCAGAAAAACAAGGAAACGTTGCGCTTTTGTAAACTAATTAAAGCAAACAGGACGCGCTTTCTGCCGCCTGTCTCTGTGAACTTGAGCGAGTAACTTCGAAACTCCGTGTATACTTGCTTTAGAGACATGAAAAAAAAACATATCTATAGAGAGTAAAGTGTCTACTTTCAAATGAACCAATTAAAATAGGAAACGTGTGTGTTTGCATAGATGATTTACATGAAATTGAATGTGTGTGCAATGCATTTGTGGATTTGTTTAAGCTGGCTTTTAGTTCAATAATAATAATAATTAAAAAAAAAAAAAAAAAAAAAAAAACTACATTTTGGATTTTTATTTAACTAATGTGGGCATACTGTGAGCTGTATTTTTTACTATAACTGATAAATTACGGCCAAAAAAAAAAAAAAAAAAAAAAAACTAAAAAAAAACATTAGGGGAGTGGGAATGTATGGGAGTCATTCTTCCGGGATTGGGACGGGACGGGATTTTCTCCCAGTTTTTTTTTTTTTTTTTTTTTTTTTTTTTTTTGTGAGAGTGGGACGGGAGAGGTTTGAAAATCCACTTCGGTGTCACCCTCTACCTCACATAAATCTAATGGTACTTGTTTCAAAAGTATTGGAATACACCAAAATCTTTGTTATTGTTTTTACAACACTGGATATTGTGTAATGATCATATTATTCACAAATCTTTTATATAATTTAGAAGATTTGCCTGTATTGTTTTATAAAAGGAACCCATCTTTCAAATTGATACATCTTAATATCATTGCCATTGGTTTAATTTACTTGCGGTCCGGACGATCAGATTCTACAGAACTTCTCTCTGTTGCTGCTAGTGAAAAAGTAAATCACACACACAAAGAGAGAACAGATGGTTTAGCCATTAAATATTTATTATGGAAAGAAAAAAATATTCACTGGGAAAAAAAGTAAATAAAAAGGCTACTAGCACAAATCAACAAAGATAATGAATTCAAGATTACATCACGCACGTTATTTTAGCTGAGGAAAAAAATCGCAAACCGGTTTAACGGCATAATCGGGAACAATGACGATCACCTGTCACCTCTAAATGCTCTGTCATGCACATCACCACATACTGTAAGAAGTTTGACTAAAACAAACGAGTTTCGTTAGTCCCAGTGATGACTTATATGCGGTGTTCGCAGTTACAAAGTCACAATAACTTGATTGTTTTAAAATTAGATTTAAAAAATGTAATATAGCCAAATTGCAATACATTTTACATAATACTTTATAAAGCCTACATATTTATGTAATTTAAGTGTTATCTGTGATTGGTGACTTGCACGGTGTCTTGCTGTGGTCTGCATTAAGTGTTTCGATAATTAAGCTAAACTTTATTTACTAAAACTGAAACAAAAATATATGAAAACTAAATAGAAATGCGTTCATAAAATAAAAACTAAACTAAGAAAGCTAAAAATGTAAATTAAACAAATAAAACCGAAAGTTTAATTTATAGAAACTTTAAAACCATATTAAAATTAATATGGTTTTATTAATTTAAATTCTTAAATTATTGAGGAAATATGTAATTTGATTCCTACCTGAATTTGACGCCATTTCAACACCAACACTTTGGCATCAAAACCGACAGTGACCTGCTACGCCCGCAGAGGAGAAAAACCTGATTATAGGTGATAGACCTATATATACACATTTTCCTCTTCTGGGGGCGTGGCGTAGGCAGTTGCTGCATTTCAGCGTTTTTCTTTCGATTTTGATGTCAAGGTGATGGTGCGTAAATGACGAGGCTGAATCCAGCTTCTTATTCGCAGCTTCTTATTGACGCTATCCGTTCCACCTTAAAAACGCGACGCTTCTGCCTTTCTTAGCTTCTTATTCACGCTCGACTTAGGGACCGTCTCTTTTTCAAATATGAACAATAAACGATTGTTAAATGTAAATAACACTGAGATAAGAGCGAAAACGGGCTGTCAACATGAAATCTAATTACATTATTCGTTAGTTATTGAACGTATCATCCTTTGAACGTGTCAAACGATTTTTTTTTTTTTTTTTTAATCTAGCCTCTTACGAAGACTTAATATGGCCCAGCACCTGTGAATAGATGACACCTACCCCTGCGAGGACTCCAGATACAAAATTATGGCGTTTTCATTGTTTTAAAATGCACTCAAAGTTTGCTTAATGCATAAATAGTATTTGTAAATATTATAATTTTTACAAAATTCTGTAAGTATAATTTGTACTAGATTTCAGCTGTTCTTTCTGATACCTACTCCTATAAATACTATTCTGGTTTCTGGAAAAAAATGTGATGTGAAATGCATTGTACAAATGAATGTGAATCAAACTGATTAAGCCATTGCATTGTTGGTTACTATATACTGTACTGTATATATGTACATTATACAAACAAATGTAGACACACACACACACACACATATATATATATATGTATATATATAGGCTGCTTGACTAAAGGCAAACTCTTGTCTCTCTCTTTCTTTACTACAAAAAAGACATTTCTCATCTGTTGAGTAGACTTCCAGGGCGGGGTCTGCAACATATATATATATATATATATATATGTGTGTGTGTGTGTGTGTGTGTCTTTACTGTACCTTTTAAAAGATGGACCTATATTAAATCATATGTAAATGTGGAATGGGCCATTAATAACAGATCAGTAACAGGTCAAATTGCATTAATGGCCCAATTGGTAGCGCTATATCTCAGCTTCCTTTGAGGGTGCATTAGAAATTCCATTGGGGCCTTGTTCCCAAGCCACCTGGCTATCACCATACAAAATTACAATAATTTCTACGGTAGCATTTTGAAGTTATGGACCCATGAACTTGACAGATATGACAATTCAGTAACAGGTCAAATTGCTTTATTGGCCCAATTGGTGGCGCTATATCCCAGCTTTCTTTGAGGATGCGTTAGAAATTCCACTGGAGCCTTGTTTCCAAGCCACCTGGCTATCACCATACAAAAATACAATAATTTCTACGGTAGCATTTTGAAGTTATAGAACCATGAATTTGACAAATATGACAATTCAGTAACAGGTCAAATTGCATTAATGGCCCAATTGGTGGCGCTATATCCCAGCTTTCTTTGAGGGTGCATTAGAAATTCCACTGGAGCCTTGTTTCCAAGCCACCTGGCTATCACCATACAAAATTACAATAATTTCTACGGTAGCATTTTGAAGTTATAGACCCATGAACTTGACAGATATGACAATTCAGGAACAGGTAAAATTGCATTAATGGCCCGATTTGTGGCACTATATCTCAGCTTCCTTTGAGGGTGCATTAAAAATTCCACTGGGGGCTTATTCCCAAGTCCCTTGACTGTCACCACACAAAATTACAGTCATTTCTACAATGGCATTTTGAAGTTATGGACCCATGAACTTGACAGATATGACAATTCAGTAACAGGTCAAATTGCATTAATGGCCCAATTGGTGGCGCTATATCTCAGCTTCCTTTGAGGGTGCGTTAGAAATTCCAGTGGGGGCTTATTCCCAAGTCCCTTGACTGTCACCACACAAAATTATAGTCATTTCTACGGTAGCATTTTGAAGTTATGGACCCATGAACTTGACAGATAAGACAATTCAGTAACAGGTCAAATTGCTTTATTGGCCCAATTGGTGGCATAATATACAAACAAATGTGGACAATGTACATAGATATATACAGTACAGTGTACAGTAACCAACAATGCAATAGCTTAATCAGTTTAATTCACATTCATTTGTATAATGCATTTCACATCACTTTTTTTTTTTTTTTTTTTTTTTCAGAAACCAGAATAGTATTTATAGGAGTAGGTATGAGAAAGAACAGTTGAAATCTAGTACAAATTATAGTACTTACAGAATCTAGTAAAAATTATAATATTTACAAATACTATTTATGCATTAAGCAAACTTTGAGTGCATTTTAAAACAAAGAAAACGCCATAATTTTGTATCTGGAGTCCTTGCAGGGGTAGGTGTCATCTATTCACAGGTGCTGGGCCATATTAAGTCTTCATAAGAGGCTAGATTAAAAAAAAAAAAAAAAATCGTTTGACACGTTCAAGGGATGATACGTTCAATAACTAACGAATAATGTAATTAGATTTCATGTTGACAGCCTGTTTTCGCTCTTATCTCAGTGTTATTTACATTTAACAATCGTTTATTGTTCATATTTGAAAAAGAGACGGTCCCTAAGTCGAGCGTGAATAAGAAGCTAAAAAAGGCGGAAGCATCGTGTTTTTAAGGTGGAACGGATAGCGTCTATAAGAAGCTGTGAATAAGAAGCTGGAAATGGCATCTATCAGTGTTTGGGGTAGCGCATTACAAGTAACGCGAGTTACGTAATCAGATTACTTTCCCCCAAGTAACTAGTAAAGTAAATTAAGAAGTAATGCGTTACAAGAAAATATCTGAGTAACTTTTTCAAATAAGTAACGCCAGTTACTTTGTTTTACCATTTATTGACTGACAAGTCTCCTGTCCCATGTTGAGAGAAATCAGAAGTGCAGAGGCACTGTGTAATCATGATGTTTCTGTAGTTCTAAATGTTGAAAACATGTTTCAAGTTAATGAAACAAGTAAATGAAACCAGTGGCAATGATATTAAGATGTATATCATTGCCACTGGTTTCATTTACTTGCGGTCCGGACGATCAGATTCTACAGAACTTCTCTCTGTTGCTACTATTGAAAAAAATAAATCAAACACACGTAGAGAGAACAGATGGTTTACCCATTAAACATTTATCATGGAAAGAAAAAAAATAATAATTCACTGAAAAAAATAAAAAAATAAAAAGGCCAGCACAAACCGGTTTAACGGCATAATCAGGAACAACAACAATCACTTGTCACCTCTAAATGTACTGTCATGCACATCACCACATACTGTAAGATGTTTGACTAATACAAACAAGTTTTGTTAGTCCCCGTGATGACTTATATGCGGTGTTGGCAGGTACAAAAAAAAAAAAAAAAAAAAAAAAAACACACAATAACATGATTGCTTTTAATTAGATTAAAAATATAAAGCCTGCATATTTATGTAATTTAAGTGTCATCTGTGATTGGTGACGTTGCACGGTGTCTTGCTGTGGTTTGCATTAAGTGTGTCAATAATTATGCTAAACTTTAAAACATTAACTATAACTGAAACAAAAAATATAAAAAACTAAACTAAGAAAACTAACAATTATTAATGAAACTAATAAAACCGAGGAGGGGGGTATCGGACGGGAGTGGGATCAGACACTAAACACTGAACTCAATCCAACTTATAAAGACAGGGTAATGATACACAGACAAGTGTGGGTGATTAACTAATAAGGACTTGACGAGGACAGGAACAGGAAGGACCAAATATGGGCGACGGTGGAGACGAGGATGCTGGGAGCCAGGGTGGAGCCACTGGGTCGGAGGGCCGAGGCGGAGTCCGGGGCTCTGAGACTGGAGGCAAAGACGAGGGATCCTCCTGCCATGACGCTGGTGGAGACTGGCAGACCCACTGCGAACCCACCGCACAGATGGTGGGCTGAGGGTGAGCTGAGGGGCTGCCAGGAAGCAGCGTTGGCAGAGCTGAAGCGGCAGGGCTGTTAGATGGAGATAACAGAGTTAGGGTGGGTGGGAAATTCAAGCAAGTAGACAGTTCAAGGCAGACAGATTGTTCAGGGCAGACAGGAAGTTCCACATATATGTCCTCAGAGAAATCAATCAAATCTTGTTCCAAATGGCATTCAGGGCAGACAGATTGTTCCAGGCAGGCAGGTAGTTCCATTTCTCAGTGAAATCAATCAAATCTTGTTCTGTATTTAAATGTCCCAGATCCAGACATTGCTCACCCTCAGCGGGGGTGCAGTGGGTGGTGCTGTCCTCAGCACCCTCACGCCCCACTGGAACATCCACTGTCGCGGGCACTGTGGCCAGCTCTCGCACCTGGTCGGACTCTATAGGCTCAGGCTCTGTAGCGATCTCTCGCGCTGTCGCTCCCATTGCCGATGGCTCTGTCATACTCGGCTCTGGTTCTCTGTCCGTGGTGGGCTCGGGCACTGGCTCAGCGAGTCGGGGTGTGGGTTGGCTGAACAAAGTTGCTGTCATGCTTCACTTCGCCCACTGTGAACGCAGATCCATTCGTCCACCGTGTGAAGTTGATGTCGCTTTGCACGGTCCAGCAGGGATCTCCGCGGGGCATGACGAAGCAGAGGACATCATCCAGTCCACACCTAAATCCCTCCATCAAGCAGACGTCATCGCAGCTGGCACAGTGACAGGTGCCGACAAACTCCTCCACGTAATCCTCCAGGTCCCTGCCATTCTGGAAGATGGTGATACCCTCCAGAATGGTGTTACCCCTCTTGGGGCAACATTGATAGAGGCAAAAAAAAAAAAAAACTGGTGAAAACGAAAAAATAAAATGCGGGGGAAACTTGTTTCTTAATTGCTTGTATGGTCCGATCTTCTGTCACTGTTGTGTGTGGAAGGAGATGCATGAAGATGAAATATAACAACAAGTCTTTAATAAAATCCACAATCGGTAAATCCAGACAGGAAGGGCAGGGAATCACACACCAACATAACTTTAAGATCGGACACTAAACACTGAACTCAATCCAACTTATAAATTATTAAGGAAATATGTCATTTGATTCCTACCTGAATTTGACGCCATTTCAACACCAACGCTTTGACATCAAAATAGACAGTGCAGGGCCGGCCCGTGGCATAGGCGGAATAGGCAAATCCTAGGGGCGCCAAAATGAGTGAAGGTATTTTTATTATTATTATTTTTTTTAACCAATACTGCTTCTGTAATACCCCTGGAAAAGGGGAGAGAATTAATCATTCACACTCCACGATGCTTCTCCACTGCGAACTTGCATAATGTCTTTTGATAACAACTGACAACAAACAATTTTTCAAAACAGTGTTGTTTGCATTTTCTTCTTAATAGACAATTGCTACAATAAGCTGTTGATGAGATGTAATCTTTAGTTATCTATAAATCAACAATACCTCAGTGAATTAATACATATTTCATGTCATTTCAGAATTATCTGAAAACCTAGTTGTTCTTTTTAGCAAGCACATATCCATTAACTAGTACAAACAATTTAAATATTTTTTCCAAATAATTAATATCTCTATAAAATGTGTAGATGTCTCAAACAATCTGTGAATCAACCAATGAACACTAAGCAAACAGAATTAAATGTTCATTAACATACAATCTTAATACGCACGACTCATTAATTGTAACAGAGGGAGCGAGATGAGAGACGAGCGGATCCATATGCAAACTTTTATTGTAGGGACGAGACATAGACATGGTCAGACAGGCAGGGTCAAACAACGGCAGACAGGAGTGTGGACGGCGAGACAAGAGTAATCCGTGACAGGCGAGGGTCAGTCCAGCGGCGAACAATATCCGAATGAGGGCTAGGCAAAGAGTAATCCGATAAGACAGGCGAGGGGGTTCAAAGGCAGGCAGCGAGACAGACTTAACGATACAACAAGGCAAACAGAAAACTAGACACAGGATAACACGGAGAAATGCTTTGTGCGATTAATAAACAATACACAATTCAGTACTCGGCGATGTGCGACAGGAAGACCGGGGCTTTTATACTGTCTCTGATTGGACGCAGGTGAAGTGCAATGGCTGATGGGGAATGGAGTCCGGGGTGTAGTGCAACAGTCCATGTGTATAAACAGAATGAGAGTGACATCTGGTGGTGAGCGGTCCGCGGCTCACCGACCAGATCTGTAACATAGCCCCCCCCCAAAGAGCGGCTTCCAGACGCTCCAAACAAGCCATAGTCCAGGGGAGTGGTGGGGCGGGGGTTAGACAGGACAAGGGCCGGAGGGCCAGGTCCATACGGAGGACCCAGTGACTGAGGCGGATCCGGCAGGGCAGGAGCCCAACCAAACGGGGCCGGAGTCCACCAGGGCGGAGCAGGAGGCGCAGGGGCCCTCCATACAGAGGACCCAGTGACTGAGGCGGATCCGGCAGGGCAGGAGCCCAACCAAACGGGGCCGGAGTCCACCAGGGCAGAGCAGGAGGCGGAACAGGAGGCGCCGGGGCCCTCCAGGGCGGAACAGGAACCCGTGTAATATACTGGGACCTGGGGAGAACAGGGACAGAGGAGGCAGACAGAATAAGGGGAGAAGCAGATAGTGCGCAGGTTGACGCCGCCTCCCTGGGAGGTTCTACGGCGGAGCAGGAGGTGCAGGAGCCCTCCAGGGCGGAGCCGGAGGCGGAGCAGGAGGTGCAGGAGCCCTCCAGGGTGGAGCAGAAGGCACAGGAGCCCCCCAGGGCGGAACAGGAACCCGTCTAATATACTGGGACCTGGGGAGAACAGGGACAGAGGAGGCAGACAGAATAAGGGGAGAAGCAGAGAGTACGCAGGTTGACGCCGCCTCCCTGGGAGGTTCTACGGCGGATGCCGACACCTCAGGAGGCATGGGCGCAGCCTATCTGGCAAAAGAGGCCTCGGGAGAGGATTTGGGTCCGGACGTGACCTCTGGGGCAGACTTGAGACCAGACGGGAGCTCTGGAGCAGGCTTGTGATCAGACGGGAGCTCTGGAGCAGGCTTGTGATCAGGCGGGAGTTCTGGAGCAGGCTTGTGATCAGGCGTGACCTCAGGAGCTGACTTGTGAACAGGCGTGACCTCAGGGGCGCAGTGTGCTGCCCACACACACCAAATCGCAACTGCCATTAAAGGAAGAGCAGCAGCGGGAGGTAGGGTCTCCTTACTGGTGGGTCCAGAAGGCGCTAATACCACTGGAAGGTTGGCTGACCGCACTGACACCAGTGGTGGGTCCATCACGCTGGCCATCATGACGGGCCGTGACCTTGGGATGACTGACTTGACCTGGTGAGGCTCTGGAAGGTCGGGCGGAGTGTGACTCGACTTTGGGCAGTCAGATAAGACGTGACCTCAATGAAAAGGTCTATGAGAATACAGTCCGGGAGGTTTGAATCGTGAGCAATGTCCAAAAATTCTTGAATGTAGCCCTCGAGCGTTCATGTCTTGTAATGTCCATACCTGGGTGGCGTCCGGATGAAAAGTTGCTGGATCCTTTTGTGGCCGAGTATTCTGTAACAGAGGGAGCGAGACGAGAGACGAGCGGATCCATATGCAAACTTTTATTGTAGGGACGAGACATAGACATGGTCAGACAGGCAGGGTCAAACAACGGCAGACAGGAGTGTGGACGGCGAGACAAGAGTAATCCGTGACAGGCGAGGGTCAGTCCAGCGACGAACGATATCCGAATGAGGGCTAGGCAAAGAGTAATCCGATAAGACAGGCGAGGTGGTTCAAAGGCAGGCAGCGAGACAGACTTAACGATACAACAAGGCAAACAGAAAACTAGACACAGGATAACACGGAGAAACGCTTTGTACGATTGATAAACAATGCACAATTCAGTACTCGGCGATGTGTGACAGGAAGACCGGGGCTTTTATACTGTCTCTGATTGGACGCAGGTGAAGTGCAATGGCTGATGGGGAATGGAGTCCGGGGTGTAGTGCAACAGTCCATGTGTATAAACAGAATGAGAGCGACATCTGGTGGTGAGCGGTCCGCGGCTCACCGACCAGATCTGTAACATTACTCAACATGTGGCCTCGCGCCGTCCAAACTCCTGCATCACCGAACCAATCACATTTTTAAGCATTTTAATCAACATTCACTTCCAATATTACTGACATCTGCAAACTATTAAAGATTTCACAACATCAACTCACACTATTTTAACAAATAATTAAAAAGGCAAACCTGGAAAAAAGGAAATAGAATTAATCATTCACACTCCACGATGCTTCTCCACTGCGAACTTTATGCATAATGGCGAAATGATGCGAGTTCTCCCCCTAGTGTTTGACAAGGCACTAGTAATGGATTGTACAATTTTTTGGACTAAACTAATTGATAACAGATTAACCAACACTACTTAAGTAACGTATTTACATTTGATGAACCTTTTTAAATGGATTCAAAATAACCTGATTATTGAATTCTTTCAATGTTTCTACAGTATTTATGAATTTCTCAATATAATTATACAAACATACATTTCCATCTGTCACACACTCAAAACCTACAAAAATAAATGTCGTCTCGACAGTATCTTTCATTAACACAAGAGTCTTTCGGTCCTGTTTGTTTTTCACCAACATTTTTGTAGTGCATGAGCTCTTTTTACTGTTCAGCATTTTAACAGTCCATAGATTGTACCAAATTTGATAGTTCACATTGTCACTATGTAACAGTTATGAAAAGAAGTCCGTAAGTGTCTCAATGTGCAAAAAGTTAAAGAGGCATGAAACAACAGTCTTTGGATTTCAAAAACCCAACAGCCTCTCAAAAGGACAGTCCATAAGGCAAACAGCCCATAGTATTCTCAAAATGTCAAAGTTCAAAGACTGTAAAAGGAGATATTCCTCAGACAAAACAGTCCAGATTCCCTTTTTTTTAAGTTCAAGGAATGTCCAAGACAATATTCCTACAACAAAACAGTCCATCAGTTCTCCAGATGTCAGACTGTGATAATGCAAAGAAACTTTTGGTTTCATTTGAAGTTTGGTTTCATTGCCAGTTTACCAGATCATGGCTCCTGCTCAGTGGACTCCATATGCAAAAGGCAACTGATAACGGTATTGCTGAACTGGTGGCAGCCATGTCAACAGTCCATGAGCAGACAAATATGGTAAGTTCTGCTGTGGTGTCTGCAAGATTCCATTTAACTGTTCAACATAAGTAGGTAGACCCAACTTATTATAAGTGAGTACTCTTGGTGGGCATCTTTCTCTCCTAGGCAGCTGGTAAGTTTGCTCTTTTTGACCCTCTTCGTCACTTTCAGCAGATGGCGTGGAAGCAGGAATGTATTTTTAATTAGCAGCTAAAATGGTCCCTTGTTCTTGGTCACTTTCAGCAGATGACATGGAAGCAGGAAGGTGTTCATCAGCAGGTAAGTTGATCTCTTGTTCTTGGTCACTCTCCATGAATGACAGTGAAGCAGGAACTTCTTCCACAGCCTTGTTTGGATGCTCATCAGACTCTGTGATGTGGTCCCTGATTTTCAGATCCAATAACATGGTTTGGTTTAAATACTTGTGGTGATACATAGTGGAAGTCTAATTCATCTTCACTTTCATCATCAGATTCAACATGGCTGATTTGAGGCTTTTTCAACTCTTGTTTTTGTTTGATCTTTGGAGGCGGACCAGTTTCAAGAGGCAAGAGGTCGCAAGGCATTAGTAAGTTGCGATGGAGGACCCTGGATCGTTCCTTTCCCTTTTCTGGCTTTACTTCATAAATGGGAAGCTAACCACTCATCTGTCGCACAACTACATGGATGTTGTCTTCCCAGAAATTGCGAATTTTACAAGGGCCTCCCCATGGTGTTAGGTTCTTTACAAGAACACGATTACCTGGTTGCAGTGTGGTGCTCCTCACCTTTTTGTCAAAGTTCTTTTTGCTCCTGTCAGCAGATCTTTGAGCAAACTCTCTTGCAATTTTATATGCCTCTTCCATTCCCTGTTTCCATTTCTCTACATACTCTTTCTGATTACAGGTAGGAGCTTCTGAATTCAGTCCAAACAAAATGTCGACAGGCAGTCTTGGAGAACTTCCATATAATAGGTAAAAAGGAGAAAACCCTGTGACTTCTGAGCGGGTACAATTATAAGCATACAGCAACTTATTCAGAGAGTCTTTCCAGTTAGATTTTTGACTTTCTCTGAGCGTTCTTAGCATTTGTAACAGTGTCCTGTTAAAACGCTCGGCTTGACCATTGCCTTGCGGGTGATATGGGGTTGTTCTCGAGCCTGTGATGCCACAGTATTTTTGGAGCTGTTCAAACAATTGATTCTCAAATTCTCCACCTTGATCATGATGGATACGAGAAGGGAAACCAAATTTTAAGGCAAAATCGTTAAAGATGCGGTCTGCAGCTGTTTTACCTGACTTGGAAGTAGTGGTGTATGCTTGGGCGAATCGGGTGAAATGATCTACTTCTGCAAGTATATACTCAAAACCTCCTTTGCAGCGATCTAAGTGGAGAAAAATCAACAGAAATCAATTCAAAGGGCTGAGTGGTCATAATGTTTGTTAATGGGGCTCTTGCCTCATAACAGGGCTTTTTCTGCTTTAGGCATCTGCATGTTTTTGTGACATAATACTCAATGTCTGCCTGTATATGTGGCCAAAAGAAACGTTCACGGATGAGTGAGAGAGTACGATCTGTACCTTGATGGCCCTTTTCATTGTGAAGCTCTTGTAAGACAGTTCCCTTATATTTCTCTGGCAGGACTAACTGGGTGCGAGTGGAAGTAATTCGGCAGAGAAGACCATTCTGATTGATGGTAAGTTTTCCCCATTCACGAAACAGGCATTTTGTTTTTGGGCTGTGTGCTTTGAGCTGTTTCACTTTTGGTTTTGGTCCAGACAGTTTGCATTCATATACAGGACCGATTTCATGGTCATTAATTTGAGCCTCTTTGATTTCATTTACAGACAATGGAGTTATTGACAAAACTGCAGGGCATGTCTCAATAGATGAACAGTTGGTCGAGACTGACCATGGGATGCTGGGTCCCTCTTGAGCTTCTACAGCTTGAATAGTTGCACCTATTACATCTGACAACAACTCCTCAGACCACTCCTTCATCACAGTGCCCATGTCAAGGGGCAATCGGGACAACATATCAGCCTCTGTATTTTCACGGGCCGGGTGCCATATCTGATTGTAAAGTGGAAATATGCCAATTCGGCCACCCACCTGCAACCTGTAGCATTCAATTTGGCAGTTGACAGGACATACATAAGGGGATTGTTGTCACTATATACAGTAAAAGTTGGAGCATAATACAAATAGTCACAGAATTTTTCAGTGATTGACCACTTCAAAGCAAGAAATTCAAGCTTGCCTGAGTGTAGGTGGTAGTTTTTCTCAGCAGCAGATAGCATACAGGATCCATAAGCGATCACACAAAGTTTCTCATTTTGCTTCTGGTATAATACTGCCCCTAACCCTTGAGCTGATGCGTCTGTATGCAGTATAAAAGGCTGTGAAAAGTCAGGGAAAGCTAATACAGGGGGCTGAAGCAAACAGTCAATTAGTTGTTCAAGAGTGCTCTGATGGTGTTCAGTCCAGGCAATGGGCTTACTCGATGGAACACTAGATTTTGTGCATTTTGTCTTTGAGTGTTTCTGGCTATTTTTCAGGTGAGCATTTTCTTCTGGAGTACTTTTTAACAGGTCATACAAAGGGCTAGATATGCGAGAAAAATCTTAGATGTACTGTCTGTAGTAGCTAAGCAGAACAAGAATTCTCCTCAGCTCACCAATATTCTTTGGGTGTTTGTCTTTCAGGGATCTGACAGCTTTGGTGTCTACAGGATCAACTTTACTTCCCTCTGCAGAGACTATTCTACCCAGGTAGCGGACTTCAGATTTGAAAAACTCACACTTACTTAGCTTAAGTTTGATGCCATGTTGCCTAAGCCGCTGCAGCACTTTTCTTACATGTTAGACATGATTCTCAAAGGTCTTACTAAAAGCAGACTTCCTGATTAAACTTTTAAGCACATTAGTGTGAGAAACCATGCAAATTTTTATAATTTTTTATTTCATATTGTGAAAATTATTCATAAAAAATATTTTTTTCACTCATAAAATGAGGGACCTTCTCTCAGAAAAATGAGGCCTACGATTAATCAGATGCAAATAGAAACACGAAACCAGTCCTAAATGAAAGAAAACAAGTTAACAAAAAGATTGAATCCAATATTTGGTGATAATATAGCATATTTACAGATTTATAAGCAATTGTTTTGAGTCCGGTCATTTTTGACCAGGAACACCACATGTGTGACTAAGTGAAATAAAAGCCACAAACCAGGGCTGTGTGAACAAAGTCAGTAAGTTTGAGTCCAATGCGATAACGTTAACTAGTATTTTCGGGAAAAAGAAAATCTTTTCCGGGTCAATTTGACCCGAACACAACCAGAGGGTTAACACAACATTTTAAGGCAGCCAGGTTACAAATTATTTTAAGTTGAATTAACTTGTTTGTTTTTACAGTGTGTGTGTGTGTTTGTGACAGAAGACCAGACCGCTTAAACAATGAAGGAAAATGAGCACCAAAAACCCTGCTGCAGCGAACCCTCTCACCAAGCTGGTGAATCTCCCAAGAATGCTTAAACCAGCTTCAACTCTCCCGTAGTCGACATTCACAAATACTGGCTGTGAGGACGATTCAGGGAAAGCCACTGGGGAAAGCCACTGGATTCGTCATTCTTCACCGTTCATCACACTGCAAATTGGATTGTTTCACTCGGAAGAAATAAGGTTTCTGGTACTGGAGGATTCCACCGTCAGTATCATCCTGGGACGCCCATGGCTACAACAACATCGTCCAGAACTCAGCTGGGATCCGTGTGACATCATCCGTTGGAGTGAGCATTGCCAAGCCAACTGCCTAGTCAACCTACCGCATTCATCTCCAGTTCCCATTCACCTATCATCAACACGAATAGAGAGTCCAGAACCATTCTTCACCCCGGAGATCCCAGCTGAGTACATGGCGTTCCAGGATGTATTCAGTAAGCAAGCAGCCACCCATCTACCACCGCACCGGCCATGGGACTGTGCCATCGAGCTGCTACCTGGGGCCCAGCTCCCCAAGGGGCGAGTATACCCTCTGTCCATCCCGGAGTGAGCCTCCTCTCCTCCATCCCTGTGCTTTCTATTCATGGAAGCTGTCTCCGGCGGAGCAGAATTATGACGTCGGTAATAGAGAACTCCTGTGCCCGGTTGCATAAAGCCCCTTAAGTGTAATTTTCCCTTAAGATCGCCCTTATGTTTCCCTTACACTTAAGGGCGTTGCATAAAATATCCCTTAAATGTTACTTAAGGGTTTCTTTAGTTGAAACGTCATAGACCCTTAGTATTTCTCTTAAGTATCCCTTAAAACCCTTTAAGTGTTGCATAAAGCCCCTTAGCTGTCATTTCCCTAAGTATAACATAAGGTATGGAAAATGCCACCTTAAGTGTTACACAGCGCGCTGATTCAATCCACGATCGTCCTCTTTATATGTTAAACAGATTTTAATTTAGGCATTTATTCACATATAACCACTGATTAAATTACATTCACACATAATGCCTCAAACATGAGTCCGTCACACACGAGAACAAATTTATATTCTATTTTTTATTTCTGTATTTTCCTACATATTACCTGGAGATGACTTAAAAAAAACACACATGAACCATATATTGTCGCAATCGTGTGTTTATTGTGTTTACGTTTCAGCTTAGCTGCGGCAATTACTGCTGTATTCCATCATAACACTTTTATGAGTCCGGATTGGACTTTCAGCGCAAGAGCGCCCTCCGGCTTCGAGTATGAATGAAACATGCACAGCATGAGAGTGTTCAGCACTTCATAATGTTCACATCGCCTCAGAAACTCAATAAAATGATTTTTCAGAATTTTTTGTTTTGAGTGAATTATCAGTTTGAGTTTCCATCTCGCTTGGTCCTTCTCATTTATATTTGGTTTATATTTTGTTCTCCTTATCCGTGTCATATAGTTTTCTGTGAAAACTTACACCACTATCTGCATTACAAAATAACGTGCCCATAGCAACAGTAGATTTTTTTTAACGGCAAACTTTGAATCGCTGTCGTAAAACACTTAATGGTTTCCCTTTAGTAAGGGAAGTGTTTAAGGGATTATATGCAACACCCTTAAATCATCCCCTTAGGTAAGGGGAAATCATGCCTTAAGTTTCATATAAGGGAAAACCTAAGGTTCTTTATGCAACCGGGCACTGGCCATCAAACTAGCACTGGAGGAGTGGCGCCACTGGTTGGAGGGTTTAACTCATTCATTCACCATCATCACGGATCATAAAAACCTCCAATACCTTCGAGAGGCAAGACGACTCAACCCCAGACAAGCATGATGGACACTATTCTTCACACAATTCAACTTTAAGATCACCTGCTGACCCAGGACCAAGAACATCTCTGCTGACGCCCTATCATGACAGTTTTCTGCTGACTACCCTGCTGAACCAGAACCCATCATACCCTCCAACCTGATCCTCAGCCCCATCCTCTGGGAGCAGGATGACAACATCAGGCAAGCCACCCTCCAGGAGCCCCCTCTCCGCCGGAATGCCCAGAAGGTAAGATCTTTGTTCCTCACTCCCAACGACTAACCCTTCTGGGACAGCTCATCATTCTCCGGGCTCTGGACACCCAGGTAGCCAATGGACCCTCTCGCTCCTACAAACCCGATACTGGTGGCCCAGTATGCGCCGTGATACCATCAGGTACGTCCAGAGCTGCTCTGTCTGTGCTATGTCTTTTTTTTTTTTTTTTTTCCGGCCTGTCAGTAACACAGATAACACATGACAGTGTGTATGTGTAGCTATGTTATCATCATTCACAGCCTTTTTTTTTTTTTTTTTTTTTAATGTAATTAATTAATTTAATTTTATATACCTTTTTATTTAACCATACTATGACAGACAAGACCGGGGGACAGAGAAAACAGGGAAAAAAAATAAAATAAAAATTGGGGAGAAAGTCAACAGAAGAGGGGGATAGAGAGAGAGAGAGAAGAAGAAAAAAAGAAAAGAAAAAAAAAAAAAAAGGAGAAGGAGGATAGAGAGAGAGAAAGATAAAAAAAAAGATATTCTGCTTCCATACCTGCTGACAAAAAGAGAAAACAACAGAAGACACAACAGCAGAGTAACTGCAGCAACAACCAACATCTATATAAATCACAGTAAATACTAAATGTTAAATGTTATTGTGCAGCACACATAACTAATATTACAAAATATGTTTTGAAGCAACAGCAGATCAAGACAGTGTGTGTCTGTGAGCACCTGTTTTTACACCAATGTGAATGCTTGTGTGTACACCTGTGTGCACACCTGTGTGTGTGAGCGCGTTTGTGTTCATAAGGTTCTTCCATGTAAATGTTTAATAGTGTGTGTGGGGAACCACAGCCCCGCCCCGCAAGGTATGAAGCAGACATGGGGGAGACCCGGGCCCCAAACATCCGGAGGCCCCCCCGGGCACGAGAGTCCCAGGAGAACCACCGCAGGGACAACCGCGGCCCCCACCCAGAAAAGGGCAGAGGAGGGCCCGGAGGGGGATCATCCGGCAGCCACAATGCAGACGTCCCAGGGGGCCGTGGTGGCAAGCCCGCAGGCTCCGCCGGCAGCCGGCCACACCAGAGCGGACCGGCCCCTGGGCCCGGCGATCCAAGGGCCCCCCACCCCCTAGCCGGGGCCCAGCAAAGCCAGGGGGGCCAGGCCCCGCCAAGCGACCGCCGAGAGCGGGCCAGCGCTCACCCGAGCATCCCGCCCCGGAGCGAGAAACCACCAACGCACCGGCGGCCGGGGGCATCCTCCACCGGTAGGGCGTGGTGGTGGGGTGGGGGGGCCTGAGATGATGAGTGAGGCGGAGTCTAAGGCCTGACCTGACACATGGACATAGACAAACAGGCACACATATATACAAGCATACGTTCCCACCCTCATGTACGCAAACAAATATTCACGCACTCGCCCCACATGTAGACATACAAAAATGGACACAGTACCCACAATCACACTCCCCATTTGTACTCTATACTCCTGGATCCAGGCACCACTACCCCCAGAGGGGCAATCAGTGCCAGACCCCGGAGCTGAACCCCCTTCACTCTGGCGTGGAGACAGGAAGACCACCCCGGTCCCCCGCAGCAGCAGAGAAGACCACCAGCCCAGACCCCGACCGGATGGCCAGCTCGTCCTCACAGCCCCCAGCCCCGGACAGAGAACAGAGAACAGGGGTGTGAAAAAAAAAAAAAGAAGACCCCATGCCTCACCTCACCTGCTCAAATGTAGTGTTGGTGTGTGTTGTTCTAAAGTGCTTTAAAACAGGGGAGGGGCAAGACACTAACCACCCTCCGCCAGCTCGTGTCAAATCCCCAAGAGCCCTCAATGTCTGTGTAACTTAAAATTGAGAAGTGGGCACCGGCACCAGAGAGAAGGCTGAATGAACAGACCGCCCCCTGGATGCCATTCAGTGTGCCCACCCCCAAGGCCCTATATGTATGTGTCATGTGACAGTAAGTAATGAGAGTGTCTAAGTTGTGATGTATGATTGAGATGCAGGTGACCACGAGGAGACAGAGGAGTACCACCTCCCCTGCATCCCAGCGACACACCCGCACCCCAAAACCCTACCTGTATGTTGGTGTGATGGAGCGGGAGAAGGGAAGCATTAGGGATGGGGAGGAAATCATTGGAGGGGGCAAAGTACCCCCCCTTTGGAGCCAGCTCCCCCACTGACCCCCATAGGCACCCCCGTTGCCCCAAATCTGCCCAGGGCAGGGGGCCCAGGCCTATCCAGACCAGGGCCCACGGCAGCCTGGGGCGGCCCACCAGACCCCACAGCAGAGGAAAAACTACCCCCACCCCATCATTCAGTCAACTCCCAGACTACAGAAGACAATAGACACCCAGGTTAAGTCCGTCCTCCGCCTATATTGCCCCCCCCCTGCAGAGTGGATACTGACAGATGGTAACAACGTCCCTACCAGCTAAAGAGGCCACCGGATCCACCGACGTGTCAAAGGCCCCCGCACCAGGGCCGAGCCCAAGCGCATGCACCAACCCACGCTCCCGGCGGCACA
This sequence comes from Cirrhinus mrigala, assembly GCA_036247105.1. Classification (NCBI taxonomy): domain Eukaryota; kingdom Metazoa; phylum Chordata; class Actinopteri; order Cypriniformes; family Cyprinidae; genus Cirrhinus; species Cirrhinus mrigala. Next base: position 153,314 of record JAMKFB010000112.1, read on the forward strand.
CCAACCAGGACCCAAGCCCCCCAGGCCCAGCCGGAATCCCAGCCCGGTGGCAGAGCGGCCCCAGAACCCCAAGCCCCCCCCGGACCTACCCCGGAGCAGTACGGCCGCCAGGCCGGCAACCTACGTCTGCCGGCACAGGCCTCCCCAGCAGCGCCGCATGCAGCCGCCAGAAAAACAACACCCAAGAGCCACCAACACCCCATCCAGGCCAGGACCGCAGCCCCAGCGCCAAACCCCCCAAGAAACCCACCCCTAGGGAACTCCCAGATGCCCCCAGCCCATATGGCCCCCCCATGGCGACAACAAAAACCAAAGCCGGACAGAACTGTGACCCCCACTCACACTAGGTGATGGAGCTGATCAAAGGAGCCCAGAGAGATTGATCTAATGTGGCAGCAGAAGCTGTTTCAAGACTAATATAGTCCAACAAACGATCTCTATATTGGTTGATATTAAGATTATTTTTATTTTTCCAGTTCATGAGGACAGTCTTCTTAGCAATGCATAAGGCAGTGTAAGCCATGTGGATTGAGTTACCTTCTGTAGTGACACCATCTAGGTAGCCCAACAAGCAGACTGATGGAGAGGCTGGAATGGAACATTTAAGACACTTTGATAAGTCTTCACAAATCCTGTACCAGAACCTCTGAACAGGTGGACAGAACCATAGAGCGTGGATATAATTGTCAGGTGTATTGCCTTGACAGTGTGAGCAGTTGTTAGAAGCTGTAAAACCCATCCTGAACATCCGATGACCTGTGTAGTGCACTCTATGCAGGATTTTGTATTGTATTAATTGTAAACTGGGATTTCTAATCAGTTCAAAGGTTTTTAAACATATCTGAGACCAAAAATTATGGTCCCAGCTGACTGATAAATCTGCCTCCCATTTTGTAATAGGAAGCGATACTGATTCATCTATTTTGGAAAGTGTCCTGTATATTTTAGACAGTAATTTAGGGTTTTTGAGATTAAGAAATTCTGCCACACTTGGTGGTATTTGTAATTTGATATGATTAGACTTAAATTTTCTTTTTACTATAGATTTAACTTGTTGATATTCTAAAAATCTGTTCTTGTTAATCCCATATTGTTTAACTAATATGTCAAAGGGAATAAAGTCCGTCCCTTCGAATATATGTTCCAGGTATTTAATACCTTTACAACTCCAATCTATGAAGTTTATCATATTATTGTTTATTAATAGGTCAGGGTTATTCCAGATGGGAGTACGTTTGCATGGGATTAGTGAAGACTCAGTAATTTTTAGAAACTCCCACCATGCTGTCAGAGAAGAGCTGATACTGATGCTTTTGAAGCATACGTGTCGTTTGATGATCAAGCTAATGAATGGCAGATCCGAAATCTCTATATTATTGCATAATGCCTGTTCTACATCTAGCCAAGGCTCATCTAAGAGGGTGTGTTTTAACCACCCTGAAATGTGTTGAAGCCTGTTAGCTAAGAAGTAGTGGTGAAAGTTAGGCAGATCTAGTCCTCCTTTATCCTTGGTCTTTTGCAGCGTTTTTAAGCTAATACGCGGGGGTTTACCTTTCCAAAGGAATTTAGAGATGGAGGAGTCCAGAGATCGAAACCAGTCAGGTGATGGTTTGCTCGGGATCATTGCAAATAAATAATTAATTCTTGGCAAAACCATCATTTTAATTGAGGCGACTCTTCCCATGAGTGATATGGGTAGAGACTTCCATCTGGCTAGATCATCTTCTACCATCTTTAAAAGTGGGATGTGGTTTAATTTAATTAAATCTGCCAACCTAGGTGAAACATTAATACCTAAATATTTAATATTTCCGGATTGCAGTGGAGTGGAAGAGTTCTGGAAGGAGCAATTAATTGGAAGAACTGTAGATTTTAACCAGTTTATTGAATAATCTGAGACTCTTGAGAAAGAGTTTATTAATGTAATTACCTCAGAGAGAATGGTTTGTGAATGCTGAAGAAAAAGTAACACATCATCTGCGTAAAGACTAACTTTATGTTCTACATTCTTGCATTTAATGCCTTTAATCACTGTAGCCTGTCTAATTGCTGCTGCTAGTGGTTCAATGAAAATTGCAAACAGTGAAGGGGAGAGGGGGCATCCCTGCCTGGTGCCCCTCTTAAGACAGAAGCTGGAGGATGTTTGGTCATTTGTCCTGACATATGCTGTTGGAGAGTTATATAATATTTTTAACCAGTTTATGAAAGAGTTTCCAAAACCAAATTTGTGTAAAGCTGCAAATAGAAAATTCCAGTTAACCCTATCAAAAGCTTTTTCTGCATCTAGAGACAATATTGTAATTTGAAGGTTTTTATTGCATGAATAGTCTATCAAGTTAAGTAACCTACGTGTATTTGTTGAGTGCCTCCCTTTTATGAAACCAGTTTGGTCAGGATGAATTATGAGAGGAGTTATCTTCTCTATTCTTTTTGAGAGAGCTTTGCAGATTATTTTAATGTCCACATTAATAAGAGATATTGGACGATAGCTGGTAGGCAATACAGGGTCTTTGCCTGGTTTTAGCAATAGACTAATGTTGGCAGAATTCATATTTGGTGGAAGTCTACCATTTTCCTTGGTTTCCTGCAACATTCTGTAGAATGTTGGTGCCAAAATTGGCCAGAATTCTTTATAGAATTCTGCTGGAAAGCCATCTGGACCTGGAGCTTTTTTATTGGGCATACTGTTCAGGGCTTCCTGAAGTTCATCTGATGTCAGTGGAGAGTCCAATGCCATCGCTTGATTGTCTGGTAGTTTCGGAAGAGTTATATTATCAAGAAACTGGTTAATTTCGTCTTTAGACGGGTTTATCTGTGGCGAATATAAAGATTTGTAAAAGTCCCTGAAAATATTGTTTATTCTTTCAGGGTCATATACTGTGTCCCCAGTTAAGTCTTTAACAGCACATATAGTTGTTTTTTATTTATTTATTTTTAACTGGTTAGCTAGGAATTGACCTGATTTGTTACCCATATTCAAATTTTTGCCAGCGAAGTCTTTGTGCTAAGAATTTAGTTTTTTTATTAATAATTTCATTTAATTCTAGTTTTGCTTTACGTATTTTGTTCAGCATTTCCTGTTCCTGGAAGGATACGTAGGCTTCTTCTAGGGATTTGTTGGTTTCTTCTAGTTCCTAAATACATTTATTTTCTCTTTTCTTTTTATGTGATGAGAATGAGATTATTCTACCTCTCATCACAGCTTTGCCTGCTTCCCAGAGAACAGATGCTGATGTTCCAGGCAGGTCATTATAGTCTAAATATAAAGCTCATTCTTTCTTGAAATATTTAATAAAATCTTCATCTTTAAGCAATGATGTATTGAATCTCCAGTTTTTACTTGGTGGAGTGGCCTTCTTATTCACTAGAGTTAAAGATATAGGAGCATGATCGCTGACAGCAATAGGGTGTATCTCTGTGTCTGAAATGTCACTCAGCAGTGAGCCGCTGACTAGAAAATAATCCAGACGAGAGTAAGAATGATGGACATGTGAGAAGAAAGTATATTCCCTACTATTGGGGTGAAAAGAACGCCATGCATCGCAAAGTCCATAGTCGCTCATGTACTGTTTGACTATATTTGTGGATTCCCAATTGCGCTGAGTTCCAGCTGTACTGAGCCTGTCCATTTCTTTATTTAGTCCAAAGTTGAGGTCTCCCCCAAGAACAAGTGCGCAATCTAGGTGTTCAGAGAGTGCGGTAAATAAAACGTGAAAGTAAGAGGGGTCATCAACATTTGGACCATATACACTGACAATACATAACTTTTCGTTAAATATAGATAATTTTAAGATTAGAAATCTACCTTCTGGATCTATAACTGTGTTGAGTACTGTGAAATTAACATTTTTATGTATTAAAATTGCTACCCCCCTTTGCCTAGAGTTATAGCAGGCTGAGAACACATTAGGAAACTCAGTTGTTTTAAGTTCATCTGTGGCTGTGGCAGGTCTATGAGTCTCTTGTAATAAAACAACGTCTGCCTGTAGTTTTTTAAGCTGGCTAAATATTTTTAACCTCTTCTCTCTGGAGCCAGCTCCATTCACATTCCATGTGACAAACCTTAGTGCACCCATAGATGTGTGTGTGTAACTAATGCTGTACGCTGCGTGTGATGCTCAATTGAATGAGATATGTGCGGGCGTGTACGCGCTTGTGTGTGAGTATGTCCTCCATGTCTGTGTGCGCTGTAAGGTCGGAGTGGTTGCGTAAACGCTGAGTGTATATGTACATGGTCGTGCCGCGCAGATGTGTAAAGGTATAGGGTGTTGTGTGTGTGTGAGTAGGAAAGCAGGTGACCGGTGCTGTGAGAGGAGTTAGAAGTAAAAAAGACATACAAAGAAGCAAACAGGGAGGGATGCAAGTAAAAACTTGACAGAAACGAAAACATTGTAACAACATTTAAACGCTGCGGAGACTGACGGTATCGTGTTTGTTATGGTATCGTGTAAAATTAGCGAATAGACATAAATAGTTAGATAGAGGTAAATGGAAGATCAAGCGAGGAAAGAAGAAAAAAAAAATATAACGGATTCTTATCTGGAGTGGTGTTAATATAACCAGGGAGTGGTACTGAGGTCGCGGTAGAGCCGCCCGTCCACATAGAGCCGGTCCACGGCGATGACCACTCGGGAGCCCTTCTGGATGAGACTGCGTCGGATTGGGAACAGAACTTTGCGTCACTCCAGGATTTCTTTGGGGAACTGGTAGTTTACGCTAAAGTCTGTTCCTTTCAGCTCCCTCCCGTGACTCTTCACCTGCTCCTTCTGCTTGAAGTATCCGAATTTGGCCACAATAGGACGCGGCCTCGGGGTTCCAGGTTTGGATGGACTCTTTCGAAGCAGATGTTTTCCACGGTGTCTTCCGGAAGCTTCAGGTACGTTTTGATAAAGGATTTTTGTAGCTTCTGCGTCTTCTTCGGCAGATTCTGGGATGCCTGAAAACACCAGGTTATCTCTCATACTACGGGCCTGGAGATCGATGACAGTCTCTTTTATTTTTTTATTTTCTTCATTTAGATGGGTCACATTCTCAGTTAGAGACTTGACCGAGTCTCGTAGTGATGCGTTCTCAGCAGCGAGTGTTTCCACCTGCTGCTGGCTGAATTCCAGTGATTCCCTCAAGGATTTGAATTCACGGTGCAGGATCTCAACCAGGGACAACCTCGCGTCGAAGCTGGACAACCGCTTGTCGATTGAATCCAGGATGTCGGTAAAGCTTTTACCCGTCGGCGATGTTGTTTCAGGCGAGTCTGCCGGGCGACTTCTTTTGGAAGACGGCGTCTCGCTTTTGACTGGGGAACATGCATTTTGGTTTTTCTTCATGACTATAACGTCGAAGCACCAGTCGATGTATTCCTGGAGAGTTTCCAAATTTTCCTCGCTGTTCATTCAGTTTTTCCGCCAAGTCTCCGGCGTCTGACGTCACCTACAGCATTTCCGCTCTCGCTCGTACCTGAAGCTTCCAGAAGACACCGTGGAAAACATCTGCTTTGAAAGAGTCCATCGGCTGGGAGTGAAGAAACCTGGAACCCCGAGGCCGCGTCCTATTGTGGCCAAATTCGGATACTTGTCTGTGCTATGTCTACCTCTCCCCGTCAACTTCCCACAGGAAAACTGGTGCCATTACCCATTCCACAGAGGCCCTGGTCCCACATTGGAGTAGACTTCGTGACCGATCTCCCGGGCTCCGAAGGTAACACCTGTATCATAGTGATGGTGATCGTTTCTCTAAAATGTGCAAGTTTTTCCCTTTAAGGGGGTTGCCCACGGCGATGGAGACTGCTGAACTGCTGTTCCAACAGCTGCGAGAGTGAGAAAGTGTGGGACTCAGCTCATCACCATCTTCAGCGGGCAGTTCGTCAACACAAGAGGTTTGCTGACGTCAGACAAAGACCTGCACCCGCTTACCAACCTGGGGATCAGGTCTGGCTATCCACCCGTGACCTTCGTCTGCGTCAGCCCTGCCGCAAGATGAGTCCCCGCTATATTGGTCCGTTCAAGATCCTGAGACAGATCAACGATGTCACCTTCCAGCTTCAGCTCCCTCCCAGGTACCGCATTCACCCCACATTCCATGTATCACTCCTGAAACCCTTTTATCCCTCTGCCACAGAAACCCCGGGAGCTGAAGCAGAACCTCCTGAAGTCCTGGACCAACCCTTGCGGCGTCGAGGGGGCCACCTAGAATACCTTGTAGACTGGGAGGGGTATGGACCAGAGGAGCGATCCTGGGTCCCCAGAGACGATATACTTGATCCAACTCTGCTCTCGGACTTCCATCGGGACCATCCGGATTGTCCTGCCCCTCGCGGTCGTGGTCGCCCTCGGCGTCGTGTAAGGGCGTTGGGAACTGCCCCTGGAGGAGGGGGTAGTGTCAGGCATTCACCACAGCCACCTCCATCTGCCACACCTCCGGTAGCACTGCCAACTCGTTCATCATCACCCGAATTCTGATCAGTTGCACCTGGACCTCATTGAGCCACGCCCTATTTAAGAGACACTCACGCACACACTCATTGTCTGGTCTACCGTTCGCATGCTACTTCCTTGTCTCTATGCTGTTTCCACGTTGACTTTTACTTGGTGCTCAGGAGATTGGCGTGGCTCAATACTTGGACTCTGTTTCATCTCATCGCTACAAAACCACTCAGTTAAGAACTCTTATTTCTGCTATTTACCCTGCTGTTCATCACTCAAACGTTTTAATAAAACATTGGATTGGATTGCCACTCACCTCTCGTCTCCTCCATCTCAGTGTGTGTGTTTGTGACACTACCCTATTCACAATAACTTTATGGTTTCATCCCTACTTCTTTGATTGCTTGTTTGACCCTATTATCTCATGACTGACCAGAACCAATCTCGCTTCTGTGTGACTGACTGTAGTTTGTAAACTGCTGCTCTCACTTGAAAACTGTAAATTCCTATCTCTCCATGGAAACAGCAGACACAGATATAGGACAGTATAGCTGTGGAAAGATTGCTCTCTCTCATCTCTTCCTTTTGATAGATTTATTCCCTATCAAAGTTAGCTAAACCATACATTAGAGATATCAGTTAAAGGGTTAATAATGAAATTGTGTGTGAAAATTTTCTTTTGAAATTTTTTAAAGCTAAAATGCAGCCCTAAAAAATTAAAGTCCAGTGTATTAATACATAAGAACTGTTAATACAATGCAATTTTTTTCTGCAATTCTGTATTTTTTTTTTTTTTTTAATTTTCCCCCAAATGCATTTGTCATTATTATGCTTCCATAGAATGCATACACTATCACATCTGTGGTCATGTTAGGCCTCCTATCACTACTTGGCATATTATGTTCACTTAGCTGAAAATCTACGTGTTAGTTCAGAATTTTTATGCCACAACAATTATTTATACTTCTGCTTTTTATATCCTTCAAAATCTGTATGATTTTTAGTCTTTTTTTTTTTTTTTTTTCAGAAATCTTTTTAATAAATTAAAGGTGGACACTGATTTTCACCCTCATTCTCCAAAAATGACAAAAGCCTCCATAAAAGTACCATAAAACGCGTCTATACAGCTCTTGGGCTAAATTCCAAGTCTTCTGAATCCATACAGTAACATTGTTTGAGGAACAGATTGGCACAAATTGCCTTTTATTTGAATTAATAATAATAATAATAATAAATAAATAAATAAATACTTATTACATCCTAACTGATCATTCCATCTCATTTGTGCTTATTGATACATTACATCAGTAAAGTCAGGTACTATACAGTACTCTTAATACTGCAGTCTACTTTGTTTAAGGTTAGGTTTAAGGGATGGAGCAAAATGTGATCTCTCCATATTGTAGTTGAAGCTGTTTCTGTGATTTGTGTCATTCAAACACAGTTTATTTACAAAATTATTAACAAAAGGTTATCGAAACTATAAAACACTGGAGAATCTCAGGAGAACACAGGTAACACTGAAAACCCTACACATTCACAAACCAACACTAAACAGCAACAAAAATGCACTGGAGAATGTACAAATGCAGAAAGTTTAGGGGTATATAAAGTTTCAGTATAAACCCAACATGAGTCAGTGTGTGTGTTTGTGCTCTTTTTCAGTGAGTGATCTGAGGATTGTTCTGCTAGGAAAGAATGGATCAGAAAACAGCCGAGTCGGAAACACTATACTGGGTATAACAGCATTTCACAGTGAAGCTCAATCTTATTCACAGCAGCACAGTATGACAATCAGTGGAGAGGTGGAGAAGAGACACATCACAGACATCAACACCCACCTGCTTCAGCCAAATCTATCACATCAACAGATCATACAGGGAGTGAGAGAGTGTGTGTCTCTGTCTGATCCAGGACCTCATGTGTTTGTCCTCGTACTGCAGTATAAGGACTTCAGTGAGAACGACAGACACACAGTGAAATATGTGCTGAACCTCTTCAGTGAGCAAGCCATGAAACACACTATAGTGCTGACTACTGATGAACAGACACGCAGATACAAACTGACTTTTATGATATGGAATAATGCTATCTGTATATCTGTATCTGTATATATATATTGTGGCAGGCCGCCCGAGCTCTCTTCAGCGTCGCCCTGGAAACAAACAAGGACCAGCTGGAACCACTCAGCACGGACCGAGCCGTCACAGCTGCTGCTCGTTACCATTACCCATAAAATCCAGCACCTTGAAACGCCAGTCGGAGAAGCGCCTTCCTTGCATGCAGACGCTAATCTCTTTTCTCTCTCTCTCACCCAGATAGCAGCCTGTGACGGCTCGGCCACACACCCTCACGGACGCCAGCTTGCACTCACGGTTCATGGGAAGAGGAGACCTAGAGCACAGCGCACAGAAAGGACGACACGGAGCACCCAGTTTTGAGTTAATCACTTTATTGTCAATAAATCCACCCTCCGGGACTTTTGCACCGCAAACCTGTTGTGTGATTCTTCCCCCCGCCACTATATATATATATATTATCACATTATCACAACAAGCAGCATTTACAAGTCTAGATCAGGTTATTGTATAGTGGTGCACCAGCTGAAACACAGATAAAGCCTTTGTAAATGCTTTAACCAAAGAGAAGAAAGTCTTCAACGCAAGCAACTGAGAAAAAGTCTTTCATTTTCTTATTATTGAAAATATTTATAAACTTGTTAACTAGAATGTAAAACATCTGATATTCATGTGGTTGATCACTTGTGATCTGGGGCTTGTGTGCTGCTATGTTGTCAGAGCCTGTCAGATTTTTAAGGCGTTATTTCATCCATTTCTCCTGAAAGACTTATAGTGAATGACTAGTGAACAGATGAAGAGAGTACGCTTCATAGTTACCTGCACAATTTGCATTTTATATGAATACATCTTTACACATATTTCCTCTTCTACAGGCATCAACGTGTATTTTTAAAAATGAGAAATATTTTGTTAACACTTCAGATTCGACACAGGTTCGATTCCTGTCTCAAGGTCCTTTGCCGATCTCACCCCCCTCTCTCCCTGCCCAGTACTTTCATCTCTGCTCTCTACTGTCCTATCTAATAATATCTAATAATATCTAATAATAATAATAATAATAATAATAATAAAAAAAACATAAAAGCCCCTCCCCACCCCCAAAAAAGGAACACATACTGTCTTCACTACTAATATGAGTTTCCCTAAATAAACTCCTACATAAACTGTGCTTTATGAGTACTAATAAACAGCCAGTATGCTAGTAATATGCATGCTAATTAAGCAGCTAGTTAATAGTGAGAATTTGTCCTTAAAATAAAGTGTTTGTCACGAATCTGGTCGGTGCTCTGCGGACCGCTCACCACCAGATGTCACTCTCACCTTTTCATTGCACTCTGACTGTTACTTTGCACTTCGGACTGCATCTCCCATCCTCCACCGCACTGATTGCGTCAGCCCCCGTGACCAATCAGGCTTTCTATAAAGCCCCGGACTTTCCCAGTTCATGTCACAGATTGTTGTTAGTGTTTTCCCATTGTTTAGCGTTTCTCTGGTTTCTAGTTCCTCTTGTTTGATTCCCTCACCTGGCTCCCCGTTTTCGACTGTTCGCCGCTTGCCCTTTGGACTCTTTCTCGTTTATTGGATTATTCTCTACGTCTTGCCTGTGTTATACCCGTTTGCTCCCGTTTGACCCTGCCTGTACGACCATGTTTTTGTCTCGCCCCTTTAATAAAAGCTCGCAGATGGATCTGCTCGCCTCTCACCTCTCATTCCCTGTTACAGAACAATCCGTCACAACAGGATCCAGCAGCTTTTCACCCGGACAATCAACCGATACGGCCACAGACGTAATTCTATGCAGAATCAAACAGAGATCACACTCACTGGATCAATACACCCGTGAGTTTCTCTCAATTTCCAACTATTCCACCCTCCCGGACTGTATTCAAATTGAGGTGTTCTGTGACGGTGTGAATGAGCCATTAAGAGCAAGGCTTAGACGCGAGGGTCCGCGCTCTTCGCTCGAGGCATTCATGAACTTTGCGTTGTCGTGTGTGGGTTTGCCGTGCACCGTGGGGGTCGCGGAGAGGGAACGCGACGACGTGGTAGTGGCGACCGTGCGTCCCGCTCGTAAATTGGCGGTCATGCCGGAGCACGATCCCACAAACACGTTTTCCACCTGGATCGCTCGTGAAATGGCGGCCGTGTCGGAGCGTGCCCATGCTACGGTGGCGTCAGCTGAGCCTGTGCACAAGATGGCGGCCGCGCCGGAGCACGTTCATGCCAGGGCGGTGACAACAGCGTCCGTGCACAAGATGGCGGCGACGGCGGAGCTCGTTCACAACATGGCGGCGAAAACAGAGCCCCGTCACGTCACAGCTGCCATACCAGAGCCATATAAGGTTACAGCTGCATTTCCTGAGTCAAATCAAGTTTCCAAGTCAAGTCAAGTTGCAACTGTGTTTCCCGAGTCAAGTCAAGTTTCCAAGTCAAGTCAATTTACAGCTGCATTTCCCGAGTCAAGTCAAGTTTCCAAGTCAAGTCAGATTGCAGCTGTGTTTCCTGTGTCAAGTCAAGCTGGAGCTATGTTTTCTGCGTCAGTCAAGCCAGCACCCGCTAACGCCACGTCAGTCAAGCCAGCGCCCGCTAACGCCACGTCTGTCAAGCCAGCGCTCGCTAACGCCACGTCAGCCAAGCCACAGCCTGCTCACGCCATGCCTGCCGCTCCAGGGCCTGCTCACGCCATGCCTGCCCGTCCAGAGTCTGCACCTGTCATGGCCACCCGGCCAGAGCCTGCACCTGTCATGGCCGCCTTCCACAACCAGCCCACAAGATGGCTCCCATCCCAGAGCCAGTCCACAAGATGGCCGCCATCCCAGAGCCAGTCCACAAGATGGCCGCCTTCCCAGAGCCAGTCCACAAGATGGCTGCCGTCCCTGAGCAAGTCCACAAAATGGCCGCCACCTCCAAGCCAGTTCACAAGATGGCCGCCATCCCAGAGCCACTCCACAAAATGGTCGCTGTCTCCAAGCCACGCCTCATGATGGCCCACGTGCTGAACTCACCCCTAATGGCGGTATGGGCAGCTAAAGTGGCTCTCCCTCACGTCACGGCAGCTACCCCCGATTTGAGTCAAGCTGCAGGTGCATCTTCAGAGTCAGGTCAAGTTGCAGCTGCGTCTCCTGTGTCAAGTCAAGCTACAGCTGCCGCTCCAGAGTCAAACCATGTTACAGCTGTAGCTTCCAAGTCCAGTCAGGCTTCCAAGTCCAGTCGAGTTCCAGGGTCAAGTCAAGTTCCAGGGTCAGGTCAAGCTTCAGAGTCCGGTCAAGCTTCAGAGTCCGGTCAAGCTTCAGAGTCCGGCCAAGCTTCAGAGTCAAGTCAAGCTCCAGGGTCAGGTCAAGCTTCTAAGTCCGGTCAAGCAACTGAGTCAGGGCTGCTCCGCCTCCGGCTCTGCCCCGGAGGGCTCTCGAGCCTCCTGCTCCGCCTCCGGCTTCGCCCCGGAGGGCGCCTGTGCCTCCTGCTCCGCCTCCGGCTTCGCCCTGGAGGGCCTTTGCCCAGCCGGTCCTGCCTCAGTCTCCTGGCCCCCCCACCACTCCCTTGGACTGTTTTTTTCTGTTGGAGCGTCTGGAAGCCACTCCTTGGGGGGGGGCTATGTCACGAATCTGGTCGGTGCTCTGCGGACTGCTCACCACCAGATGTCACTCTCACCTTTTCATTGCACTCTGACTGTTACTTTGCACTTCGGACTGCATCTCCCATCCTCCACCGCACTGATTGCGTCAGCCCCCGTGACCAATCAGGCTTTCTATAAAGCCCCGGACTTTCCCAGTTCATGTCACGGATTGTTGTTAGTGTTTTCCCATTGTTTAGCGTTTCTCTGGTTTCTAGTTCCTCTTGTTTGATTCCCTCGCCTGGCTCCCCGTTTTCGACTGTTCGCCGCTTGCCCTTTGGACTCTTTCTCGTTTATTGGATTATTCTCTACATCTTGCCTGTGTTATACCCGTTTGCTCCCGTTTGACCCTGCCTGTACGACCATGTTTTTGTCTCGCCCCTTTAATAAAAGCTCGCAGATGGATCCGCTCGCCTCTCGCCTCCCATTCCCTGTTACAGTGTTACCTTTTTTTGTGTGTGTGCATTTAAACTTCTGAAACATAAAGTGAAATGGAAAGTCTGCCACAGGAAACACTATCCTTTGGAAAGAAGAGTTTCATAGTGAAAACAGTTCACAGTTGTTGACCACTGTTTGTCAGTTGGTGAAGTTAATGGTAAATCAGTACCTGTTATGGATAATCCAGGACTCTTTGACACAACACTGAAAAAAGAACAAGTGCAGACCACATGAGTTCATCATTGTGCTGAGTGTGGGAAGATTCACACAAGAGGAGAAAGACACTTTAGACATGATCAAGATGATCTTTGGATCAAAAGCAGCAGATTTCTGCATTGTTCTCTTTACTAGAGGAGATGAACTGAGAAGACAAACAATAGAAGAATATGTAGAGAAAAATGATGAACTCAAGAAACTGATCAGTGGAAACAGATGTGGAAACAGATTCCTGGCTTTTAACAACACAGAAATACAAGAACAGACACAAGTTACTCATCTGTTAAATATGATAGAAGAGATAAAGAAATCTACTCAGGAGTAGAGCTCAGGAGGCAGCGATCTCTATTGAACAGAAAAAGGACATGATCAAAGACAAAGAAAGAAAAAATCTCAATCAAATTGAAGATTTAGAAGCCAAAAATGACATGGAAATCAAAAGCATGAGAAAGAGACTGAAAGAGAAAAAACAAAAGATGGATGAGGAAAGAGAGAGACTGAAGAACAAGTTCAGAGAACAAAACGAAACACGCAGGAAAGAGTCTGAGGAGAAAGAAAAATCAGAGCAGGAGAAACGAGAGACGGAGGATCAGAAACGATCAGAAGAGGAGAAACAGCAAAGAGCTGAATATGATCAAAGAATAGAGGAGATGAAGACAGATATTGAAGATCAGAGAATACAGTATGAGAAACAGCAAAAAGAAAGTGAAGAAGAAGATAGAAAGAGAGAGGAAGAATATAAACAAGAGCAAGAGAAGATAAAACATGAAGAACATATTATAGCAGAATTACAGATGCAACAAGAAGAGGAAATAAAAAAGAGAGATTCAGAGGAACAAATGAGGAAGGAACAAGGAGAAAAGAAAGAAGAATGGTAGAGAAAAATGAAAGAGGCTGAGGATGACAAAGAGACTCAAGAGGAAATTAAACGACAGCAGAGAGAATTGGAGGATAAGAAGAAACGACAGATGAGAGAACGAGAAGAAGAAAGAGAGAGAAAAGAGAAACATGAGAAACAGCTGAGAGAACAAGAAGAACTGGAGAACAACAGAAAGAAATATGAAACCAAGAAAGATGAAGAAGAACAGATGATAGAAGAGGAGAGAGATAAACAGAAAAGAGAGAGGACAGAAAGACAGAGAATATAAAGAAAATAAAAATGAAATGGAAAGATATTATGAGCACCTGGAGCGAGAGAGAAAAGAGGAGTGGAGGAAAACAAAAAGAGGATAAAGAGAGACAAGTGGAAAAAAGAAAGAGATAGGAGAAAATGATAGAAGATCTGAAACGAGAGCAAGAGAGGAGAGAGAAAGAATAGAAAGAGAAGAAAAAGAGTGTGATGAAATGAAACAGAAACTTATTTTAAGTTTCATTTCATATAAAGGGAAATAGAGAAGATGAAGAAGAAACATCAAGCCAGAAAACAAGAAGAGGAATTGAATAATTTCAGCAAGAGAAAAGAGCGGCACATTCAGAAGCTCAAGGAGAGACTTGAAGAGATTCAAAAACAAATGAATAAAGAGAAAAAGTTAAGAATGGAGCTGGAAGTTAAAAATAATAAAGTTAATGATTTAAATAAGGAGCTAAACAATAAAAATAATAAAGTTAATGATTTAAATAAGGAGCTAAACAATAAAAATAATAAAGTGAATGATTTAAATAATCAGCTACAAAATAAATGGTCATGTCATGTCATGTGAAATATTTTTAAACATAACTGATCAGTCAAATAACTAGTACTGGTCTTTTGTAGTGAACCTGAAAGGGTTTTTTGTATTTCTCTCTAGTGTAAGCGAGTTACTGTATCTCTGTTCACATCTGCTCCTGAAGGCTCACCGTCATGTAGAGTTTAACAATTTACACACCTGTCAGTCACAAGTGGTGCAAACACGCCATAATAAAGCGCTGGTTCCCTCCAGATTTTCCTACGGGTTTTAAAATGTGATTTTTAAATCTATAAGTAAAATAAGGTCTGTGGTAAACAAAAAAGATACTGGAACATTTCACAGTACAACATAAACTGCACACACCTCAAACATACTTGTGTAATTAAATATTAAAAACAAACATTCTTTTAAAATAAGCATGACAGCTTCAAAAGTAACATTTTCAATATATGTGTAATTTAAGCTATAGAACAAAACATTCAAGTATCATGAAGTTACATTTACCACAAACCTCATTTCACTTATAAATCTAACAATCTTATTATAAAAGCCCACAGA